>CCYA01000149.1:504392-514965 GCA_900000165.1 Ceraceosorus bombacis
AGGCCCACGCAGCAAATACAGGATTGCTCGGTGGGGGTATGAGCTAGTGGCGCATCACTCACCGGGCTCAAGACACCTTGAATCTAGAAACAGGGTTGACATTACAATTCGGTCTGATTGAGCGCTTTGTCTTTTGGGCCCGATCCGAGCCAAAAATAAAAATAAAAATCAGAATGTTGTTGCAACCACTCACTGCGCCATCTCCCCTCCTGCTCTTGTACACTGCGGCTGTGAGCCACAAGCCCCACACCTGCGCATGGCGGCAAATCCACAGCAAAGCATTGAATGATGATCAGCTCTTACACCCCAATCTCATGCCCCCCTTCAAGGGCCCAGCACCGTGCTCCATCCACATCCTTCTGCCCATGAGCGTCCAGACACCAGCGAACGTCTCGCCAAAGGGTACGCACCCCAGTTCCGACAAGAGCGACGACGGAAGCTCGATGGACGAGATCCAAAAACTTGACAGTGACCGGCATCCTCAGCTCTTCCCCCCCCTCTCTCTCTCTCTGCCACAAGATGCTCTAAGAGAAAAACAACCTCCCTGCGTTTGCGAGGGCCCGGGTCAGGAGTGAGGCTGCAAAGCGAAGAAGAAGAACTTGCAAAAGCTTGATCTCTGGCGCACCGCACCTCCTCCTCCTCCTGTCGATTCAAGAACCCGCCAAAGTGGTCGCAGCTTCTTCAGCTCTCGAAGCACGTCGAACACAATGTTGAGCGACTATGTAGCCCGCAACTCTTAATCTTCGCTACAAAGTTTCGCGAGTCGATGTGGGATAAGGACGGGAATGTTGGTGGTGGTGGTGGTGGTGTTGAAGTGCTGCAGCGAAGAGCACCAGCAGAGGTCTTCGCTCCACATCTCGCACCGGCACGGCGCACACGGCCAAGTCACGTGATGCGAGGATCCCAATTGCTGCCCAATCAAAGGCCCATTCACGACTCGTGGTCAAAGGGGGAGAAGCAGCAGACTGTGCAGGAGTCGGATTGGACGCCTTCATCGTACAATCACGAAAGGCAAAAGCTTGACACTCGCGCCCCCGCTCAAGACTTCAAGATGATCACGACGTGTCGGCAGTAGGAGCAAGCCAATGTTTCGCATTCATGCGATGGAAAGCGGGAAGGGTGTATAAGGTTGGAATGTAGCTAACATGATATCAAAAGGAGATATCGATAGTTTGATCTTATCGACCAAAACTACCGGCCGTGGGGATCATGAGGCTTTTTGCGAGGACGGAAGGATGCGGAGGCGGGCTCGCGGGCACCAGAAACAAGCCACGAAGATGCTGCACTAGCTTTGGGATTCGTGACGAGCCTAGCGGCCGAGAGAAGCTGTGCACGGGAAAGATGCAATGTTTGTGGGATGCGAGAGTGATCAAGATCAAGTCTAGAGTCGAAACCATGGAACAGAGTCCGTGGCGCGAAGGGTTCAAGGTCGGGCCTGCGTCTCTTCACTTTCCAATGGCGAAACGCTTGGCCCCGCGACGCGAGGCAGAATATTGACGGGTTGCTGAATCGATCTAGGCGGTGGCAGCTACGGCTTGAGGCGCAGGTGCGTCGACACCCGCGGCGCCTTTCTCAAGATCCATGGCAGCGGGGTTGAGGGTGCCGGTAGGTGCAGGAACCGGCTTTTCGTCGATGGCTGCCTGCACATCGCCCGTCCTCGCAGGTGATGCACGCCATGCCTCTGAAGATCAACAAAAGGGAAAGACAGGCTTCTGCGAATCAGAGGGGATTTGCCACTGAAGACAAATGCGCGATTGGCGAGAAACTTTACTCACCCTCGAATGTAGAGCCGGCGCGTGTCTGCAAGTTGGCGATCCACATACTTTGGATGACAAATTGAGGTAGCATCCAGTACCGCCACGATGCCCATCTGAAGAAGAAACCAACTTCTTCGCTTCTCGTCAGAGCAAAGTCTCCTGGTGGGGGGGTTCAGAGGAGTCCAAATTAGCCAACAATCTTCGCAAGTCGATCTCCCAAAGCAACGCAGCTGGCTCACTTTGCATCTCCACCCTGACAGTCTGGAATAAGTCGGTCTTGTCCGTCAAGATGGCCTTGACGCCCCATCTGGTAGCCTCGATCATCTCGTCCTTTCGGTTCACTGTCCACACGAACACGTCCTTATTCTCCTTCTTTGCCTGAGCCAAGAATGCCTGTCCCTCGGCGCCAACAAGACTGGCGAACCACATGCTGAAGCCATCGCAGTGCTTCCAAAAGTACGTCCTGGCTACGGTGGGGCTGCCACCGATGTGGATGCGTCGCAAAGATGGCACGTGCTCGAGGGCAGGTGCAATGAAGCCGGGGTGCCAAAGGCCCAGAATCAATCTTGGGCCGAGCTCGACTTCGTAATTGGAATAGGACGACACCACTCTTTTCATGAGCCTGAACAGACGATCGGGGTCATTGTCCGGTTTGATGTCGATCTGAGATGTCGCGCGGTCGTTGGGCACCTTTGTTAGAGCAGCTGCACTGTGTTTGCTCACACGATCGCCAAGTACTCACATTCAGCTTGACATGCTTGTTCTCGGGCTTCATGAGGAGGCTGCAAACTTGATCAAAAGTGGGGATTTGCTGCTGAGGCTTCGCAGTCGTTCTAACGTTCTCAATTTGGCCTTTCCACGCTTGTTCCTTGATGTTCCCTTTGCCGTCGGTAGTTCGCTCCAATGAAGGGTCGTGAAACATGACGATGACGTCGTCGGCCGTGACGTGCACGTCTGGCGAGACGAATGAGTCGACGCAGGTGTCGAGGAAGAGCATGTGCGGCAAGTGGTAGCAATGGAAGGGGGGTTTGTGAGTCTAGGACCCTCGCTTTTGGCGAAAGCACGGACGAAGGGTGGACCGGCAGCGGGCTGCACATGCTACAAGTCCGGCGGAGAGCCCACGAGCATATAAGCGCCCTGGGCGTGCCAAGAGTGTGGCACGAAGCGTGCGCAATGCAATCCAAAAGGACGGCCATGAAACCTCGAGAAACGTCAAAGTGAAGTGTGGGGAGGATTTTGACACACTGCTCTCGCATCGCATAAAAAGATGCCACAGCCCAATTGGGGGGACCGCCTGACAATCGCACTAGCAGTCAAGAAAGATGGCTCTGGCAGCGAGCACTAACCGCTCTCTAATCCTTCCGATCCGTCGCGAATAGCCCTGTCGAAAGATGCGATGGTGTTCTCGGGATATGCGGCCGAAGCTCCTCGATGTCCCCTGCGTCGGCGATGCAGCGACGTAAGAATGAGGAAGCAAGGGACTATGCCTGATCACTTTTACTTCACCAGCACTCACCAACATTCCGGCATGGGCGGTTGCAAGCCATTGAGCTTGAACGACTTTGTCCAAGCACCCATTTTGTTTTAATTCCAACAAGGAAATGGTTGTGGAGCGCGGCGGCGGTATGTGGAGGTGGGTGTGGGCGCGGAGATGAGTTGCAGGTGCAGACGTCGGCGCGAGATGCGTCGTCGTCGATTTGCAGGCAGCACGACAAATTTTGGTGTGAGGAGTGAGGGAGAGGGAAGGGTCGTGTGAGCAAGTCTGCTTTAGTCTTTAAACATTCGACAGGAGAGCGATGACTCGTGTGATCAAAAGGGCAGGAATGAAGCGCAGATGGCAACCTTCATCAGCAGCGAGGATGGCACGTTGGCTGTGCGTGCGCGGCGAGCGCGGCGAGCGCCCTCCGTTTCAGGGCAACGTGCGCGAACGTGCGCTTGTCATCGCCACACGCGTGCGTGCGCGGGCGAGCGTCGCATGCATATGCGATGCAGCTTCCGCTCCCACGCGCGGCGGGCGATCTGTACAGTAGCTGTGTGATTGTGTGATTCTGACTGCGCAGTCGTGAGTGCAAGCTGTGCCTGACGCGCGGCGCGCCCATTGCATACCATACAGCCGTGAGCATCCACGCGCCAAAAGTGTGAATCTTGTCATCAGTCACGAATGCCAAGCCCACCCCGCCAGCAAAGCCGTCTTAGGCTTTGCCCGGCGGGCCGGTGAACCGAGCGGGTCCAGCATGCATACCGCTGATGACTCCATCTCAACTCTATACACGCCTAGCGAAATCACGGCTACCCTCGGTGCCGCGGATGAACCCCTTGTTTGTCTCTATAGGTGGGGTCCCGAGCGGTAAGCGGCCGCCCCGCTTCATGCGCCACCGCATCACCACCCAGCACACATTGCATGGTGATGGGCCGAGGCAACACAAGTGACGACGCCCCCCCCCATAAGCTAGATGAACCGCGCCTGGCCAAGACCTGATGTGTACCGGTAAATAGCAGCTTTCGCAATTTGCCCAAACAGCACGAAAGCGAGCGAGTATCGCGCTTGTTTGCTCCAGCGCAGCCACGCATGCGAATGTTGGCGTGTAGACTGTTCTCTTGTCTCTTTTTTTTCTTTTCTTTTTTGGCGCTCTGCGCTGCGCAGATTGCCTTAGCTCGTTGCTCTTCCATGCGACTCATCACGGAAATGTTGCCGCGGACCCATCGTCCCATAACATCGCAGGCACAAACAAACCTAATTGACCAACCTCAGGCCCTCCGCTTGCCTCTTCGCGCTTCTAACCAGAAAGCTGTTGAACCCCTATCTCGAGTGGCGAGAGAAGACTCACATGGTACCCTGGCGGCAGTGGGTTGTTGTGGGGAAGCGTATTGGTTTGCAAGCGAGCCTTTTCCGGCGCATCCGACTGAGCCTCTGCTGATGAGGGCAGTGCGTCTTGCTGAGGCGTCAACATCATCATGTCGACGGCACGAGCTGGAGCGGGGGGTACGAGACTTTGCAAGCTGCTCTTGCTATCGGCAAGTTTGAGTATGAGCCAGCTGACGCAAGGCAGCAAGCCTCGAGCGTATAGATCTGGCGAGAGGACGGCCGGCTTGGCCAGTAGGAGCGATAGGAATAGGCTGCCAGGATAGGCAAGACCGGATTCCCTCAGCACTCGAAAGTAGAAGCGCAAACCTGGCTGCGCTGCTTGAGCCGGATCCGATGACATGCGCAAGGTGTTGCTGGCTGCTGTTGCGCTTCGCCGTGGAAGTCTGCTTTCAGCTTAATTGAAGTAGACGCTCGAATGCGGGTTTGAGGTGCGTAGGGGGCTGCGCCGCCAAGAGACTGCAATCTAGAGTGGCGACAGGATCCGTTGGGACGTGGGCTCGTTGACCGCTCGTGCGAGTTGGGTCGGAATGCCGTGAGAGCAATCGGCCGAATGCAAGGCGTACCGGTGCAGCAGCAGTAGCGGGTGCTTAGGTGGCTGGGTCGTGTGACGTGTTTTGCTTGTTGTCGATGTCGGCGTGGACTTTTCGTCTAATTCTAGGCTGTGTGTATGCGCTCTATTTCTTTGGTGGTGGAGCTCGTCGTGAGTCGTGAGTTGACGATGTGTCCATGTGCTTTGGATGTGGTGGAGTTGAGGGAACGTGCCGACGAGGCGATGCAATTGCGAAGACAAAAAGGATGGAGGATCAAGGTCTCGGGCGGGCCACCCGGCCGCGTCGCAGCCAAATGAAGCCGAGGCTCGCGCAGTTTTCTTGGTCTACAGCAAGGCAACGCTGCTGTCGTACAGTATAGCGTGCGCGACGTGATTCAGTCAACATGCAGGCAATTAAGTGGATCTTACCCTCGGTGACCTCGGCGACGCCGGAGCAAGCAAGAGGTGCAGGCGCGCGCAGACCACCCGCCGCGCTCGCCGCGCGTTCTCAATTCCCTTCGATGCTCTGTTTGCATGCATGCATGGATGTTCACGCGCGCGCTCAGATCCCAGCTGCTGCTCCACGCGAGAGCAAGCAGGGTGCTTCATCAACCTAACACACAGGCTCACCGAGGACTGAAGGTCAAAACTTCGGAAGACCCTTCCAAATGCACAGCACAGTGTGTGTCGCACTCCCACAGCAACTCTGACTGAGATGAGAAAGAGACGAGCAATGAAGCGCCAGTAGCACGAGTCGCCATATGCAGGATGTAACGGCAAAAAACTTTGCGCGAGCCGCGGTTCAACTTACGCGCAGGCCCAAGGCGCAAGGTCATCATGCATGGACTTTGAAAGCGGCAAGGTGACGGGGCGATGCATGCATGCATGTACGCATCGAAATTCGCCGTCTCTCATCTCTCTCTCTCGGTCTCTCCTCCCCCGGAGCCATGATGCTGCTTCTGCTGTTTGCACCGTCATCAAAGGCGCAAATCACAGATCCACCAACCGAGAGGATCGGCGTCAGCCTGCAGCGAAAAACGCGAAGCGCGAATCGTGAATCACTCAGTGACTGTGGGAGTGGATGAGCTGCCTGCCGGCAGCAAAACCGGATGATGAACAAATCGTGGATATCGTGGTGATTGTAAATCGTCGTGAATCATGGCGAACGCGCTTACATGCAATTATCGGTGAAGTCAAAAGGGCTCGTAGCCAAGCAGTCACTACTAGAGGTGGAGTCAACGGGCCTGGAATCCTCTCACCATCGGCACAACCGTCTTAAATCCTACTCGCCAAGTCTCCTCTACGTTTCGCCTTCACACTTGCAAAGACCAGTCATCGCCATTGCTGCCTCCATTGGCATTGTGATGTGTGTCAAGAAAAGACGAGGCCTTGTGGACAAACCGCATACATGCCGATGGTGTCGTGGGCCACACCATACATGTGCCCAGTCGCAGCTCAGAAGTGCTGAAAAAATGGGTTGCTCAAAGGAGCACAGATCAATCACAGTGTTCGCCGGATAAACGTCTCACTGTACACCGCGCTCGTAAGCGTTGCGTGCAGGTCTTCCTCCTCCTTCCTCTTTCTCTGAGAGGTGCTGCGCATCGTCTTCCATCTCTGTGCCCGGCTCAATCGTCATGGTCCTACTGCCCTTCGACCTGCCCGAAGTTTTGACCTGTCGTCTTATTTGTTTCTTCTTGCGCTCTGCCCGCCCGTCGCTATTGGATCCCTTCTCGCCGTGAGAATGAGCATGCTCATGCTCGCATTCATGAGGCACACCATGACGCGTTCTGGACTTCGCTTTCTGTTTGCCTTTCCTAGCGAGACTAGATGACGAGCTGTTGTCATCATCCTCGTTGCTGTCGGATCCCTGCTCGCTCGTTCGACGATGATGCGCAGATCGCCTCGAGAATTGAGCTCCATCTCGACGTGCGGGAGACGAGTCATCCGAGTCGGAGCCTGAGGAGGAGGAAGCTTGGCTATCATCATCATCAGAGTCGGAGGATGAGCCGGATGATGAGGACTCGTCAAAAGCACGTGGCTTGTGATATATGCAGCAGACTACGAGAGGAGAAGAGTGTCGGTGTGGGTAAGCTGGATCGAAAGCGCCGTACACTAGCTCTGGGCTCCGAAGGTGCGAGAGCGCGTGGAATGTATGCCAACTCACTTTTGCTCTTCTTCTTTCCCATGCCCTCATTATCCACAGTGCCTTGCTCCCACACCACCCTTCTTCCCGGTCTTGCATCCGTGGCCCTGAGTCGCAGCGTGCCCTGGATCGGCGCTCTCGGGGATTCTGTTCCAGATCCTGAGCTTGAACCAGCACCCTCGTCAGCTTCACCGCTCGGAGTGGGCGTGATGGTGATTGTGCGGGATCCGTCCGTGCCGTTCGCATTGGACCCCCGCTGCGCCTGGAACGCCACCAGACGTGTGGGAGGCATGATGCTGTTGCCGTACCAGAGGAGTCTTATTGTCAACGCCTGTTCGTGTGAAGTTGCGCTGTCTGATGGCCAAGGCCTGACCAAGATGCAGTGGCAGGTACGGATGCGAACAGTATGCAAAAGTGGCCAGCGTGCTCTGGATGGGCTCGGAGCTGAAGGCGGGACTTTACGATGGTTGGGGTGTGCCAGCAATGGTGGTAGCGCGCTTTCACCTCGCCGACTTGTCGGAAGGTGCTTTGACGAGGTGCAGGTGGTAGGGGGGTCGAGACTGTGCGCTTGGCGTCGCCTGACCTTCGGATGCGAGTGTAGCTCTGTGACCTGGGCTCGATTCGCGAGCCAGTCAAATAAGATGGGTAGCTGCTGATAGCGTCAAGCTGGAGGGGAGCGGACACGACGTAGAATCACGAGTGTGTGGCGGTGCCGACTGACGCGCGCGAGATTCCAGCAGTGGGTCCTAGCTTTCGTTTGGCAGGGGCAACGCACCTTGAATACGCCCACGTGGCATCAGGCCCGCCCCGATCGCGCGTCGCGCGACTCGTGACATCGGTCAAGTCGCGTCGCGCCTGATTGCGCGCATGCAGGCTGACTGCATGCCTCCACCATCCATCCTCCCTCCCCCCATCAGCCTGCAATCGCAGCGCTCTGAACAAATTCTCCGCTCTGCTTTTGAAGCGAGGCCCGCTCGCGTGACCCAAGTTCCGGAACATCCACTCTTCCCAGCATACACGTCTTTGCTCGTCCTTTGGGACACTGACATCGTATGCATTTTCGCCAAGCGAATGGGCTTTCTCCCTCGAACGCTCTTTGTAATATCAGCTGCCTCGTGAGCAGCGCGGGGCGCCTGCCATTATGGGTCGCAAGTGAGTTGAGAATGAAAAGTGTTCAAGGAAGCACACTCGCAGGCTTGCTCACGCCTTCAGCTCAAATGCAGAACGCAAGGTCACTACGATGACTTGCTCCTGGACAAGATCAAGAGCATGTTCTACCGAACAAGCGAGAGCTCGGACGCTGGCAGTATCGACTCTCGCGCTGAAGAGCTATACGCAGTCAGACATGGCGAGACCTTTTCCGTAGCAGACGTTCTCACCCGCAACAATCGGCGACGACCGCATCCCGAATCGCGCAAATACACCTTTGAGGACTTTGTAGAAGATCTCAACGCCGACTCCTCGACCTCGCTTAGCTGGATGGATTCTTTCATCTTTGCTACTGCGCAAGGTGCTCGTGCGCGCGAAGTGGATCCTAGCAGAGCCTTCGACCCGATCCCATCAGCACGACCCACACGTCTCAGGCGCATCGACAGACCGCGAGATTCGGCGCCTGATTTCCCGTCGGAGAGTGCTGCAATTCCAGCGGAGCGAGAGGAAGATTCGGTCAGCGAGCTGCTCTTCGGCCTAGAGTCGGACGAGATAGACGATCTGCCCGCGCCGATCAATCCGACTACGCCAAGCCAGCAAGTCGCTGCTCGATACAGGCGAATGCGCGCGGCGCGAGAACCGCGCAATCAGGTGGCTTTCCCGAGGGCCCGCCCCGCAGAACTCGAAGTATCAACATCCTTGACACAGGCGCATGACGATGCGCTCCACCCCGATAGAGGTCTAGCAGCGCGCACAGCGGCCGTTCGAGCGTCCGTAGCTCGCGTATCAGCGCTGCGCGATCGTACCTCTCGAGGCGACGGCAGCACCGGAAACAGCTCTGCCAGCGGGGTACCACAGATCTCAACCACTGCGGCAGATACGCTAGCCGTCGGAGCAATCTCAGAAGATAGTCGAGCGATTTCGGCAATGGATGCTGGCGACATCCACTTTGTGCAAAGCGTCTTACCAAATCGCTGGTTCACTGATCATGAATTTCGGCGACGCTGGTTCGCAATGCCGGGCAGCTCAATCGGCAGCCTGCTATGGACGCGCATATTCACACTGAGAGCAGATGCTGCAAGCTCGCTAAATCGACCTACCGCGAATCGATCGCGTCTGCGATCGCGTTCGGACTACTGCCAAGCACTTTGGGACAGTGCCCGGTTCGTCTTGTTCTGGCCTGCAGATGCCACTGTGTTGATTAGGGCTTCTCACTGGGGGGATTTGGTGTCTCCTAACCAGTTTGTGACCACCGCATCCTTGGTATGGTCGATGGTCAGTCGCGCGATGACGATGCTAGACCCTTCGGAGCTCGGTCTCTTGGCAGAGAACGATCAGCATGCTCTCCTGGAGGGTTTGAAGGATTACCTTGCCTTTTTGCGCATATTAAAAGAAGGCGCAGATACGGGTGCCACGGAGTCGAACATCTTCCAAAGACTCAAGGAATTCGGCTTGGAGCTTCCAGAAGGCCATCTCGCAGCTTCCACCGAGCCGCGCGCAATCGCACCACTCCCTGCTCGGGCTCGTGCAAACGAAGGCCCCACGTTTCACTTTGGCGGCGCTGCCGCATGACGAAGAAGGCTGCCTGGCGTCTTACTGATGTTCCCAGTCGCGCTCTCTACATCAAGGCCAAGTCGCCACCACTAGCGCAGAGATCTCGATGCCCGGCACGCGCAAGTCTTATTTGCTCCATCTGCTCTGGATCTTGAGCAATCTTTGTTTCGCTTTTCTTTGTACTTGTAAGATAAATACAGTCACGACTTTTTTGGCAAAAAAAAAAGAAAATCGAACCCGATCTTGTATCTCTAGCCCTGACCTACGCGCGGAGTTTGCGACACGACGAAAAGACGCGCAGGCTTTGCAAATACATTGCGGTCTTCTAAGTATGCAGAAAGAGTGAGGAGAGGGTTAGGAATGAAGGGTAATGTGGGGAAATCTTGGCTTAGGAAGCGAAAGATTACAGACGTGAGTGGGGGCAGGATGAAATGGATCCTGGGTAAAGGCAACTTTTGCTAGGTCCGAGGTATTGCAGCGTTTGAGCAATGAGACCCCGCAAGGGGAAAGCAGTCACGCGCAGGCTTGCTCCCGCTCGAAAGGGGCCCAGGTTTGCAATGTAGGGGGGGGGGGGG
>CCYA01000149.1:515166-542728 GCA_900000165.1 Ceraceosorus bombacis
CTGGTGAGATGTGGGCAACGCACAAGCTTGTTGCCAAAGGGCAAGCGTAGTTGGGCTTACAAGATGAAGGAGATTCAGTCCGCAGATGCTCAGCAAGATGAGCGCAAGGGGAGACGAGGGCGGCTGCCATTCCACGACGCCATAGACATCGGACTGGACTTTGCGAACGGTGCCTGGCTTTGTCGACGCGACGTGCGTAGCGAGTTCCAATCGGAACGGTCAGGCGCGTCCCAATATGTTGGTGAAGCCCCAAGATTTTCGACTGCCACTCGAACGCGCCTCTGACTCGTGCTGCTTTTCAGGCACAGCAGGGCCGCCCAACCTCAACACTCCATCCTTGCCCACCGCAAATCGTTCCCCTCTGTCTATGCTTTCCTCATCAGCAGCGCTGGGCCGGCCTGAACTGTCCGTCGAAGGATCTGTCGGGCTGCTATGACTGCCAGACCCGCTCGCGCTTCCGCTCGCCAATTCGGGCATGTTCTCATTCGCTCGTGCAATGTAGTTGCCCGTCCCCGCACTTCTGAACGCGCCAATGATCGGGGATCCGTTGGCGCCTACACCTTCGACACTGCTAGGTCCCGTGTTGAGAGTATCTGCATCAGACGCATGACGTCCGTGCGCGCCGTTTGGACCATCAGACATTAGCTGCAGAGGACTCTGCAGGCTTGCAAATGTGCCGTTCTGATGGTTCGTCGGGGTTGAAAGGGGGTCCGCGGGAGAGGCGTGCTGGGAGGAATAGGAAGATTCCGAAAGCGGATGTGCTTGCTGTGGTAGTCTTCTCTGGGATTGGGAAGAGGAGGCACGTCTGGAGCTAGAAGATGTCGAGGCGCTCATGTTGCCAGGCCCACGATGGCCCGAGGACCTATCTTCCCAGGAAGGCGCAGCACCAGGGGTGAGGCTTCGCGAAGGGGGGGCGCTTGGACTTTGCCAATTGGAGGGTCCAGCTGCACCACCCCCGCTACCTGACCAAGTCCTGACGGGCCCTTCTGCCAAGTATCTCGCTCGGTCGCCGTGGGCGACCTTTGCGCCGCTACCGCTGGCTGTTGCCAAGTCGTTGCCATCTCCACCGTTGCCGCTCGTCTCCCCTTCAGCCCAGACCAGTCCTTTTCCGAATTCATCCCCATCGCTGCCGATACCACTGACAGTGGAGAAGGCCAAGGTCTTTTCGTCTGTCGCTTGAGCCATGCCGCCCAAGCCGAAGCCCAGCGGTTGAGGAGGCACTATTTGGATGCTTTCCCGATTTGACGGTAAGTGTGGCAGGTAGGATTGTCGGCGTGGGGGCAGATACATGTCCGTTGCGCCCCTGTCCGAGCCTGGTCCACCGCCAGCTCCAGAATAGACGCTCCCTGCGTAGCTCCTCTTGAGGGCATTAGTGCTAGTGCTGCTGATCCCTCTCGAATGATCGTACGCTTCTCCAGGAGCAGCTGGGAGAACGGCGTCGACGCCAAGACTCAGTGGCGAAGCTGGCGCGGAGCCATCGGCTGCAGCACCAGTCTGAGAGCCTCCAAAGGCAGCCTCCGCACCTGGGCTGCCCAACAATCCAGAAGAGCTCATCCTCCTTCCTCCCATATCGCTGTATCCTCTACCACCCAGGCTGGCTTTGGAAGTGCTTCCACGCCAGCTGTTCCTACCCCACGTATCGCCATACAGTGTTCCGATGGTCGAAGGAGGAGAGAGCGGCGAGCCTCCTGATGGTGTAGCGCCGGCAGCCAGAAAGTAGTTTGAAGGAGGTTCGCGTATAGGAGGAAGTTCTGCCTGCATGGCTTTCCTCTGTTTGTGGTAGTGATACTTCTTGTAGCCCTTGTACCCGAAGAAGAGCACAAAGGCAGCCACGAAGATCATCGCCACCACGATGGCGGCTGTAGCTGGTTGCGCCATCCTGAGCCGCTATCGGAGGTGTAGAGAGCAAGATAGCCCAAGACTGGAACGATCTACGAGGCTCCTCGTCGCCTTGGCGCCGACCTGGCTCTCACCCGATGAGCGCGCCTAGCGGGCTGATTTGCCTTGAGCAGGCTAGTGGGCTCGAAGGAGGGGGGCGCTACGTCCTAGCCAGAAATTTGGGGCGCGCTCTCTGACAGCGCCAAAGCTCGCAATGGGGGTTTCTCCGGGATCACCGCGCGCTGATGAGACTCGTGCGTTTGCTACCAATGGACTGCGTGTCGTGAATCTTCGACACCGGGTACGGCAGATCGGCAGACTGGCGAGGCAATCGAGAGAGTTGTCCGAATGAGGAGGGCAGAGTCGGGCCGCCGATGAGTTGCGACCAGCACGAAGCGAAAAGTTGAGGGATGTAACGTTGTTGAGAAAGGAAAAGTCGAAGCGGGCCTGTTGGGAATGAGCACTGTAGGGATGATAGGTGCTGGTGTTGACCGCAAGCGCTTGCCCGGAGAGGCGGAGCGGAAGCGGCTTAGACGGGGATTTGTGGAGAATGCGGTGCGATGCAATCGTGAACTGGATGCTTGCGGGATGTGATGGCGCTTAATTACGATCGATGATAGAGGATGCGGGCGGGGCTTTTAGGGAAGCAAAGTCGGGGTAGCTGCTGGTCGGATGCTCTGGCTGTAAGGATGTGGACAAATGAATTGCTTGCAAGCAAGTCACACCATTAGTGATACTGATGTGAGCGCAGAGATATCCGTGCAAGTGCCAACAGAGGAGGAGGAGGAGGAAGGGCTGTGAGATCCTCAAAGTGTCGGGGCAATCGACAGGGTGAAGCAGCGAGCGTGCGACATTCGATGTGGCGGACGAAAGGGGAGAGCCAGTAGCCAGCAGGTCTTTGGTCGGTGTCTGAGGTACTGGAGGGTGTGTGAGATCTGCCTGACCCAGCTGCTGCTTAGGGTCAAATCAGGTCGCTGCTGCTGCTTCGGGCGCATACAACCGGCTTATGCTTGGCTTTACGGTGATCTGCAGATGCAGCACCCGTCACTCAAGAGTCAAGACTGTAGACATTCGATTCAGTGGCACCAGCCCGGCCGGCCGAGATCACAAAAATCTTCGGGCTGCTCAGCGCAGCCATCAACGAGATGCGAATCTTGCGCTGCTCATCGTCACTCACTCTTCTGTGGCGGCAGCGATCGACTTGTTTTCATTGTGATTCTCAGTCAGGGTTCGCTCGTGCCGGACGGAGGCGTCATGCCGACCTCCTGCTGCTTGGATGCTCTATCGCAGGAGATCGCGCGGCAGGCCCGAATACTCGCCATGCAGCCATGCATCAGAGAGTTCCCAAGACTCGAGCCTCGCACTCACACTCGCGACTCCACGACTGTTGCTATGTATGCAGTCACAGTCGCAGTGCAAGCAGCTGATCGGGTAGCCCACTGCAAGTCACGACTGTGCGTGACTGCTTCTGCTTCTTCAGTCACCAGTCCCCAACAGAGGGCTCTCGTGGCGAATCTATCGATCGACGTTCGCCCTATGGCTCTGCATGAAGAAGACGCGCGCATGCATGCATGCACGATGGACGTGGTCCAACTGACCGGCTTTTAAAATTGAGATCTCAACAACGAGCGTACATGGCCACGGGCACGCTGCAGCACGTCACCCGCCCTTACCCCTCATTACATATCCACGCTTCTCTATGCCTGTCCTACGGGTGCACATCACTGGGCAGAAGCAGCGCGGCGGCCATCACTGAAGAACGCTGATGTAGTACGCGCGCGCGCGCGCGTCTGCAAAGACTCGCGATTCATGCACGCATCTTTCCGCTGACGTTGACGTGCTGCTCGCTTGCAGCACCGCGCTCTCATCATCACGCGCTCAATGTATAGAGCCTGCTTGTGATGCGCGGGTCGATGCATGAATGCATGGGCAAATGCACACGTACCACTTACTCTGACTCTACAGGCACACGCACCAGTAATTCCAGCCGGACGATCGCTGCTCGGCCCCTGTCTCGCTTGGTGTTCTCCCTGTACGCAAACTGCCCGCCTTGGCCCCAGAAGACTCGTGACTCGTAACTTGTGACTCCATCCATCCGTAGAGCGAACCCTGATTCGTGCTTAGATCTTGCGACTCGCGACCGCGACGGGTTCCCGCATCGCGCTACAGCGAAAGCGGATCAGATCCTTGATGTCTGCATGTACCACCAAATCAAGAGTCACAGTGCTGGTGATGCTGGCACACGAAGCTGCACTGCAGTGAACGTGTGTACTGTGACTGCAACCGGTGATGTGCGCCCTCCCCCTCGTTACATACAAAAGCTTCTGCGAGCCAAGAAGTGCACAAGTGCAAAGCAGAAGGAGCAATGCGACGAATTGTGCAGGGTCTATATAATTGCATGCAGCTAGTTCAATCTCCGCGAGGCTCCTCCAGTCGCTCTTGTCGTTGCGTGTGCAAGCCGTGCAAGTGCAAGTGCAAGTGGCTCAAGACTTCTGAGCAGAAGATCTGATGTGAGTGAATCTTACATGGGTGAGGCTGTAGTGTGAGTATGGCCATCTCTCTGACGATGGCGCACCGCATGCGCTTCATGCAAGCCATCGCATGGCTGGCAATCACAATCTTGAAACCTTTGAATGGAAGCCCCAGTGCAGCACGCGACAGGACAAGATCGCAAATTGGAAATCGCAAATATCACAAACCGTGAATCGTGAATTTGAATGTAAATGGAGATCATGAATATCATCCACCACTCACCATGTTGACTGAAGTCAATGCCTTTGGCCCGTGGACTTCGCTTCCAAGCCCCAAGATGGCCCTGCGACATCGTCCTGCACCGTTCTGTGCAGCTACTTGTTGGTACCACGGGGTTCAGCAGTGCTCACTGGAACATTCAGAGCAAGAAGCCTCGGTCAAGTCATGCAGACGGTTCTGGCCCAGCCTACATGTAGCCAAGACTGCACTCACATAGTGATTGGTACAATCACCTTGCGACTTGGTCAAGGTCGAGAAAGCTAAGAGCCCTTGACTGGAGACTTGGAGAGGCGAAGAGGATGAACAGGTAACGAGACGATTGAATTGACCAACACGAAATGCTCAAGTCCCAAGCTGCACACAAACTTCGAGATGCGACTTTTTCGAAAGTCGTCAAAGTGAATCAATACGAATGTCCGTGCTGCCTGACGTGAGGGCGAGGGCGTGCCGAGCTATAAGATACCACTGACTGTATCTTCCCAACTCGGTCAATAGGCCGGCTTCGTGGTGCGTTTGGCGGTGCTCCGAAGTGCGGCAGGCACGAACCGTAAAGCTGATATGCGGGTCGCAGAGAGATTTTGATTCAAGATTGTATGGGCGGGGATCAATACGAAATTTCCTTCTTCACGTGAATGGGGCTATGCTGAGTTCCGATAGAGTAGGGGGCGGGGTGCCAATCGTGCAATTTTGTGGTACTTCGTAGCGTCGCTCGACAGAAATGGTTCGGATCTGTTGGAGTGGGGCGTGCGTGCTAACGATGGGTCAAGTTCGGCCGTGTCGCACTCCCCAGTCAAGAGTTGTAGGCCGGGCAGCAAATGCTGTCCAAGTCCCAGCCGCACCATTAACAATCGTTGTGGCACCCCCCTGCTTCTTTGCTTAGAAAGCAAGAAGCACAGAAGGAGGGCATGAATTGGGAAAGTCTTGGCCAGCGCCTCACTCACTCACTCGCCCGCACGCGCCTTCCCTTCTCCTCATTTTGGCCGTCTCGTCGAAAGATGTTGCTCAGCGATACCGTTCTTGGCAAAGAAGCACCCTGCGTAGGCCCACTCGACAGCGAAGGCTTGGCGCGCAGCCAGCCAGCGCCCTCGTGACGGCTCGTGCGTCTGGCAATCACGAATCTGAATTCAAACAGGGTCAACAAGAGATGAGATGATGCAGACGACACTGTGACTTCCTCCTGCCTACTCATCTGATCAGGCTTGCCCAGACGATATGTAAGCAGAAGCACACTTCAGCTCAAGGCTCACTTGCAACAGTCGAGCAGAGGAATGCACGAATACGCAATGCGAATGAACGTGCAGAAGAGCCATCACGAACGCAGCAAGCACGCTTATCGACAGTCCCATATGATGTCCGATCCACCACGCAATTGATAGCGCTGCTCACCTGCTCCTTTTGCAACACATCCCGAACTTTTGCCTACCATCATTCACGTGATCCTTGGCGTACTACGAACAATACCTCCCGACCCTCTTGACTCTTGACTTGGTGAGGTGACAGCTTGCAGCTCCTCGCAAGCCCACGAATTCACAGCACGTCGAAGCTAGCCGTGGCCGACGGCGTCGAAAATTCGAACTCTGCCGCGACAAGCTCTCTGGAAGCATTCAAGCGCTGCTGAGCGCGACCGGTGACAGCAATCGTTATTGCAAAACTCGTGTGGCACGCGGTGGCAGAAATGGGCAAGTGAAGAAAGAATGGATGCCACGCATGTGCTCGTGGAGCTAGTGCCCGTGCGAAAGCGGGCGAGAACGCTCTGATCCGGGTCGCAGTGCAGCGTGAAACGGCAGCGTCATCGAAGTACGGTGAGAGAGGAACAGCTCGTGGTGGACACCACGGCAAATCAGGCGCATCTCGCAGAGTGTCACGCCTTGAGTTTGAATCTGAGTCGACTCAAGAAGCCCTTCTTCTTTGGTTCTCTCTCTAGCTGAGCGATCGTTTGCCTCTCCTGATTCCCAGTTTGGGGAACATCATCCGGCTTCAAGTGCCGTTCGGATTTGAGCTGCCTAGCCTCGTGCGATTCGGGTCCTGAATGTCGAATGTCGCTCTCATCACTGTCTATCTGCTCCGTGGACCAGCCAGCAGCCTCTGCCGCCTCCGGCAGTCTGTTGCTCGTCCTCCGGACATATGATCGATCCAGCTCCTTACTAGCTTCTTCTTTGGTAGCGTAGTGCGATACCCTCCGCGAAGTCCGAGGTCCGGTCCTTTGTGGTTGGTAGCCTGAAGGTTGCGCAGACATTTCCCCCGGAAGATCGACGGCTCTAGGAGCGGGGCTCTCTGGAACAGGCGACACTGCTGAGAATCGTGCCACATGTCTGTTCTTGGTGTCCTGCCTTGATCCGTTGGACTCGCTCTGTCTGAGGTCACTGGAGCTGCGAGTCGCTCCGTTCTTGAGAGCGCCTCTAATTGGCGCTGCTGCGCCGATGCCAATGTTAGATTGGCTGGATGTGATCCTGCCCTCGGACGAGTGAGTGGCCGAGAGGGAAGCATCAGGAGACTGCGAAGAGGGATCCGAATGGATGGACATTGTAGGCGACGCTTCGCAAGCTGGTAGATTGGGAACGCGAGAGCTGCGCTGCGCGTGTCTGCTTGGAATGGCTGGAACGTCGGGGACGGTGCCGCTGTCCGATTTCCAGGAGGTGCTGTTGACCATGCCGCTCTTCGAAACAGGGGCGCTCCTGCTCGTTCGGCTTGTTCTAGATGTCTGGCTCAATATGCTGGGCGGCTTGTCGCCATTGCTGCCCCTCGTTGGCCTTCTCCTTCTGCTTTGCCCCGCGGTACGCAAGACTTCTGCTCCAGACTGCCTAGCCAGTTCTCTAGAAAGGTTCCAGGCAGGACTCTCACCGCGAGAGGCAGCGTAAAAATAACAGCCACCCTTGCCGCCCCTTTGCAGCTCGCCGAAATACTCTCTCAGCTCGGCCAGCTCCCGCATGAGGTCCTCGTCAAAAGGCCTACCTCTCGCAGTGAACAAATGGGGTGAGCTCATCGAAATGCTGACATCGGAATTGGCAGACATGATGGACGATGCCGCCTTGATGCTGCCAACGCCTTTCGCACTCTGGCGACTGTAGGATCTTGCTCGCGATGCTCCACCAACGGAAGGGAGATTTGAAGTTCTCGAGGCTGGACTACCGTGAGAGCTGTTGCTCATCGCAATGCCGCTATCTCTCAAGCCGGGAGCCGTGGGCCGTCGATCTTGGATCGGAACTGTGGGTTCGGGCTCTTCACCTTCGCCAGGCCAACCGTTGCGCTCCCACATCTCGAGCCATTCTCCCCAAAGCTTGGCGACATAAATACTGTCAGTGTAGACGTGCGCACACACCCCACGGACGCCGTCTCCGCCGTAGAAGTCTTTAATGGCTACCAGAGCTTCGATGGCCGAGACGAGCTCAGCTCTGCGCGAGACCGATCCCACCGACACGCTGCTTGTCGTCTGGTATGGAGACGCGTACTGCTCTGATGCGGGTATCACTGGTCCGCTGCCGTTCAAGGGGTGGCCAGCCCCAAAGTGCAGCGCCCAGGCTCCCACTGGTAGAGGATCGCGGACATTTCTATCGTCGAAGCGGAGCAGCCAGAGAAAGTGTTAGAGCCAAGTCTGATCCACGTGCTTCTTTCAACTTGCCGACGAGACGGCAAGGTCGGATGTTGCGGATGTTGCGCGATCTAGAGCACTCACCCAACATCTACAGCTGTAGCGCTCGTGTGCACGGTGATGGGATAGCCAACATTGCACTGGTGATCCTTGACTTTGGTTCTCGAGGTAGCAGCGTTGCGGATGTGACCAAGCATAGACGTCATGTTGCACTCGGTCGCTCTCTTCTATCGAGAAGGGGAGGGCTCGTCTCGCAGACGCAGACGCAGACGCACTCGTGACTCTGCTTCTGGTGGCGCGACTTGCGGCAGGGCGGACAGCTGGCAGAGATGAATCGAAGAAGAAGGTAGTGGTAACAGAGCAAGTTCGGGTGGGGATGGCGAGAGCGACCGTCAGAAGGACATTCAGATTGTCGACAATGCGATCGAATGGGCAGAGGCCGAACAAGTTGCCGATTTTGAAAGGCAAGCACCGAATGTGTGCGTTGAGCGGAGCAGCGGGCAAAAGGGCGAAGAGTGTCTCTGCATGCGTTTCTGCGTTTCAGCAGCGACGTACAGTACTCAGCAGCAGGCTGTGACTATATATGCTCGGTGCAGTGTACCGGTAGACTGCGAACATGGGCGCCACACGATAGCTTGGTTTATGCGAAGCGTGCATTTGAGCGAGAAGAGCATGCAGCAAGAAAGAGTCGTGAGTGACGGGAGAAGAGCCGAGACCCATGCACGGCCTCACTCATATTCACCATGTGATTCACATTCACATTGTGGTTGTGATTGTGACTGTCGCTCGATCATGGGTGGCCCAACCGTGCGGCACGGCACGGCACACGCTTGCGGAAAAGTCGCGATCGTGAGTGTGGTCACCGCCATGCCATGATTCGTGATTGGTAGATTTGCATTTCGCCTCGATGGGCACGACACCACGGCAATTTTCGTAGCCACGATTAAGCGTCCGTGCACGACCCACGACTGGCCCGCTGTAGGATGGACCCGATATGTAAGCACGAGTGGACTCTGATTCTGAGTGGATGGGCCGCACGTCTACGGTGAGACAACGGCCAGCCACCGATCAACACGAACGGAATGGGCTCCGCCCAGAGAGACCAAGCCGTGTCTCAGCTAGGATGCTGAGTCGTGAGTGGGGCAAGCCTAAGTCACGACTACAGCGTGTACGGTACACCCGTCGGGAGTGTGTATGTGGCCACCCTCGGATCGCGTCGCCTCACACAAGCGCAGCAGCTATACCTACAAGTCACGAGTTAGGAGTATGGAGGAGCAAGAACGTTGTAGGGTACTGCACTGGTACTTGTGACTGCACCGCTAGCTGGGCGAGTCACTGTGGTGATTGCGTGGATGTGGACGCCCACCAGCAGCAAACATAGAGCTGCCCTACTCTCGCTGGCCCGCTTGTCCCATGCATGCAGCTGCAGCAGCTGCCAACTCCGACCCGCGTACGTGACTGTGTAGTGCCTTGCGCTCTCCGCTCTGCTGCGAAGCGTCCCGCGCGATGTCCTCACGCTCCCGAACTTGAGTACTGTATACATGGTCACTCGTCACGACTGATCGTGATGAGTAGTAGGCTTTCAGTGTACCCACAATGTGAATCGTGAACTACGAATGTTGTATTGATGAGAGAAGAGTGAGGCGAAAGTGGACTCACGACTGTTGTCCTGCGAACGCAGCAAATCGCTCCCAACTGCGTCGCTGCGAGCCTTCTGTAGCACCGCCTCTCTGCGCCAGACCATCCTCACGATTCTCTAGATAATACGCCGAAGCAGCCTTCTTTCTTTCCTCCATCCGAGGCTGGACTAGCGTGCGATTTTTTTCTGCGATTCGAGGAGCAAACTCTGCCCGGGGCCGCTCCCATGGCTCGGCTCGTCGAGTCGGAGAGAGCGCTGATGCTCGGCTAGGTATAGGTGCGCACGCAGGGCCGCTAATTTGATGCCGACTCGGGCTGTTGCAGCGTGCGAGCGGCGCAGAGAAGGTCCTCCCTCCCTCCTCAGGACCCTCCTCAAGCTTCTCCCGCCGTGTATGCACAATTAGGCTGCAATGATCGAAGGATGCTCGCCCGCACACTGCCACGATCACCCATCCAGGCGCGACGGGGGTAAAACGAAGGCCGTCCTCCCAGAACGAAAAAAATGTTCCAGACAGAGAAGAGGAGGCAAGAAGGCTCCTCCAGAACTTACGACTTCGAAGATACAGAAATCAGACACAAGCCACGAGTCACGAGTCACGGATGATGAGGCCGAGGAATTGGTCAGTAATATGCATAGCGGGTGCGCACGTTTCCTTACTTTCGACTGCACACTTTTGACTCTCCTAGTCTATGGGGCACACAACAGCAAGATTCGAGCACTTGTAGCTATACACGCACTTGAATTCAGCTGCCAAGCAGCTCGCTCCATTCCACAGCTGATGGAGCTTGGCGTCTGCGGCAGGTGCAATTAGTCAAGGTGTACTTTGTGTGCAGCGCCGGAAATCCAAAAAGCAGCACCGACGCCCGCTTCCCTGGTTGATTATTGCGAAAGTGGCAAAGGCCAGCCAGCCCACGTGCGGAGGTGACAGGCCAAGGGGGGGTCTTTTCCGGACGATCCCGCTTAGTCACTGCTGCAACGCAAGCCTGTACGAGTTGTCAACGAGCGATTGCGCTCTGCTTTCTGACTGCTCGCAATCTTCATTTTTGCAAGCGGCCTCGATGCGTTCCAATCACAAGGCACAAAATCGCCCGACGGTGCCGTGCAGCAAGGTGTCACGAGTCTCGAGTCTGCAACGTGAATGGCGGAGATGGGAGAAAAGTGCTGCTGGGGGGCATCCACCTCGTCACGTCGCTCCATCAAGTATCGCATGATGAGTCCCGCTTGCACGGCGGCGAAAATTGCTTTGAAAGCGCAAGCCAGCTCTCGAATACTCTTTTTTGATCGAACGTGAAATTTCGACTTTCATTTGTAATGCTGGAGCGAAGCTCGATTGCTCAGAGCGCGGGATTGCATGGAGCTGAGCGCGGTCTTGATGGACGGAGGTGAATGACGTGTAGTTGGTGTGCAGGCGACAAGCCATCGAGGCAGGTTGACTTGACACACCTGACTCGTAGACTGTTGACTGCTGCGATCATGTACGTGAATGATGGTCGCGACCAGAATCGTTAGACACCAAATACATCCTCACGAGTGATCGAGCGTTGTTGAAAAGGTGTAGGGCAAGCCATCGCATGTTTGCGAATCAAGCTTCTTCATTGTGATGCAGTGATTGTGACCTTTGTTCAGGATTGACGTTGCAAGAGTCGGATCATCGCTTGATTGCTTGCCGTTGAACACAAAATTCTCTCGTGATTCGTGAATATGATGTGAGCATGGTGCGCCCGTGATGGCATCCATCCACCCTGTAGGGACTCAGCAGACTGGTGCATGGGCGGCCAACCCCACCAGCATGCATGCGATGCCACCAACCAACCAAGAAATCAAGCCGCACGCGAAGCTACGGCATGATGACGCAGCTACGTCGTGACAGAGCGATCGAGCCGTACAGCATGGCTTCCCACAGACATGCACCCTACCCTGCTGCACGCATGCGTGACGCCAAATCCACAACTTGATTCTCGCCGCTCTGATTCACGATTGCCGCTCGCTGCTCATGTGTTGGGGCTCACCATTCGTGACGAAGCAGCACATGCACATGCGAGCTGAACGGCCGTGTGGAGAAGAAGGCGATCAAAGCTGATAGCGGCTTCTCCCCTCGCTCTACCCTGCTGCTTGAGAAGCTTCGCAAGTCAAGAGTGGACAAGAGCATCGCCTGTGTGTGTATCCCTGCCTCAACACCTCCACCACCTTCACGTACCTCCAATCTGGTCTCTTTGCGAAGCAACCTTCTTGCCAAGCTTTTGTCGATCTACGAGCGACAAGCTGTTTGCCCTGCTTCCAGGATAATCACGTGCAGTAGGTACTTTCTCGACATCGCTCGAGGCATCTTTCAAGATGCTTCCTCTCGCAGCCAAAACGATGATTCGAGGGCCGGGCGCTCGGGCAGTTCGAGCAAGCACCTTTCATCAATTGCCTCTCCCACGCGTCTCCCCACCTGCCCGTATCCTGAGCACCTCGTCCAAGGCACTAGCTGCCAACCCTCAGTCTGGCAAGCCAGCGTCCGACGATTGGAAGCATACAGTCAAGAATGTGAAGGAGGAAGCGGGTCAGGTGAAGAGCTCCATCGAAGCTGCCGTTGCTGGCAGTCCGGGCAGTGGAGCTGGATCTTCCAACGAAGGCCCAGACAGCTCTCCCAGTGGTGCTGCGGACCTTATGGGCGATGCTGTGAGTCAAGGCCGTGCCTGCGAGAGCTGACATGCTGTACTGATGCATCCTTCTCCTTTTGCAAAAATCAGCGTTCCGTCTCGTCAGAAATGTTCCAAGCTGTGCCAAGACCAGCGCTTCTCTGGGGTGCTGCTGGTAAGTCGCCCACTCGCTCTCTGCTATTCCGCCTCCTGGACTTCAGGCGAAGGCCGATTGTACGCGTGCCGAAGACAGCTGACACGCTCTTGTCGCCCGCCTCGTCCAGGTGTGCTGCCTTACATCTCGACTGCCGGAGCAAGTGTGTACTTGGCCAGACAGACAAACCTGGTAGCGAACGGCATGGACACGCACATCGACTACGAGACCGCTTCAGCTCTCCTCTTGCACGCGCAAAACGTTCAAATTTCCTACGGAGCCATCATTCTGTCCTTCCTGGGGGCCATCCATTGGGGCTTTGAATTCTCAAAGTGAGTTTGACCGAGCAAGCCGTGCAAGCAAATTCAACGCTGCCCATCTTGTGCTGAAGCGCATGGCTTTCGCCAGGTACGGAGGTCAGCTTGGAAATCGTCGATACATGCTCGGCATTGTACCGCTGGTCATTGGCTGGCCTTCGCTCGCCCTCAGCCCCGAACTCGCCCTCGTCTCGCAGTTCGGGGCGTACGTCGCTAGCTGGTTCATCGACCTGAGAGCGACGACTGCTGGTTGGGCACCCAAGTGGTACTCTTCCTACCGGTGAGTGAAGAGAGGAGTGGAAAAGTGGAAAAGTGGAAAAGTGGAAAAGGGGGCCTACGCAGCTCACGAGTAGACCTTGCTGTCAAATTCCTCGTGTGCAGTTTTTGGCTCACTGCTGCTGTCGGTACGAGCATCATTGCCACTCTGGCAGGCACTGTGAGTGGTGCTACTCCCTGATCGGTCAAAAGTCGGCAAACATGTCGCGATCATTTGACTGACTTTGTGGACTGGTTTGTACCGACGATAGAACTACTACAACGTAGACAAATCCGCCACATCTTCTAAGGGAGCTGGTGAAAAGTTAAAGAAGTTGGTGGAGGCCCAAGGAAAAGAGGTGCCCAAGCTGGTGGAGAAGAAGGCCGGAGGAGACCTTTCGGGACCGCAATTCCAGGGCAAAGTGTCGGGTGATGTGCAAGCTGAGAGCGCTGACGAGGGCGACGATGGATACGTAAAGGTGCGCGGACCGTGTGTGATGGCTGCAGCATGAGTAGCGATGAGCTCATCGTCTTTTGCTGGGCACTCTCTCCCTTTCTAGATTCGAAACCCCAAGAGAGAGGAAGAGGAGCGGAAGCAGAAGGAAGAAGAGGAAAAGAAGAAGAAAGAGGAAGAGAAGAAAAAGAAGGAGGAAGAGAGCAAGAAGAAGGAAGAGGGCGGGGATGACAAGGATGAGAAGTGATGCTGTGCCACCCCCTGCTTGCTGCTGCTGCCGTTGAGCTTTGCGCTGGACATCAAAAGGTCTGAGCGGACTGTTGCGCGCATCGACACTTCTGTCTGCTATTCAAAACCAAAGTCGCATTTCCATCTGAACCTCCTCTCAGGCATAGACGGCGCCCCCACATCTTGGCCACGTGTCGTTGCTGCGACGCGTTTTCTTTTCCTTTCTTTCTTTTTTTGACAAATTGTCATTCCTGCAACAGACATACATGAATCTTACCTCGCCCGTGCAAAGACCGAAGACGATGTGAGCATCTATCGCGGTGGTGCGGCTGAGAAGTGCCCACCGGGCTCCAATCTGATCTAGGCATCCCTAGCATGCTATTGAACTGGCCGAGTACAGCAAGCATGTTCATTGTGAAGGTGCACGTGCATGTGCAGCGAGGCAAGCCTGTCAAACAAATTCGGACTGCAGCATGTTCGCCTCTTTCACTTTTTGCCCTTTGTCCTTTTCTCCACGACTGCAGATCCCGCTCTGGCCTCTCTGCCGCCGCTCATCCATTCCAGATCGCTCTGGTCCCACTGTTGACTTTTGCGAGCCGGCGCCGGCGCCGTAGCTCCAGCTTCGGCACCAGCACCAGCACCAGCGCCAGCGCTTGCCTGAGGCGTCGCCTGATCCAAATTTTGAAACCTCTTTCTGAACCTGCTCAGACGACCGCTCTCGTCTTCGTCGCCCGCACCTCCCCTTCTTTCCATGCTGGGATTCCACAATGGATGATTGGTCGGATCCCGAGTTAGACGTTGCAGAGAACGTGGAGAGGTGGTGGTCAGACGGATAGAGGATCCGTCAGAGAGGATGATGGTAGATGGGAATTTGGGCACGGGTCGAGGAAGAGGTGGAGTGGATCCCTTTTTGTAAGGCAGTTCGAGAGCTCTCGAAGATGTCGAAAATGCTCGAGGGAAGGATGATGTTGCGGTGGAGGTTAGTGGGGCACGCAAAGGGGAGGAGCAAGAGGTGGAAAAGGGTCGACGAGAAGTGCGAGAGGAGTTGCTGGACGATGCTGAGCTTGAGCACTTCTGGGCTGTGTCCATGGTACCCTTGGCCGCTCGCAGCGCCTCCAGTTGAGCTTCTCTTCCCGCTTTGGTCGCTTCGTAAGATCCCAACTCGGTGTCCGAAGTCATGCGCAGCCCTGATTGGGAAGAGACAGGGTCGCGGCATCAGCATACATGCTCGCATCCCCCAGCCTCACGGATCACACGCATCTGCAAGACGCTCACGGTAAGCCTGGCTTTCATCCCTCCAAGCGCCCTGCACCACATTGCTCTTCAGAACTCTGACGATATCTTCCGCCTCTTTGAAAAACATTTCCAGCTTTTCCGCATCCTGTTCTTCCTTTGCGGATCGAAAGTGTGTTCTCATGTGCGATCTCCATGCTTGATTTGTCGCTTGATCACCCATAAAGGTTTGACGAGCTGCTTGCAGCACTCCGCGGTAGAGGGAGATGGCCCTCGTTCGATTGGCTGAGGTCGTCATGGCCGACTACACTGCGCTTGCGCGTCTGATGGAAGGTGCCTGCGGGTGCAAGATCAAGAAGCGCTCGCGACTTGGTCGTGGTAGAAGAAGCACGGTTTACACTCTGGCCAGGTTGAGAGTCACGGCACAGAGAGGCCAGTCGATTATGAGGATTGTCTGAGGACGCTTCGGAGCGTGAGTGCAAGACTCTTTACGAGTCGTTTGTATTGCTGGGCACCAAACGCCCCTGCCGAGAGTTGAAGCAGTAGTCGTGAGTCGCAAGTCGTGCACGCATGATGAATGGCGAGAGACTTGTTGGTGATTTCGACAAGCCTAAATTCAAGATTCTGAACGTCTGGAGCCACGTGGGAGCATGTCTGAGGTAGGCATGACTCCTTGCTTACATACTCCGCGGTCACCGCGGCCGACCGACCTTGCCGCCGTCCCGCTGCAGGGTTCACGTGATGCCGTGATTTAAGTGAATCCTCGTCCGACACCCACAAGGGCCGATCGGCCGTATATCGACCTGGTGCTGCCGCGACGATGAGCGAATCAGATGAATCAGAGTCGTGAATGTGGAGATCAGGCGCGGGTTTTACAAAACGAAGAGGGTGGAAGAGGAAGGGTGAGCTGACAGAGGGTGCAGCAGCTACTTTGTGCCATTTCATCCGTGCCTGCGAGTTGTTTCAGAATCACTTTCTTCCATTCCACCCCACGTCCCTCAGTGTACAGCATTTCCCTGCATCCTCTGGCTCGGTGCCACACCCGCCACTCACGACTCTCCCTGCAGTTTCAGCCATCCTTGACTGCTCTCATCCAACACACACCCCTCGACCATGGTACCCGCTCCGCTCAACTTTCCCAAGTGGATTTCAGAGAATGAGCACCTGCTAGCCCCTCCCGTGGGGAATTTTTGTCTGTACAAGTCTCAAGACTACACCGTGATGGCAGTGGGAGGACCAAATGCTAGATCAGATTATCATTATCAGCCTACCGAGGAGTTCTTTTATCAGTACAAGGGAGCCATGTTGCTGAAGATTGTAGAGGATGGCATGTTCAAGGATGTGAGGATCGCAGAGGGAGAAATGTTTATGCTTCCTGGTGAGTCGCGCCCGCGCGCCCAACGAACGGGAGTGCGAATGGAGCCACTTTTAAAGGCCGCAAACTCGCTCATGCATGCTGGACACTCCTCTTCTCACTGGCAGCAAACACGCCGCACTCTCCCGTGCGCTTCGCAAACACCATTGGTCTGGTCGTGGAGCGTACAAGACCGGAAGCCCTCGAAGGTGAGCTGAGCTGCCCGCACGCATCAAAGTTGCCTGCTCCCCCCATGACCGCGCTCTTCGCATCTGCGTGCACCACTGAACGATAATTTCTGGACCTCCCCTTCGACAAAAGACGCAATGAGGTGGTACTGTCCAAACATCTCCGCTCATCCTTCGCCTCACATCGTCAAGGAATCTCGCTTCCTCTGCACGGATCTAGGCACCCAGCTCAAGCCCGTCATTCAAGCTTGGGCTTCGTCTAGCGACCAAGAGAGGACGTGCACAGAGTGCGGAAAAGTCGTGGGAGTGAGGGAACTCATCGGTGCGCTCGAGGCCTGAAAAGTCGCTGTGCTTTGATGCCTTGCGATGCGAATCCACTCTTGAACCCGGAGCATCGTGCACGAGTGCTTGCGCACGCATCCCACCTGCGCCTTGGCAGCTTGGGGTTGTCCATGTATCATTATTCACCCGGTCGCAGAACGGACATCGCATTATACATATTCAGATCAATTGCAAGGAGTCGGTGGGCGTGTAGGATGAGCAAGTGAGCGCCGAGACCAGGGACGTGTAGAAGGCGAGTGTCCGTCTCGAAGTGTCATCAGATGTCTTGCGCGTCGATGGCAAGCACAGCAGTGAACAGCCTCAGCAGCTCTGCAGAGACAATATCATTGGTGGTCCTAATCGTCAGACGGCAAAGCTATCGGAGTGTCGAGCATCGGTCAGCGTCGAGCTCTAGCTCTGAATACCATCTAGCACGCGCATCCCACTCCTCACCTTTGCTTCCTTGTTTGGTTCAGATCTGAGCAAACAGCCCACCTTTCCTGCATGAGCCATGTGGAGCACGCCGGCCGCGACGATGTTACTAGGGTTCGGATCGATATTCTCCAAAACGGCCACATTCGCCCCCGCGACGACTTTTTTGTTCCGCTTGACATCAATCTCTCCAGCGCTGGTCAACTTGAATGCAAAGATCTTTTGCGCTTCTCTCGGAGCTGCTCCAATCTGTTTCCACCTCTCGAAGAAGTTTGTAGAGTCCAGCTGCACGGGCTGCACAAACTTGGTGAGGATGCAGGGCAAGCGCAGCTGGATTTCTTGCATGCTGCCTGCTAAGTATGCCACCCCCAATAACGGAGGCTTGCTGAAAAAATCCAGGCATTCCAGCTCGACGTCGTGTTGCACTTGTGTTCCGGCTCCTAGCGTGTTGGCGGGTAATTTAGGGGCCACGACGCTCAAAGCTTCCGGTTGCTGAGAGCGGATGACCACGGTGAGCGAAGAGAAGCCCACAGAAAGCTTGTTGCCAAAGAACAGCGAGATCTTGCCACTCGACCCTGTGTAAGTGCTCTTGATACCAATCTGCAGCGAGTGATCTTCAAAGAGCACGCCTTCGTTGACGAAGCACAGCCTGTTGAAGTTCTTGCTCCAACCTGGTGTCAAGGATGGAGCCGCGGTGACCGTCGTCTGCTGAGCTGCAAGGGATTTATTCGCGGTGGCGGATGAGGGTGTTCGTGGAGTGATGGGAGATGCTGTCGTTGGTGAGTCCACAACGCCTGCAGAAGAGAGGCGTCCGTTTGTTCCAATGCTCAAGAGTGGTTGACCAGCTGCCACAGGGTTGCTGGCTGCTTCACTGTTGCTGCCAGCAGAGATGAGGGCGGTGTTGCCACTACTCAAGTCTAATCCTTGCAAACCAGCCAAAATATCATCCTGCCCTCCTGAACCACCATTGTAGGTGGCGTGGTTCTCGTTGGCCCCTGCAGTAACAAGATCGGGTCTGGCGTTGCTTGGAATGATCGTCGTCGCTGGCCCTGTCGGCATGGCCCCGCCGTTCGCGAGACCCTTTTGCTTGCTCGCTTCTCGAGCTTGCTCGCGCTCTCGATTTACTTCCTTGCCTCCGATGATCCAAGTCCGCTTATCTCCCGTGTCACCATGCTTGCGCTGCAGACGTGTCAGTAGTAGCGCTGCGAGCGTACCAGAAGAACCGGACCTGTCAGCAACCTAGCAGCAGCCCACTGGACAGCGATTTCTGCTCACACGACTTTTCCGCGAAAGGTGGCATCTCCTCGCACACGGCTTGGAGCAGGTCGTCATTCTCCATCTGTGCCAACGCCACGTATTCGCAGGCTCGCTGCTGCAGCTCTGCATCCAAGACGTGCCTGTAGCGATTGAGGACATACATCACTTGTTCCCTAATCTCTGGAAAGATGTTGAGCCACTTGACATAGGTCGATAGCAAGATGGCTCTGGTCGGCTGAGAGCAGAGGTGCGAGCGCGAGTGGAGCGCGTGAAATTGCTCGATTGGAGAAGAGCCGTCATCATTGGCGATCAAGTGGCCGAACTCTCCAAGCACGTAGCCTGCCAATCAGTCCAAAGTCAGCGTTTGACACATCACGTCAGCTCTCGACACATCCCTTCATCCCTTCAATTTAGCCAGTACCCACCTCCCACTTTGACGAGGCTCTCGTGGCACGAGGGCGACTTCAGCAACTCGAAGACCTGCTTGGCGGCGTACTCCTGGACGTCTTCGTTGTTCGTGACGATTTGTATCACTCTGAACCATACCTCCTCTCCCACGTGATCGCCAGCAGAACTGATCAATTGGAGGACTGTGGCGTTCCAAGCATGTTCAGCGGCCTATCAGAAGGGTCCAAGCCAAATCAAGAGTCTTTGCTGCTTTCCCAACTCACTTGTGTCCACGTACCAAGAGTACTCCGTCGCAAACTACGCATGGAGGGTGCGCATCACATCAGCTGCGTGTCTCAATTCTACGCACGCCCGCCTCGCGCGCTGCTCACCTTCTCGGTCAAGATGGCGATCTTCAGCACCATCTCCTCCCTAAGCGCGTAGTCCGCCACCTGCAGATACCTCAGCAGCTCAGCAACGATGACCCTAGCGTTGGTCACGTCACACATGCTATACAGTAGATCCAAACCTCTCCGTCGGACGCTGATATCCTTGTCCTTCAGGGACAATATGATGGTCTCTTGATGCATCTTGATAGGTTCCAGGCTTTCCGCGCACGCTGCCAAGTGCGCCATGGTATCCAGGCCCAGGTACCGCACATTAGTTTCTCGCGAGAGGATGAACCTGCCAAGTAGTACGCTCGCTTTGGATACGACTGCTGATTCTGTATCAACGTGAATGGCCAGGTTGATCGCTTCAAACAACACCGCATTCTGCGCATTGTTGTGCTGCACGTTCTTTGGCGTCTCTTGAGAATTGTCCAAGATGGTTTCGAGGACTTGGTTGATGGTCTTGCGGAGTGTTGGATCATCAGAGGGCGGGTAGTACTGCAGTAACCTCAGGCACTTGATCTGCAGCCATGGAATAGGGACCTTGTAGTATACGTATTCGTTGGTGTAGTCCTCTTCCACGACGATCTTGTGCAGCCGATCTACAGCCTTGGCGTACGAAATCGTGTACGCTTCGGGATGGTCTTGAGCCAACGTCATCACGAGGGATGTGACTGCGAGGGCAACACCCAGATTCTCATTGTCCATGATCGCCACAATGCGAGACGCCCACTCTTCCGCGGGCATGACCTCCGGATGCTTTCTGTACAGTCTCAGCAGCGTCAGAGCTGCCTTTTTCCGCACGAAGCTCTTCGACGTGCTACATATCAACAGTCGACAAAGCGAGCAGCGTGGTCAGCAGAGCGGCGCGGCTCACGCGCGGGCGCTGGCGCAAGATGCGAGCTCACGGGGATATCAGTAGCCGATGAACATCATCAGCCAGCGCTTCCGTCATCTCCTTGCCGCCGATGTTCGCGATAGCATGCAACGCCAAGCAATTGTTGATCTCGTTGAGATCATCCAGGTCCTTTCTGATAGAGTTGACAACCAGCCTGATCAGATCCGAGTTCTCGTGCATGAGCAGCGTGATGGCCAAGTAGCCAATCTGCTTTTCGGAGTATTTGGGAGAGGAGATGAGATTGATGGCTTCCATGTGTCCAATGTCGACATTGTAGCCCAGGATGGATGTGAAGAGAATTTTGGCCAGGTACTTTTTGCGGGAGTAGCCGTCGAGCGCGCCCTCTTTTCGAGGTCGTCAACGATATTGAGAGTGATGAGCCGTATCAGCTTTATCATTCCTTCTGCGCACGCAGCTATGCCCCACCATCTCTTCGTAGTGGCAGCGCATACATCTGCTCACCTTTGAACTTCTGACGAATATGGGCCATCTCTTTGTTAATCCTCTTCTCCTCTAGTTCTCGGACCCTGCACGCTCTGAGATCCGCAATGAACGAGGTCAGGCCCCTCATATTGGAGGTTTGGTTTGCCATCGTGGCGCCCACAGATACAGTGCACTGTCCGCTTTGCCTTTGTGTGTGCGAGTGAGCCCGGATGTGGAGTTTGGGCGATATTCCGTTGGGTCAAGTGGACAAGGAAGCAGTGATACGATTAACCCTCGTGAAACGGACTCCCCTTTCGCCAGAAAGGTCGTGAGGTAGTGAACGCACGAGGCTCGGCAGAATCGAGGTAACGGTGCGACGTTGCGAGCCAAGATACACGAATGTCTGTGCTCGAAGACCACAATATGAGGACGAAGAGCTGACGTGAGGCAGGCACTAGTCGCAAGCTCGCAGAGGAAGCTCGCTTGCGAATCGCGCGTCGTGCCCGAGGCCGGTTCCTTTGGTGAATGGGGGCAGAGAACGTTGAGGTCAGAGGAGCAGCGAGTGTTGGATGAGACCTGCGCCTTGATCCTGAACGTTGCAACTCAAGTCGCGAATCGTGATCACACTGGCGTTGTAGGTATACACACAGCAGTCTCAAGTCACCACAGTCACGAATGTGTGTGAGTTCTGATGAGTGCGTCAACAGCACCGCCCGGAAGGTGCTGTGCCGTGTGCCAATTTTGAATCCAGAGGGGTCAGTGCGGTTCAAAGTTGCCGCCCACTTGTGATCACGTGACTGAAGTGGTAGTTGCTCTCCTCCTGGTCCACGCGCGATCTCGCGCGATCACTTCGTGAAGAGAGCCACCCACCACTCACGACTCTTGACTCCTGACCCGTCGTGCAAGCAGCGACTGACTCTTCGACAGGCACTGAAACGCCTAGCGCCTTCTCTTCGCTCAACTTTGGGTCGTGCGACGCTTCCGTCACGCACCCCGGCTCGAGTTCGAGCACACCTGGCCTAAGATGTCGGAGTCGAACAGGCTAGCGACGGAAAGGTTGGAGTCGGAAGCCATGGAGGTGGACGCAACTGCCGATCCTGCTGTGGCCGACAATATGGAAGCCGACCCAGCAGCTCGGGAAGCGCTCTCATCTGAAGCGTCATCTGCAGGGACAGAAGCACCGCCTGAGGTGAGAGCTGCTGCTAACAGTCTGCTGCCGGACGATCAGGACTCGCCGCTGCACCAATCGGGAACACCTCCATCTGCACACCCGATCAGGAACGGGGAAGGTGCCACATCGGCCGAAAAAGAAGAAGAGTTGCCTGTCGAGCTGGTACAGTCTAGAAGCGATGACGAGGAGCAGCAAGCTGAGAAGCCTCAAGGCGAACAAGAAGATGCAGATGATGACGACGACGACGGAGATCTGTTCGGGGATGATGATGAGAACGTCGAGGATGTTGGTGCTGAACAGGCCGTCAAAGCGGTAGCTGTCGGCGATACGGACGATGATGACGATGCCGTAGTAAGGCAGACTGGCAGGCGAAGAACGGCGTAAGTGAAGGATCTGCGTGTATGCGTGGTTAGGCCAGCTAAGCTTGGCTTGTGCATTTCTCACATTGTATGAGGTTCTCCTCCCAGCGCTGCTTCACCCTCCCCCGCTCGTTCAGCCTCCTTCATCTCAAAGGACGATGAAGAAGCCGCGGCCTCCAAAAGAAGGCTGGAGCACTTGGAAGACGATGCTCCCATGGGTACTGGGATGACCCAAGAAGATGCGGAAGCTCAAGCAGAAGCGGAGATGGAGCAGCATGCCGATTTCTCCCTGCCATCCCTTCCTGTCCGCAGAGGTGCGCCACACTGGATCACCAAATTACCAAATTTTGTGGGCTTTCAGACAACGCCCTTTGATACGAAGACCTTCGATATGAGCAGTGATGAAGCGGAAATCATGAGGACGAGGGAACAAATTGCTCGGATCCAGGATCCTGGTCTTAGGGCGACAGTAGCGAGCACTTGCACCATGCGGTGGAGATGGGCACCAGAGAAAGACATCAACGAAAGCGGCAAAAGGGTAAGTAGCTGCTAGCAGCGCGATCTGCAAAACTAACCCCCGGCCATGGTTGATGTACCGACACTGACACTGCGTCATCTTGTGCTCATAGCTGCGACAATCGAACACACGAGTGGTACGATGGAGCGATGGAACATTATCCTTTCAGCTGGGCGACGAGCTGTACGACATTACTCAGATACCCGAGCCAGGCACACGTGGAGCGCCACGCGAAGCGAACGTGCAATCCAGGCCGCAAGCGGAAGGTCCTAGTGCCCAAGCCAGTCAGCGCGGAACAGATGGATCAGCCGCAAGATACTCTACCAGTACCGCTCCGTCGACATACCTCTTCGTTCATCACAGCGATGACATCGAAGCTTCGGAAGGCCCCATCGCAGGATCCATGGTTCTCAGACCGACAGACACCCAATCAGAGACCCACAGGCGTCTAGCTCGAGCAGTCAAGCATTCACGAGGTGCGAGAGTGACCCAAATGGCTTTCGACACGAGGGCCAAAGACCCAGAGGAAGAGAAGGCTGCTCTCGAGAAGCAAAAGAGGTTGGAAAGCCTAAAGGCTGCTAAGAAGAGAAGACAGAATGCTGGTCTGAATGGCTTGGGAGCCGCAGATGAAGAATTTTGGGACTCGCGAGCAGGCAGAAGAAGGCTTGGCAGAGCTGGAGCCGATTACGATCAAGGAGCGACTTACGCCTCTGACGAAGAGGAAGAAGCTGCGCTCAGCGGGGATGTAGAAGGCGATGACGTGAGTGTCTGTGACTGACGGGTATCCACACGTGCTATAATAAATTGACGGGCGCAGCTGAGCTAAACACACTCGTGGCTCGATGTCTCGTACTGCAGGGTTTCATCGTGTCCGACAAGGGCTCGCCATCTTCCGAAAAGTCGGCGCAGGACGACATGGACGTGGACGATGAGCCAGACGACCTTGAAAGGGCTGAGAAAAGTATCGTGAGTTGCACGGATCCACTCTCGCTCCCGGGCGCAAGGGCCACAAGACCTCATTGACCTTTCTGCCTCCAATTGATTTACTACTTCAGGAGGACGCGGCTTTGCGCAAAGCTGAAGCAGATGCCCAGCAGCTGACTGCATCCACACAGAATGGTGACACTGCTGGGGATGTGGCCAAGGAGCGCTCTCGCAGGAGGGTCGTAGCTGACAGCGAAGATGAGGAAGAGTGATGGATGTCGCAGACTACGCACTGGTCCATCATACGATTACACGGATGCTGCGGCTTGTATCTGTCCATTTCGATCACGCGCGTATCGCTCGAGTCAAGTGATACCTCTTGTGGCAAGTCTGCTTTGCTTCGTCGACCCTCGTTGAGGCAACCAAGCGTTTGTCCGTGGACGTTTAAAAACATCTCCACGCGATCATTTTCCCATGCGACTGGCTGCAAAAGATCCGCTTTACTATGAGAAGCCTGTGACTACTTGCACCATCCCTTTCGCAAAGCTGTACCAGGGGAGCACAAGCACGGGAAGCATGCTGAATCACAACATTCATACGACAATCGCTCAGAGGCGATCTTCCTGGGATCCATAGTTTCCATGTTCCAGAGCGTTGATTTTGCTCTATGTACGGCTTTGTGGGGAGGGACGTCCCTGCAGATCAACGCTAGTGTTCCCGTCTCGTTCCCGATTGACCGGTCCCGCGCGTCCCGCTCTTTGAGCCCTGAGCTGGCTGGTCTCTGCATGCCATAATGAGCGCACAAATCAGGCGCGTGGTTCGCCTCGTCCCTCATCAGCGGTGCGAATAGCACGCCATTCGCGTGCGTGCGCGATATCTAAGGGTCAACATGAAGCCAGAAGGCAGCAGGCTGCAAAATCGTGAATGACTGTGCGAAAAGAACCGTTGACGAGGTCGCCGAGCCCATGTTTGCGCGGTTCGCACACACGTGCCTCTTGCCGCTTGGGTCGCTTGCCAAGGGGCGAGCCCAAGGGACGAAGCTCGCAAGGGAGGACGGTATATCCGGTAGCAGCCGGTAAAGTGGCACAGCAGGCAGGAATGGGCATGCCCGGCACCGACTTCGGCACGTTTTGATCTCCTCCCAATCGAAGATCTTTCCTCTCCTGGCTGCACTCTAAACTCCGCCTCGTCGCAATTTCTTTGATTGTGCGTTTCTCCGATGCTCTCGCGAAGCTCCTGCTGCCCTCCATGTTCGCAAAGCCAAGAGGTTCAAGTCCCCATTGGGCAGGTCGGTCTATGGTACATGGATCCAGGAACAACGTCATCAGCTCGGCACGGAAAGGCGCGGAATGGTGTCGAACATCTTTCCTATTTGAGCGTCGGCTCTTCGCGCCCAACAATCAAAAGTGCGAGTCCTCGCAGACATACACGCTGGCAGAGTTTGTTCGAGTGAGAGTAGTGGTAGATGTCGAGCATTGGAACGTGTTCATGTTGAAGATGTGTTGCGGATGCTGATGTGGCGCACACCCTGCTTATTTCGACCAGCAATCTTGTCCAATGCAATCAATGCAACACAGCGATCCCGTCAATCGCAATCACTCAATGATCACGATTCCACGAGCGCCGCCACGTTCTGGCGTGATTTGGTGAGAAGGCGGCAATGCTGGACGTCGTCGTGCTTAGATGTAGTGCGAACAAGGTCAGACACGCACATCAGCAGTGGTGAGTCTTGAGTTCTGAATCAGGCATAATAATGGCCTTTTTTGATGATCAGGCACAGGCACAGGCACAGCAGCTCCGCGGGTAGAAGCGTGATTGAACGATCTTTGCTGCGATGTTTGAGACTCCGCAAATCCAGGGACCCGTCCCTGACCTCAAAGGGCTAGAAAAACGCAACGCGACGCAACGCACGTTTTGATGCTGCAAGTCGAGCTTTCCGCGTTTATAAGATTGTGGCTTGACGCGCGTATCCTTCCCGTTCCAGGCAGAGTGTGAGTACAGCCGCCGTCTTGCATGGCGCGTCTCGTTTTGCTGAGCGCGCAGAGCTCGAAACCATGTCTCACGTTCTGCCTACACTCAAGATTCGAATTGAACTCTGATGTGCTTCTCCAACAGCAAAATCGGTCCCGAAGATTTGCAGAATTGAGAACAATTGCGGGTGGTGGGGCATTACAGCGCTCTCGATCCATCGGGAAGCCCCCTTCTGAGCCTCGGCTGCAAGACGTCAGCCATCCCGAGGTCTGCCATTTGGACTCAGCTTCCCGTTCATGATGAAGCTCCGCTCGGACTGCTCGGTCAGTCCATTTCCCCGTTCCGTCCACCTCGCCGCCTTCCAGGCTCGACACTGAACAGAGGGGGTGTCGGAAGCCAAGATGCTTGGCTGGCTTTGCCTGCCTCATGGAGCAAGAAAGGCCTCTCGAATGACGCGCAACGCAACTCACGACTAGCATCGCAGCGAGTGAATGCTATGTCGCGCGCAAGGCACGCCAGGGCAGACACAGCACACACACATCACCGTTGGTGTTCCAGCAGTGCGTTCCGCGATGGACGCAGCTCGTCCCTCGGACCGTATGTGAAAAGTATAAAGAGCGTCTGAGACATGTCCATCTCGGAGTACCGTCAACCCGCACAACCCTATTGCAAGCTCAATATCCACGGCTAAGCCACTCTCACGCAAGCACAACCCAACATCTAATCAGACCGCAGCTCACCGCGGATCACCGCCGTCAATCTCGCACTTCTCTGCTAGCACGCTTCTGCGCAATGAAATTGCTCAACCTCTTTTTCGCCTTCGCTGCGGCTGCAGCTGCTTCATCCCTCGCACCCACCGCCCAAGCTGCTAGGCTAGGATTGGCATGGGCGGCAGATAGCCGCTGGTCTCCACGCATCTTCGGCACCAGCTTGGGAGACAGATCTCGACTTGACTGGGTCTGGCACTGGGAGGTGAGCGAAGAGCATGCATAAGTTAGTTCCAGTAGCAACCTATTCACTTTCGTTTGCGGCTGTGCCTCGCAGGACGGACCGCTGACCGAAGTGCCCAACATCGAATGGGTACCGTGCTTTTGGGGTCCCTCCAAGACTGACAAGTGGAACTTGCGCAAGAAAGAGATCAGTTTGAGGGCAACAAAACCTCAAGCCATCCTCGCATTCAACGAGCCGGACGTCTCTGGTCAATCTAATCTGCCAGATGCTACCGCTGCTGCCACATTGTGGATGAATGAATTGGCACCCTTTCAGAAGACCGGAATTCGGGTATCCAGCCCCCAGATCGTGTGGGACTTCAACTGGCTTGACAAATTTTTTGCCGCGCTCAAACAAAAAGGCGGTGATGTCGACTTTATCGCCATCCACTGGTACGGCTCCGCGCAAAAGAACCCTCTTGCCAATCTGCAAGCTTACGTGCAAAAGGCGCGCAAGTACAACAAGCCCATCTGGATCACCGAATAGTGAGTCGTCTCGTCCGCCAATCGCCGCAGAAATGAGAGATTAGAGTGTTGAATTCATGCGTTTTGAACTTTTTCAGTGGTCTCAACACCAACGACGGTGGACCATCCATCGACGCTGCTAGAAATTTCCACTTCGCAGCTACCAACTGGATGCTGAACCAGACCTACATCGAGCGAATCAGCCCCTTCGGCACCTTTGCGAGTGCACCTGACTCCTACGGCAGCCAGCGCAACCGCCACTTCATGCCAGATGGCTCCCTGTCCATCCTGGGCAAGTTTTACAAGAGCGGGTAGAGTGGGCCCTCAATAAAACTTTCTTTATACATCTTCCCCTCGAAAAAAAAAAAAAAAAAAAAAAAAAAAAAAAAAGGGAC
>CCYA01000149.1:542906-568730 GCA_900000165.1 Ceraceosorus bombacis
GCTATCCTTCTCTTCCGCGTCACCAACTTTTGGGTCTGGACTTGCACTTGCACTTGCTGTCACCTTTACCTCCACGTCATCGGCTTCCCATTCTTTCCTTTAGAGCTCTTGCAATACCCGTCTTTCCTTCTTTATCGCTCTGCGAACTGTATCTTAGCTCGATTTGCACCACTTAGACGCGCAATGCAAGCCTCTCTTTAGAGACCTCGGACCATGCTTGGTCTTTGCTCGAACGTGATGGCGTGGGAGGGTCGTAATGCGCATGCATGGGCGTCAAAGAGTCTGATTTGGAGAAAAGACTAAGCAAATCGGGCTGACAAGCATGTACGAGAGGAAAGGGTATCTTCAGGGTTCTGCGTCCGTTGATGTCACGAGACTTTTACGCAGCGCAAGTCGATTTGCTCAGTTCGCACGAAGAGATAGGAGGTATACTCTTCTAGTATCTGCTGGAGTACCTGTTCTTCTCACGCCTGCCGTTGCGCGATGATTCTTCCTCAGGATTGCTTTGACTGAAGAAAGGAATTATGCACAGAGAGGTGCGTGAGCTTCGAGAGCTGTTTCGGAGGCAGGCCAGGTCAGGCCCACCGTGACTTACATGATGTACGCTGCGTACACGACACCTACGAAAGCGCAAAGAGAGATCCAAAGGCGGAGCATAAGCGCGTTCGTGCGTGTGCACATGAGAAGACAATCAGAGCGACGCACCTGGGATCCAGAAGAGAAGCCAGAGAATGACACTGATGATCACTTCGGTGTGGCATCCCTTCTTGATGGCTACGGGAATAGGTGGCCTGCAAAGACAGGTCAAGGAAGCACTCATGCGGTCAGCTTGGCCCGAGCGCTCAACGTTGGCGCTATGAACGCGCGCGGCTTGCTCACCAGAAGATGGCGAGGACGTAGAGGATGATGTCGGTAGTGTGAACCATCTTGCTGCGTATATGCGAGGCTTGCTTGGGCTGATTTGGAAAAGAATCAAGGCTGCTTTGGAGATTTGGGATCGTTGCGGGTGGAGAGCGGGTCATAGAACGAGCATCGAAGTCATGAGTGGTCCCTTCTTATACACGCGGTCAGCAAAGATCCTTGTCGCGGGGAGGTAGGGTACTTCGCTGCCCAATTGTGTTCAAATCAGAGTCGTGAGCAGTCGATCGTGGATGAGGCCTCGGAGTTGCGCTCCCCGTGATCCATGTGAACGCATGATTGTGAATCCTGGTTACCTACATGACTCAACGTGTGCCGGCTGCTGATGTGACGCCCAGCTGCTCGCTGCGTGCCGTCTGCTCCCTGCTGTGTCGTGTAGAAGCTCCACACACGAAGCACCGCCGCGTTGAATCATGCAGGAGCCGATTAAGACCACGCGGCGCATTTGGTATTCCCCGTCAGCAGCGCTACAACACCGCTCTGATGGTCCATATCCTCCGCTGCTACAGGAGAACCTACTCTGACCTAACTGTGTACGTCGTACCTGCGCCCACGCTAAAGACGCTCCAAATAGCTGCATATAGCGACCGCGAGGGTGATGATGAACTCCACGAGGTCTGTCTCACAGCCTCGCTCCCACCCACCTGGTCGTCTGGTGGACTCGATAAGCAGTCACCGAGTCGAGATACACAATCACCATCACAAATCTGCGATAGCCTTGCCCGTCGTGAGTCGTGAGTAAAATGGACCCTCCGATCGGGCATCCGATGCTCCCTCCGTCCTGTCAGGTCGGCGTGACGACAGCATCACGCGATGGTCATGCAGTCGAGCAACTGCGAATAGAATTGAATCTTGAATCGTGAATGAAGAATTCAAGATTATTTTCGACGCGCGAATCAGACGCTTCGGCCTACATCCACTCTGAAATCACGACTTGTGACTCTTTCTCAAGTTGAGCCACAAATGATCCGATTCTTCCTTACGCTTCTTGACGCGGACCACCTCTTGCAGGACCATGTTGATGATGCTGCGACTGCATGACATCTCGAGAACGAAGGGGCCATGTCAGGCAGAGTCAATGCCGCGATCGGTTCACTTGAGCCTGGGAAACATTGTCCTGCAGAGACGATGAGCGAGGCTCGATTTGGGACAAGTCGCAACTTCATTTTGTGGTTTCAAAAGTCGCACGCTTGGTGCAATGCCCTTCTGTCCCGCCCATATCAGCATGTGCTAGCACGAGCGGGCACGACACATAATCCCACGACCTTTACTGCCAGCCCTGTTTTTTAGGCCTGGTCGACCATCCTGCTGTGGGTTACCTCGCAGGACAGCTCTTTTGCGTGCCTCGAGTCTGCCACTGGGACGCTGAGCCGCTCGACGGAGTACGGGGACCTCCCTTCATCCGATCCAACTAAACCAAGATGGCTCATCCCATCCGCGATCGCTTCAATGCGAGGCATGGCTTGTAGCATGATCCACACAATAACACTTTGCCTCACTGCCGGAACGTAAATTTGACCGCAGCCCGTCTCGAATGGCTTTTCTCCTCAAGACGAGATGCTGAGTTCCAAGATAGAAGACTTGTCCGCTTCTCGGGCCAGATCTGGTGACTCGCCCAGAATGCTTGCTCGCTCATCACCCCGGAACATCGACCTTTCGCGCATGCGTATTGCACTGAACGGTCAACAGCTCAATGGGGTATGTCTGAGGGCTTGACCTTCGCTCGGCTTATGAGGCATTATGGAGATGTAGGAGACAATGGGGTGATGAAGGGTATCGTGCGGTGCGTTAGGTGTCTCAATGGGAAGAGTCGTCCACAAACGAGCTGGCAGAGATTCGGAGACAGGCTGCTTTGAATCTGCTCCAGATTGGTCTTGAGAATCTGTTCAGTACTCTGGGTATTTGCTGATGAGCCACCAGGCGTGTATGACGCCCGGAATCCAGCCGAGAACCCAAAGGAGGATGTTGATGATCAAGTCAGCACCGCATCCGCGCTTGATGGCGACAGGTACGGGAGGCTGTGAGGATGAGCATGATAGAGACGTTATTAGTAGATGGAGTCAGGCCCGCGTGATCTGGACATCGATGCATGGTCACAATGACGTACCACGAAGAGTGCCAGAAAGTACAGGAGCACATCCGTGGTTGATGAAGGCTGTGCCATCTTGAGGCAACTTGTGTGAAGGGGCGCTTTTGGGTTTCTGCGGAGGTAACGCAGCGTTGGTGAGAGGCGCGAGCGCCAGATTTTGTGAGCGCACCGAGATTCGTGATCTTGACTTACTGGGATGCTTAGGTTTCAATTCGCTGTGTGCATCACAGTGACGAATGTGGAGGTTGTGCGAGCTTGTTAATGAGGAGAGAGAGAGAGAAGAGTCGTGAGTCAAGAAGTTGCGGCAGCGGCATCCATGCATGCTCCGCCATCCAGTCTGCGGTGAGTTTGTCCGGGGCAGGTTTAGGAGCTCAAGGCTTTCTGTCGCGGTGCCGAAGGCTGCTGCATGCCGCGTCCCCGCTCGAAATTCTTGATTATAAGCGCGCGAGGCATTCCACGTGACTTGCAAGGCCGCGATAGATTCACGATTTTGATTCAAAATTTGATTCGATTCTTGAATCCAGACAAGATGAATCGAGAATTTGCATCATCGTAAAAAGAGGCGAGGCAACGATGGGGGTGTAGTTACCACCCATACTTCCGACACGATGGATGCTCAAGCACGCTCATTCACCACTGTCACCATATATGCGTGAATGGGTATAGGCTGACAATCCCCAGGGCGGCTTAGCGCACGGTGTCTGTGCGCCTTTCGACTTAGACAGCAGCCGTAGCGGATAGGGTCGAGTGAGCCACCTCGCTGGGAAAGCGGCACATCGTCTCGTCGAATCAAGATGACGACAGAGACCACGCCGAACGGTGAAAATGTCGAGCGAGGAGCAAAGTTAAAGTTGGCACTTGCTGCGATCGATCAGCTGATAGCTGCGCAGCCTGCGGCAGAGGAGTTAGCCAGCAATTGGCCTGCATTCCAGCCTCTTGCAAGAGCACTCGACAGTGGCAAATTGTGTCCGCTCCACCCACGCGGCATACCGCTGGCCACTGCGGTGAGTCGAGCCTGCTGATTGCCACTCGATGGTGGCAACACCAGCCCTACGCAGACACGCAAGCTTGCCCTACTCTTGCGAATTCATGGTCATTGATATCATCGTCACCACCTCCAGGTGCGGTCGCTCAAAGCCAAATGGCACGGCGATGGAAGCTGGCCTCTGCTAGGAAGTGATGAAGTCTGGACCCCAACTCAGACGGCCGTTGGTATTCCCGGGGCTGATGTCAGCGCTGGCATTGCCATGCCTCCCAGAAGCGTCCATCCTTGCAGGTTGCTCCTCCGACCGATGGGCGTTTTCAGCTTTCAGCCACCACAACAACAAGAAGCTCAGCCGCACAACGAGTTGATCAACCACCAGATATGCAAGCAAGACCCAGATTCGGAAGAAGTGGCAAGACGGTACCGCCTTCGCGGTGTTTACGTCGCAGAGGCAGGCATTCCCCCTGATGCTGATGACTGAGGTGGCAAGTCATCCTGCCTTGACAAGCCTCTATGGAAGCGCTCCTTGACGAGTGTCAAAATATCGCTGCTTACCCAACGGTAGGGTCCGCCACTTAGCGCTCCAGATCGCGAGCCTGAGGTGTCAGCCCTGTGCGGGCGTCGTGCGAGGAGAGCAGCCGAGTCCACGCATTTGCGCCGTCTTCATCGCCGCCCCACAAGGCGTTCCTGCATTGATCAAACTTTAAATGTGACCGACGGAATGAAAGCAATCCTACGCCGCTCGGACCGTAGGCTGGCTCAACGTTGCTCAATACTCGACGCCGGAGCCTGGCCATCACGAAAGTCAGGTGCAAAATTTTGTATAAGACAGCATACAAGAGCCGCTCAGCACCTCCGAAGAGGACATTTCGACTCTCGTTGTTCTGCTGCGCTAAGCTCAACGCTTATGCTGCCCTCCGAGCTGGTCTCGACATCAAGCAGCAGCTGCTTCGTGGGCGAAATCGCTTCCCCTCCTACTTTGGTATCTTGTTTCTGCCAAATTTTCATTGCTGCGTTAAGCTGTGCCGCAACATGGTCACATACTACAAGGGCTTCCCGCAAGGGAAGGGCTTGCAATCAGAAAATTGCTCAAGAGCAAAGAGAACTACACTCGCCTCATACGTCGCCCAAGCATTGCTGCTCTTCATAGGAACGCTCCTTCTCGTCGGCTCCCTCGTCATACTTCAGAGCAATTACGGCCCTTCTGGTACGTCCGACTCTTGTACGGATAGCACGCTTCTGAGCGTGCGATCACGTCTGCGATGCTCCATCACGAACGTGTCGAAGCTCCGTACAAGATATCGTGTGAACCTCAGTCCGTCTTTGGGCTCAATACCGAGAGGCATCACAGACCGTGTCAGCTTAGCCACGCGCGCACTGCCTTTCTGCTGCTCAGGATTCGACCGCAGGACATCGAAGGCGAGCAGCAAGGTTCACGACGAGGCACACTTTGAGCGCGTCGAAGCCGAAGCCCGCCTGAGGCTCGAACGTGAGAATCGTCGACTTGCTGAAATGTACGAGGCGGCGCGCGTGCGCCACCAACAGCCGCGCCACCACCACGGCACGATAAGGTCAGGCGATGACACTGACGGCGAAAGGCCGAGTCTGGCAAAGCTCGCAGAGGACCTGCCTGAGATGTTTGAGGCAGCACCCTTGCGCAAACGATCTGCATGCGCAACGGCCAAGACGTGTGCTGTGCAGAGTGCTCCCGCTAGTGCGAAGCCTACCGGCTCTCTCCCGCTCGGTCCGGACCCAACTGAGCCGATCAGCGCACTCAATCGAAGGACTTTGGCCCAGCTAGCCAGGAATGCAATGAGAAAGCCAAAGCCATACATGGCAACGAGGGATCCCATACTCCGAGTATGGAAACCCCTTTCCAGATTCGGAAGAGGAATGCGGTCGACGGCAAGCAAAGGTGCTCGCAAAGTTGGAGGATGGTTCAAGTCCAATGGTGCCAGGCCGGTGCCAGAGACAGATGGCAGCTTTCGGGGCCAGAGTCCTCCCAAAAGCATCGCGTCTGCACCCTCGCCACACCGCCCGTCAACGACACACCCCTACGACATTGCGAGTATGATGCGCGAGCTGCGTGAAGAAGGGAAGATCGCGCCATCGGGGTACTCGGGTCGCTGGCCGACCCCTGTCTCTCCAGTCGGCCGTCCAACAAAGACTTCGCGGGAGCTATTCAAAGAGAATCCAGTGAGACATGTCATTAAGCGGCAAGTCTCGCTAGACCACACTCAGCTGCGCAGACGCGCCGCCCATTCGTGCGGTGACTGCAACGGAGCTGTCCCGGCCACGGTCATTGCGCAGCATTACTTTCTGAAGCGCCGTGCTCAGCCGCTAGCCAGTACAACTACCTTACAAGACGTTTCCACAAAAGCTTGGCGCGTGCTTTCAGATCCCATCAGCGTCTCTAATAGCGCTCAAAGAATGAGGCAGCTGGGCAGAAGCGAGGAGTCGGCCAAAGCAGCCTGCACGACAGGTTCGTTAGAAGCGGGCAGCCCAAACAAGAAGGGTCTGAGTCGACGCGGCGCGATATTCTCTTGTCTCAATAGACCAGAAATAGCGCAGCAGGCATCAAGACGACCTTCGAGCCCATTGACCTTCCAATCTTCTCTGTACTCTCCGCGGCCCTCCTCTCTCAGGTCATCCGCTACTGACATGCCGGCCATGGCTAGGTCCCGCTCTGAAGGCTCAGTTGCGATGCAAGAGGGAAGGTGGTCCGACGACTCAAAAGAAGCTTTTTACACTCCTCCTACTTCTCTCTCTTCGTCGTCCTCCTCTCGCTCCCCATCGGGCCGATCAAACGGCAAAGCAAGGGCAAAGACAAAGAAAGCCTCGCCTGTGTGGGTAGACAAGAGGATCATCCCGGAGACGCTTAGAAGACAGGCCAGGTGGCGACGCGTGCGCCGGATTGCTAGATCCAACACTCTTCCTTGATACGAAGTCCAATGTCTCTCTCTCTCTCTGAGTTTCGAATTCGAAAAACCATTTAGTGATATGATACGTCTCAGCAAGGAGCGCTTTCGGCCCGAGCTCGCATGGCGGTGCTTTCCGAGCTTGCTGCAATTGGTTTCAGCTCCCGCTCAGAAAGTCGTACGACTCCACACGCTAAAAAAATAGGCAGTATGGCATCAGCACGAGTTCCCGCCCTCAGCCAACCAGCCCGAAACTACAATGGCAGCCAGTCAAGAAACGAAATGCACTGCGTTGGCCAAGCGGATCGATTCTGCAAGGTGCGGCGGAACATCTGCGCTGTGGGGCCTCAATGTCCTTGTGCTGCGGATTGCTTCAAGGCTTCTTTGGTGGTCGTGGAGGTCGCCAAGCCAGGCGGCCTGGCCTCACAAGGTTGGCAGGGGCTTCTGATGAGCCGCCTTTCTTTAGAAATTCAAGATCTCTCGTTCCGTCGGACAATACGTATTCCTTCTGAGCTGTCCAGCCCTTGCTGTTCATATGCGTCGCGAATTGGATGCCCTTTGAGGCTCGGGCCGACGTCGCTGCAGCTGTATGCTACCAACACGGTCGGAAAGACCGGAAATTTCACCAAATTCAGCAAAGCGAATGCAGAATCACGACTCTGGTCAGCTACTCACGAGCTCATGTGGATCCAAGTGATCAAAGTGCTTGTCCTTATAGCTATTACCATCCAGTCGTGTCCAGGCTTTTTTGCCCGTCCGAGCGTCCCACACGTGGACATGCTGGATTCGACCTGTGCTGTCGAAGATTTTCGTCTGTATTTGGTTGCTGGTGTGCGAGGAAGCGCAGAGAAAGCGTTAGGCGGGCATGCCGGCCCCTCCATTCACTGCGCGCACATTGCGCCACGTCTTGCCTCTCTGGTCTTGCGCCTCTGCGCTTGCCACTCCATTCGACGCCCTACGTCAGCTGCGCAATACTCACACCTTCACCTGTGAGCCCTTCTTGCGACCCTTGAACAAGAATGTCAAGGACGCCACTTGTGATTTCGCAAGGAGCAGCGCCAAAATTAAGATGACGCAAATCCTCTTCATCGCCATCCTTCGTCCTCCGCCGACCGATCCTTGCAGCTGCAGAGCTTCACTTGCCGAAGCACGAGGCGCGAGATGCCCGATCACCTTCAAGGTGTTTATCGCCGTCCTGCGCGCCTGAAACACGTTGGGTCTTGCTGGTTGCTGGGTGACGAGAGGAAAGAGGAGAAAGTGTCAGGCTGGAATGGAGACGAAACATGCGTGGCACGACAACCGCCGCGAATATGTGGCGTGATGGCTATATACCAGCATTGCCTCGCCATCGACACGCTCGTCTTGCTCAGTAACACGGCGGCAAGGCGGTCTGCACAAGTGAATGTCGCCAAGGCACGAGCGTTCGCGGTGCATAAGGTGCTGAAAGGCGCTCATCGCTCGATCCCCAGCATCCCGGAGAAAGCCTTGTCGCGCGCGAGACTAACCGCTCTCGAGCACCACAGCACGCCGCTTTCAGCTAAGAAGAAGAAACCATTGTTGTGTCGACTCACTATCAGATCTCAAGTCTGTCGACAAGTATCAGGTGGATGCGTAAATTGGTGAGGGAACATTCGTAGCTCGAGTGGATCGCTAGCTATGTTATCTTCTGCGCAGCATCCACGCTTCTTTGGTCCCGCGCAAAGTCCATACTCGAATCAAACTCACGACAAGACGCCCATGCGCGCGGCTGCGCCCGCAACGAGCAATAACGAACAGCTAGGCTGCTCGTATTGCGATTAGCTCTGCCGCAAGCAATCACAAATATGAGTGAATCATCGAGCACAATGGCGACCGCCGAGGTCGGGGCGAAATAATGAATCAGACACCAGTAGGGCGCGCAACGCGCTCCATCGATCTTCTACATGGACCATACACCGAGGTAAGCTGACTGTTTGATGGTTTGCACAAAGCTCATCTTGCCACCAAGTCTCTGCACACGTCAAAGCAGGACTCACAAGAGCATACGTGCTGCCGTTGAACCTGACGGCGGTGGAGCGCCCTTCCTCCATTCTACCACTACACCCAGACTCTCGCTCTGTCCCGCGCTGGTCGCTCCCAACATTTGTCCAATTCAACGACGCCGGTCGTCTGCAACACCTACCATTTGTGACTCCACTGACATCCTTGCTGACAAAGGTACTGTCGAAGACAGTAGGGCTTGAGACCGCCACTATTCAACCAAGCATTCCCTCGCATCGACAACCTCGTGCAGTCGGCAAACGGCACGAGATGAAAAGGTACCCTGTCATGCTTCTGTGCTCGTTTGCACTTTTTGAGCGTACAGCTGCTGCTAGTCTCGCAGAGTTGTTTCACGCGGAGAAGATGCTTTCACAGGAGCCCAAGGTGATTGCCAGTGAGCCAATGGTGATCGCTCATGAGCCGAAAGTCACCAAGTCTAGGCCCGATGAGGTAAAAGCGTGAGCAACAGCAGTGCCAGAGCAGCAAGCAAAACATGGCTAATGTTCTGTCGCATCGCTGTAATCCGACGACAGGATACAGTACAAGACAACGATCTACAGACCTGGCAGACTTACGCCGGAGGGTGAGCGGATGGCCATACCGTACCATATCCATGAGTACGATGCGAGAACAAGCCGAGGAAAGTGGACGATGCTGAATGGCAATCGAAAGACGGAACCGACTTCCTGGGATCACATCGGTCCTAATCACCTGGTGAGTCCAATCGTCATTGCTAGACAATGTAAGAGCCGCGCACTAACCTCTACTCTGCGACCGGCGCTGACTGCCTCTGGCCGACAGCACACTGGAGATCTAAAGCATCTTGGAAGCTGGAAGCCGGAGGGATTGAAGAATCACAATCCAAAAGTCTCCCTGTTCTACACCCATATGAACAGGCCGGGCTACACGGCCAAGACCGAAGTCCTCTTTTCGAATTTTAAGAGCATGACCAAGACGCTGCCGACAGGCCCAGAGAGGAAAGAACTGAAGAGACAGGCGTACTTGAAGAAATCGGCCGAGGAGAAGAGGCAGGCTGCTAATGCTCGTCGGCCCCCCAAATATCCCGTCAAGCCATAACCACTCTTGCGAAACGTCTGCCGTGTCGAATGTCCGATCCGCCCACTTGGGGTTGCTGGGATGCATCGCCCGAGGTAAATACGATAAAGTGCAATGCAGATGTGCTTGATATTGTACAATACGGTCCGATCCGGCAAGAAAAGAGTCACGGTGCTCAACTTGGCGCCTTGAAGCGATCCGCGTTTCAAAGCGTTGGTTGCAGCTTCGTCATATCGAAAGAGTTTCCCGCGGGCTGGTTGAGCCAGCTTTGCCAGTCAAAATCGTGATCGGCATCGCCCAGCAGAGAGACGAGCCAGTCCACCTGATCCTGATCGGGTTCTTGACTTGAAGACATGCCTACATTGGGCGTCTGTCCCGAAGGAAATTCTCCTGGTGCGTCCGTGATGTCAGCAAGCTGCGTGCTGTCCGTCGCAGCCCTGGTGTACTGTGCGCTGCGATCGTACATGATGATATCCGACCTTCGACAGATCTCCTTGATGAATTCCGGATCAGGTTCGTGAGGTTGCATTCCCAACACCGCTCGTCTCGCCTTCCAAGCGCCGAGTATGAGGGGGTCGAACAGCTGACCCCAGCGTCTGGCGCGAATGAAGGTGCTCGTGGCGGGAACGATCCGTTTAAAAGCACTGGAGTTCTCAGACACGCATATCCAGCCGCGATCAGCCAGCGGTCCGACTAGAATCACGCGAAGAAGTCGGATGAGATGCACAAGGAGGACAAAAGGCATGTGAGAGAGGGTCCACCATGAGAACCCTTCGAAGCGTTTTGCGTTGCGCAAGGTGTTTGCTTGGTCTAGACCGTCGCAGCATATTGCGGTCAGCTCCTCCCGAACTCGGGCGACTTGATCCTTTGTATTTGGGTCGCGCGTCTCGATGAATTTGCGTTCAAGGGCCATCTCCTCGCACAGGTAGCTCGTCATCTTCATCCGACAAACGATGTGGCCTGTCCAAAGCGTGGCGAAGGCGTGCTGGGGAATCGCTTCATTACAGTGTCTGAGCCATCTGTCCTGCACCTTTTCCGTCCAATCGGCAATGATCTTCAATTTGGTCATGAAGGGTATACGTGCCGAGCTGAATTCCGTGTAGCCAGATCTGGGCCCTTGACGCTCTCGAACGTCAGCTCGCAGACGAACCCATTCGGCGCGGATCATACAGAACAGCATCTCTGACGATGGTGTCGCAACGCTGTTCGCGGTCGGGAGATTCGAAGCAGCAGCGAGATCCGCATCGCTCAGAGGCGCCGGAAGATCAAGGTAGGCTTGGCCCCAAAGCTCACCCGTTCCCATGCCTTGAGCCAGGGGAAAGCCTGCGGCGTTAGATCGCTGGGCTCATTGGGCTGTCGTAGCACCACTACTCACTACTCTTCTCTGACGCTCTTAGATCCAATGAGCTGAGCTCGTACCACAGCCGTTTTGACAACTCAACTTCCACGATGGTTTCTGGTTGCACCTTGAACGTGGTTGTCAGGCGCGCTTGAGGTGGCTTGATAGATATGGGTCGATGAATCCGCAGGCGCTGGGAAAGTCGGACAGCCATGCCTACGAAGCATAGATATGAGCGCGGATCAGTGGATGCAGAGATGTTCGTCAGGTGAATGATGAGCGCTTGTAGCACGGTGAGATCGCTCGTACGCCACAATTCTGCCTTGCTCAACCAGAGGACTGCAGCTTGTTGACATCGCTCCAAAAGCGAGTCTCGGTCGTAGCCCAGTAGCTCTTGGCACTCTGATGGCCTCAGTGAGTTGATTGCGCACGAGTAGATTGCGAAAAAGAGCGCTTGATGAGACGCCGGGGCGTCGCCCATGTTTGAGCCGAGATCGGCCATTTTGCGTTGAACGGCGGGTGCGTGCACGAGCTTGACGATTGGATGTACATTGTCTAGGTATATCTGCCACAGCTTGAGCATCACGAAAGGGTCCGGATGATGCAAATCGCCAAAGACTGGCTTAGGAGCTTGACAAGCTTCGCACTTTTTGCCAAAGAAGAGGTGGGAAGAATCATTGGTGAAGATGCCATCCAAGTGACGAAGCAAAGCTTGAGGTCTGCGACGACCAGATTCGTCAATCTCCAATAAACCTTGAATTTGATCAAATTCTTGCTCTGGATCAGTCTCTGCATATTCGCCGGACTCGGAGGGGGGCTCGGTCAGGGAAAGGTTGTGCGCCTCGCCCGGAACAGGCTCTGCGCTAGTACCATCGCTAGCTCCAGGTGTTGCCGTACCGTCGCGGATGGCATCCACATCGGCGCCGTAGGCGTGCAAAGCAGCTTCGTAGCTAAGCGTACAATATCAAAAGGCTTTTGATCAGTCTGCACAATCAATCGCCTTGTCTTGCCATATGCACGCATCGCTCACCGCTTGATCCTGAGCAGCAGCTCGGCTTCTGGAAACCGACGTTTTCGAGGTCTGTCGGAAGTTTCGACGACCGAAGGAACGCATTCCATCTTTCTCTGGGTGCAATACCCGCAGGGATTACCGCGGTCACATTTGACTTTGCGTCTGTAGCATAGATCGCAAGAGAAGCCTCCTTGAAATTGGGTAGCGCTGCGTCCTGTGGACATGGACGTAGTGGCATGGGAAGACAGTGATCTCCTTGTCCGATTTGAGTCCACATCGGGCTGTGCGTGAGCGGTAGCCACTGAAGCATTCCTTCCGTTGCGGTCGGGCGGCATCTTGACCAAGACAACAAATCTTTTGTGCACCGTGTCTGCAGCCTTGAAGAGCCAGCCCTGCGATTGCTTCACAGCGTGGTGGTGGTAGGAAGTAAAGGCATGAGAACGAGACCGCGCGTTTGACTGCTAATGATCCCGTGTCACAACTCCTCACTGCTACTCACAACTGGGTCAAGCGAATGAAATCCCCTCCGCGCTACCACTCACGAGTGGTCACGAATCCACGAGCTCTGCTGAAGCGCTTCGTCTGCATGCAAGGTACGGCACGCTAACGAGCGAGTTGCGGCGCTGCGCTGCGCCGCACCTCACGCGTGCTGCAGCTGTGTACCGATACAGTACTAGACTCTGACTCAAGCCGGCGGCAAAGCACACCGTTGTGACTCTTGACTCTTGGCTCGATCGTGACTTTCCCGGCAGCACGTAGCATGCAGTCTTGAGTCAAGCGTGTTGGGTCGCGAGTCGCGAGTTCGGCGTGGGCGCCGCGATAGCGGGCAGCATGCAACACATTCACTTGATTCATATTTCATAAGGTCATCTGGACACGACACACCCGCCAGGCGACGAGGGTTGAGAGCAAAGCTAAGCGATTGAAGCGATTCATGAGCACATGGTACGACAAGCTAGTATGCAAGCAAGACCATGCAGACGAGATAGGAGAGCATCTCCCCCACGTACGTCAGGTACGACTGACTCATCCTCATTGGGATTCTGAATGAGCTCTGCATGGGTCGGATCGGACAATCTAGCCCACACGTGACGGTTGGTAGGCTTCTCGGCCCGTCGAGTATCGGCGCGGACTATTGCGCGTCCGTTCTGTATTCCTGCATCGAAATCGGGCGACCATGACCAAGCACCCTATCGCCTCAGTTACATCCACAACTCATGACCCGCTCCGGGCCATGAGCTTGCCCGATGTCAGCATACAACAGTCACATCACGTATGTTCCCTCCCCTTCCGTGTTAGACGATTCCTTGAAATGCATCAGATTGCGTGCGTGTTGATGCAGCATGCTCGAAACATATATAAAGGGGCCAGAGATGGGCTTGACATTGCTGGGTCTCGATACAAGCTTCTCATCCACTGTCAATGTGAGCACCACTGCTCCGCTCCACTACACTGCACCGCGCACTCCGTTTGACAAACCCTGACTCACAATGTCTGGCAGCACTCAACCCACTGCTGGTCCTTCGGACCGTCGCGAGTCCGTCCAGACTTCCGGTCACATCAGTACCGCAACGACTACAGCTGGCGAGCAGGATGCACAGAGCGGCAAGGCTGGAGAGAAACCATCCAGCACTGGCGAGCTACCACTGCTCCGCACTCTACCTATCCTTTGTCTGCTCATCCTCAGTCTCTTCCTCGTCTCGTTGGACCGCACCATCATCGGCGTGGCCATCCCACGTCTAACGGATGACTTTCATTCTCCCAACGACATCGGATGGTACGGCTCAGCATACATGCTGACCAATGCCAGCTTGCAGCTCATCTTTGGTCGTCTTTGCAAACATAATTCCGTCAAGCCAATCTTCTTGTCCGCCATGTTCATCTTTGCGGTCGGATCAGCTGTATGCGGAGCTACGCCCAACTCGGTAGGCTTGATCCTTGGTCGTGCTATCGCAGGTGCTGGTGCGTCTGGCATTCTGCAAAGCGCCTTGCAGATCATCTTGCACATTGTCCCGCTGCACAAACGTCCGATGATCATGGCCATGTTTGGCGTCGTCATTGGTGAGTGGGTTGCTCGTAATCGCTGTGAGACTGAATGTTGACGAGCCTGTCTTTGCCTATCAAAGGTGTCTCGAGTGCTCTCGGACCACTCATTGGGGGAGCTTTCACCCAAAAAGTCTCTTGGCGCTGGTGCTTCTACATCAACGTGCCCTGCGCGGCCCTTGCCATACTCATCGTTGCGCTTCTCCTTCGGCCAGAAGATGTCGACGATGAAAAGCGTCAAAAGCTGAAGTTTCTTGAGCAGATCAAGCAGCTCGATCCTCTCGGTTTCATCCTCATCGTCCCAGCCACCGTCGCTCTGCTTCTCGCCTTGCAGTTCGGAGGATTCGCCTACGCGTGGAGCAACGCCAGAGTCATTGCCCTGCTAGTCATCTTTGGCGTCTTCTTCTTAGCCTTCCTTGCTTCGCAATGGTACGCTGGAGACAGAGCTCTCATTCCGCCTCGCGTCTTCCTCCAACGAACCGTGTACGGTTCTCTGTGGTACACCTTTTGCTTGGCGGGTTCCATGAACGTCGCCATCTATTACATTCCCATTTGGTGAGTTCATCGTTCCGACTGAGCGCTCTCGAAATAGACGGAAAGCTGACGCCGCTCTTTCACTCTTCCAAAGGTTTCAGGCTGTGAAGCAGTCGGAAGCGCTCCACTCCTCATACCAAACCCTGCCAGTAATCATGAGTCTCGTTGTCGCCTCGATTTTGTCAGGAGCCGCTGCTCGACGGACCGGTCATTTTGGACCTCAATTGGTCGCGGCACCCGTCCTGGCATCTGTGGGAATGGGTCTCATCAGCCTGTGGACGACAAATACAGCTCATCCCGAATGGATCGGCTTCCAAGTTCTTTACGGCTTTGGCATTGGCTTGGGAATGCAAAGTGAGCATATACTCAGCATCCGCATGCCGACGAAGGTACATCTCAGTGAGCTGATCAAGTTGATTGCCTCCGTGTTCTCAGGCCCATCACTCGCTTTGCAATCGAATGTTGAGCCTCAAGACTTGCCTTTGGCTCTAGCTTCCAACTTCTTCAGCCAGCAAATGGGGGGTGCCATCTTCGTGTCAGTCGCACAAAATTTGCTGGCCAACAAGCTAAAGAGCACACTGGCGGGGCTGGAAGGCTTGAACACTAGCGTGCTCGCCAACACCGGCGTGACCGAGCTAGCAAAGATGGTACCTGCGTCTCTACTACCTACCGTCATCAATGCGTACAACGTCGCGCTGCGAGACGTGTGGTACGCGGGCTTGGGCACAGCATGCGCCATCGTTCTTGCGCTTCCCTTCATCAAGTGGCAGAACCTGAAAAAGGTCAGCGAGCAACAACGCCTGGCTCAGGATTCTGCCAAGCAAGATGCCGAAAAGACGCAAGAGGCTTGACCTTGTTGTCGTTGCCCACGAAACCTTTACGATAAATGTCCTCGAACCTCACCACTCTGAATTCATTACGAGCGCCATGTGCTTAATTGTAGTACAGTAACAGCTCTTGAAGTATCTTTGGTCGCCTCCGTACCTTGGTTGTGATCAGATGAAAAGTGGACAGTCCTGCCAAGCGTGGCAGTGACGTTGACCCCCTCCCCGGTGCTTGGCGCTTCACGACCCTGCGCGAAGAAGCGTGCCAAGAGAAGTGCGGGGACGTCTTTAAAAGTCAGACGCGCTGGGCAGCTTCGGACGTTGTATACGAGAAAATCACGTAAAGACAGTCAGCATTGTGAAGATCAAGTCTTGAGTATTGTGTACCGATGCGTCGTACGGGACAAATTTAGCGAGTGGTCTTGATTGAGTCGATTGAGTCTCGAGACCGGCAATCGTGGATGGATTGGTACGTTTCGGCATATCTTGACTTTTGTCGTAGAGGCTGCGCTGCGCTGCGCTGCAGTGCGAGCGTGGCTGCAGGATGAGCTGACCAGTCGTGATGGAGCTGCAAAGAGGAAGTGTAGCTGGTCTCTCATGTATCGGAGCAGCGCGGAAGGCCGTTGCTAGCTCATGCAGACGCGGAGTACACTTGATTGTCGAGTACGTGAGAGAAAGCGCGTGAAGCATGTCTGAAGCTAGGCCTTCAAGTCTGATGAGTGTCTCGCGCATCGGAAATCTCTGTGCAATCTCTGTTGCACACGCTTGCTTGCCTGCCTGCTTGCTCGCCTCTGGCTGGAAAGGTTGGCCGCTTACTGATGGACTCGCTGCTGCAGCTGCATGAGCTGCTGCAGGAGAGATCTTCATTGAGGCCGGCCAGGCCCATCTGTGATTCTGTTGTGAATCTGAGACGCGCCTGCGTTCATGATTCGTGATCGGAGCAGGTCCAGAGCACTCACACTGCATGGAGACTCTGCATGGCCATTTACCGCATGCGCTCTCCTGCCTCCTTTTCTTTTTCGCCCCCTTTTTCTCCGCGAGATGCCAAGGTGTGGGATGCGAAGATAGGGACTTCGCAAAGGCGGTGTCGCCATGCCGAGCTCTAGGGTGTGGCAGTGAGAAAGATGATGATGCCGCGTGATCAAATGCGCCCTCAAGAGAAGTTAGCTTGCTGGGACTCTCAGCCAGCTAGCTAGCTCGCCAGCTGAAATGAAGTGTGAGTGGCAGAAGGTGAGCGGAAGAGATATTTTTCGCCTTTCCCTTCGTCATTCGCGTATCTGCAGTGTCCAGGCGCGTGGGCCAGATGCAGCCATGCAATTAAGCTGCCACAGGTGCTTGATGTGCCGTGCTGTGCATACGCGCGCGTACGTTTGTGGCTTGCGCTTTTCATAGCCGTCATAGTCACGGCCATATAGCGAGATGAACTGCAGCCCATGCAGCAGAGACTCACAAACTTAATGGTGCGCCCTCCTCGCGCACGCGGTCGAGAGCACAGCCATGGAGTTCCGCGCTAGATGCTGCATATGGCACCGTACGCGCGCGTGCGCGTGCGCGTGCTTCATGAGGCCTGCCAACGGCTCGTACGCGGCATCTGCTTCCGCACCTCCGTTGACTTCACGGAGCCAGATAGTCCGGAGGCTGATCTTTTCTTGCCCCACCTCACCTCAAAGGCTACCTCTCTACCGTGGGCTTTCGTCATGGAGCCTTGGTGCGAGAGAGGAAGACAAAGGCGCCAGGAAGGAGAAAGCGTCTGGGAGGGTATATATGTCGGACTTGATGCGCTCACATCCCGTGGTCTGTCATGTCGACCCATCCAAACAAACTATTCCCCGCTCAAAGATTCAATCGCTGGCAGCATCACTCGTGACCGTTCCTCTGACCGGGTTCAGCGCAAACATACCGCATCTCGACTGAACAGAAGTTACGCTTGACTCTCAACTGCACAAGCATCGCTTCACTCACACTTCACATTCACTCCATCTCTACAAGATGCAGTTCGCAACAGGTTCTACGGACTCTTTGCCAATCTATGCGGTCATCTGTCCCGCCAACTCTGTCCAGATGGGCAAGAGCGCGACGACCAGTGCGCTCGCCTCCAAATTGAGCGACTTGCCCTCCGCTAACATTTGCGGGGACGATGCGAAGCTCAACATCGACGCAAGAAGATTCCAGCGTCGCTCAATGCCTCACTCTAGGTCCATGGTCCGTCGAAGCACGGACAAGAGATGCAGCGCCGTCTCTTTCGAATCCCGATACGGTGTTCCTCTGGATGCACAAACGCGTAGGGATATCTTTGGTGAAGAACAATCCAGGCTGATGCTGGGCTTGACGGAAGAGGCACAAACGAGACAACAATGGCACATCACTTTGCTTCCGGATGACGAGAGCCCGGAAGCCTCTCGGTCGAGCACCGAGACCGAAGCGGAAAGGGCTTCGGAGGCTGAAAGCGCCGGACACGCAGCACGTGCACGTGCACGTGCACGTGCACACGCTCCAGCACCAGCAACGGCAGTACCATGCGACTTCACCCGCACCAAGGCATCTTCACAGCCGAGCAAGCCAACAGGATCAGAGCTGCAAAGCGTCGCAACTGGTTCCAGTCCCTCGTCGCCGCGCTTGAACCCACGAAGTCTCAACCTCCAAACAGCTCTAGTCTTGCCCGCATTGACCACGGTCACTTGCCCAACCACACCTCGCCTATCCGCACGGATGTTGCTCAAGACTTCCATCGGCGCAGAGCTGGAGAACATCGGCCTCAAGCGCTTGTTCAGTCGCTAGTCCGCCACTCGCTGCTAGGCAATCGCGAGCCCCTTCGCGGGCGGAAGAGCCTCACAAGGAGTCGCGATGCACCCTTAACGGCTGCTCCGCGCCTGCTTCGCCCGCATCCGTTCGCCTCTGCTGCGCCGGCCCTGATCTCGTTGAAACTCCCATCATCTTTACATACCCCTTTTCGCGTCTCGATTGTCTGTACAATAATCCTCGTCGCAATCCCGCTTTTTCCAGACACACTTTTCTTGATGTGCACATCGGATGACTGCGCCGGCGATGATGATGAAGCGTTTGTTGAGCGGACACGATCTCATCTGAATGTAAATGTCACATGCGCACAAGACGGCCTCAATATAGTTTCCGCATTGCATTGGCCGAGCTGTCCACCCTAGAATTCGATGAGACTCGGCTCCATCTGTCTATGTGCCGGCGATCTCCAAGGTTCCTGATCGACGTGTGCCGTTGGCGCCGTTGGCAACCTAGGTTTGTCAACGGGGGGAGCCGTTGGGGCGATGGGGATATCTCTCCATCCATTGAAAGCGTTCTCGCTCACTGCCTCGAAATCCGTCTCGGGTGCACTTGCGTGCGGGAACGCTGCAGGCCTAGACTGTCCGGAATAAGGTGTCGACGGGACGGGAGCGGCGCTAGACACGATTGGCGGTGCATTTTCCACTGACTGAACATCATCTCTTGAACGAGCAAAACCAGGCAGCTGACCATCAGGCTGGGGCGTAGTACCCAACACAGGTTCTTGACGCGGAGGCACCTGCCTCGACGTCAAATCCTTGCCAGTGGCATCTTCGATAGACACAGGTGTCAAGCCGCTCTCATTGAGCGCTAAAGGCGCAGAGGAGACCGTCAGAGCGCTCTGCGGTCCGGCTGCCGACTGCGCCCATCCAGAGGGGGAGTGCACTGCTTCCCCACGAGCAGAATCGACCGTAGGCAGCGAGCTCACGCTCGGCAAATTCTGCAACGAGTGCCAGGGTGCTTCGTACTGCTGTTGGTGTGGACTGCTGATGGTTTGCTGTTGCTGCTGCGGATCGAACTGCGGATGATGCGTGAACGTCTCTGCATATGACGCATGTTGAGCGTGGTTCGGTTCAGGACTGAAGGTTTGATTGGCATAATGGGCCGGTTCTTGTCGCTTCGCTCCCTGTGGCGTTGCAGATTGGGGAGCCGCAAATGAGGGCATGGGCGATGCGTAGCTCTGTGATTGAGGCTGCGGGGCGCCATGCGCCTGGTGAGGTGGAGCAGAAGGGGACGCTACCTCTTTGGCATCGACTGGATGATGCTGTGAATAAGGCGCCTGATACTGCTGAGGAGCTCGATGCTGGGCGTCTGGGTGCTGACCATGCTGCTGTGGCTGTTGCCAGGGCTGCAAGCCCTGCATACCGTGCGACATAGCATGCTGTGAAGGATCGATATACGCATGTGCTTGAGGCTGTTGCGAGAGGTTGGGGTACAGGGAAGAGCTCGGAGTAGGTACGGCAGAATATCCCGCAGCAGAGGAAGGTTCGGCATGACGCTCCTGTGATGAGTGGTGATGGAAGCCCCAGTGCTGCGTCTGCTGAGCGTGCTGAGGATGCTGCTGAGCAGCGTAGGCGTACGCGTGTCCGTTGTGCTGCGGCGCATAGCTCGCTGCTGGCCTTGAGAGTTGTGAGTCGAGAATGCGGTTGTAGAGATGCACAGCTTCCCCAAGTTTATCATGCATCGAAGTCAATACTGCCAGTCTCCTGTTTCCCTCTTCCAGGTTTCGTGCTAGCCGGGGTCTCGCAGCTGTCGCTTTGTCATACGCCGCGTATACTTGCTGCTGTTCAATGCCTGGCTGAGATGCCGAGAACATGCCAGTCTGTGCAGCTTGAGCTTCTTGCACCCGGATGCCCTGAGAGAAGCTCAGTAGCGCGTCAATATCGGGGTTTGCCAGTTCCAAAGAAGGCGGCAAAGGCAAGCGAGACGCGGTGCCGGTCTGATGTACTTGACGGCTTCGAGGAGTAAGACTGCCAGCATCTGCTGGCGAGAAGTCCGTGGGAGCGCTGGGTGCTGGTGGGGCAAAGTCGCGCAGGCTGGCAGCGATAGCAGCTGCCAAGTCCGGGTCATCATCTGCATCTGTCCCTTCTAGCATGCGTCCGTCGGGTTGACGAGTTGCTCGACTGGTTGGCGGTGAAGAAGGCACGTAGCCGCTGGACGTGGCACCGCTCGCGCTGGATCCGGAGCTCTCTAGCGAGAGCCTTATCGCCAGAGCCAGATCGTCTTCCTCTCGTTGCCTGCGCTGACCTGAGCCTGCGCTGCGTGGCTGCCCGGACTTGCTACCCAAGGTTGCCGATCTGTGATGAGAGCCCGCCCCTCCTCTACCCGAGGGCGTGATCTGAGCAGCGTCGGAGCGAGATCGCGCCAAGCTGGTGCTACCTGAAGAAGTGGAGCTGATGGCCGATTTCTTGGGTGGCGCTCTCTTGGCGTAGCAACCATCGCACACTCTGACATCCTGACCTACTCCGAACCAAGGCAGAGCCATCGTGTGTCCGCTGCACTGCGCATCAAAGACGTTGCCGCAGTTCCTGCAATGATGCTTCCTGTTGAAGGTCGTGAAGGCTGTTCGGCAACGCATACATACGTCCCCATCAATCCATTCAGGGGCAGTCATAGTCTCTACCAGCGCAGCGCTGACCACAGCAGCTGGGTCTCTGGGTGGGAACTCGAAGCCCGCTTCTTGGAGAGATCGGTACGTTTGCGTGATGTAGCCCATGGAGGAAGATGCAGATGCGGGTCGGGCCTCGGCGATTTGAGACCAGTTTTGAATCAATCCTAGCGACTTGGACTTGAGATCCACGTTGACGCCTGCTGGATCCCGCAAGATGGACACGAGATTGTCCATAAATTCTCGAGAAGCCACCTCTGTGAGGAAATGGTCGCCACCATTCTTGATGCACACGTCAGTGAGCTGCGGATGTCGAGACACGAGTAAGGTTACATCCGAGCGTCAAGCAGGCAAAGCATGGTGAGCCACAATGCATCTTCGCGATTAGTGAGCGATTTCAACGTACTCACACCTAGGGCAAGCATGGCCACGTTGGGGTTCTTGTGACCCAATCTGCGCTTGATGACCTGCATCGCATGCTTAGGTTGAACCTGTTTGGCTCTGACCTGATCGCATATCTCGAGGTTGAGAGAGATGTCCTCTTGACCTGCTGGTAGCAGTTCAGACGTAGCTTTGTCCACGAGCTCTGCAAAGGGATCTGAGCCCCACAAAATGCCCGCCATGGTGGCGCGAGTGGGTTGCTGGGCTGGATGGCTAGATGTGGGCTGTAGCGGAAGCTCGCACAGACTAGAGATGGGTTTGCAGCGCGATTGTGGCAATCAGTGGATCCGCCTTCGGAGAGCTTCGAACGTCGTACGCTGATTGGTGAGCAGGAAGGTGCCTGCTGCTGCGAGTTGAATGATGGTGATGCGGTGGATGGTCGAGGGCGAAACGCTGCGCTGCCTTGTAGCACGACAGCAGGGCTGGCTAGCTGCAAGGTATCGATACATGTCGGTGGAGCCGTGTACTGTACAGCATATATACTCGTACTGTACAACATATATACTCGCACCGCCCGGTGGTGCAGCTGCAGCACGCGGCTGCTGCGCGACACCAACGTCGCCCGCACACCACTCACTTCGCGCATCCGCGCGCGGTGCTGAGCCAACGGCCCACAGCTATAGGCAAGCTGCTTGTGCCCTTCGCTCAGCGCGGAGTGAAGGACACGTGACACTTCGGCGGACGGTGGAGGATGGCCCCAGCTAGACCTTGGATGGCAGTCCAGAGGGGTGCATCAGAAGCTTGAACCCGATGTGTGGGATGATCCAGCCTAGGCCTCGCGACACTACTTTCACACTCTTGACTCTCGATTACTCTCTCACATCATCCTTGACTTCATTGCTAATCCTGCACACCAGCAGTAGCCCAGCACATACCTTTCTTTGGCACAGAGCGGGTTGCGCAAGCTGCACCGAAGGATAGCGCCAACCGTCTGCTCACCTGTGCACGGCTGCTTTCAGCCTTCCCAGACCTAGCTTGCTTGCGCCTCATCTCTTTGCGGATCGAGGTCTTGTCGCGCTCTACTGCACTGCTGAGTCATCAGTATCTCAGTGTGTCCGCTCAGCACTTCTCGCATCAATCTCTGACTGTGCTCGCCAAGACGCTCGCGATCCAACGCACGCGGCCAACGCAGCAAGCCGCGTATCCCGCCGCACCTCTGCCCGTTGCTCGAGATGGAGCCCTTACCGCTGCCCACGACCTCTTCACGTCGTCGTGACCGCGTCACTTATATCCACGACGAGGATGTTGGCAACTACTCTTACGGCTACGGACATCCAATGAAGCCTCATCGGATGAGGATGACCCATAACCTGGTCTCCAACTATGGATTGCACAGGTATATGCACCTCGTTAGACCCAGAAGAGCTACGAGGGAACAGATGACTGCTTTTCATACGGATGAATATGTAGATTTCTTGCAGAGAGTCACTCCTGAAACGGTGGCCGAGCTGACTGGGGATGGGACCAGATGTGAGTGCATGCCGCTGACAGTGGGCGCATGGCGCTCGCCTTGTGGCAGCTGGCCGCACGCGAAGCAGAAATCGAGTCCGAGTCATTTGCACTCCACCAATTTCGAGAGCTGCCTTCAGGTCTTGTGCGCGACTAGGCACCCAGGGCTGACCGTCCCAAATTACCTTCGAATGTAACAGTCTTGATAGGCGAAGACTGCCCAGCCTTTGGAGGTCTATTTGAATTTTGCAGCATATCTGCCGGCGGCTCACTGTCTGCAGCACACGCCATCAACGATGGCACAGCAGACGTAGCCATCAATTGGGCCGGAGGACTGCATCACGCCAAGAAGAGAGAGGCTAGCGGGTTCTGCTACGTGAATGATATCGTGCTGGCCATACTCGAGCTGCTGAGGTGAGCTCGCACGAAAATTGGGTTTGAGACGGCTCTGACGAATGCGACACACTCCCTGAACCGCGCATAGAACGCACCTGCGAGTGCTGTACATCGACATCGACATCCACCACGGTGATGGCGTTGAGGAAGCATTCTACACCACAGACAGAGTCATGACTGTCAGTTTTCATAAGTTTGGAGATTTCTTTCCAGGAACTGGGGATGTGAGGGACATTGGCATCAAGAAAGGCAAAGGGTACGCTGTGAACGTGCCCCTCAAGGATGGAGTGGGAGACGTGGAGTTTGGCGGCATTTTCAGACCTGTGAGTACGCATTTGGGCATGCTGGGTCCTGCTGAATCGGGCTGTATCGCAGCTGACCGACTGTATGCCGCTCCTTGATCGCGCAGGTGCTGCAACACATCATGGACTGGTACCGACCTGGAGCTGTGGTGCTCCAATGCGGTGCTGACAGTCTCGCAGGAGATAAGCTGGGCTGTTTCAACTTGAGCATGCGAGGTGAGTGTTGGTGACATGCCGAATCGCAGGTCTAGTCGTGCTGACTCGTCTTTGACCTTTGGAAGGACACGCGGAGTGTGTGCGTTTCATGCAGTCATTTGGAGTGCCTCTGATCTGTCTGGGTGGCGGAGGTTACACGGTGCGGAATGTTGCGCGGACGTGGACGTACGAAACAGGCTTGATGCTGGGAAAAGAGCTGCCCGAGGATCTGCCCTTCAACGAGTACATTCAGTATTTTGGACCAGAGTACAAGCTGGACGTACCTCCCACCAGCATGGATAATCAGAATACCAGAGAATACTTGGAGGGACTCGTCAAGAAGATTGTAGAGAATCTGAGGTGTCTCAACCCAGCACCTAGCGTAGGCATGCATGAGACTCCTGCTCATTCCATCAACCCTGCGGACATGGATCTGGAGGATGATGACGAGTCCGACCTGGACCAAAGGATCACACGTGAGTCGGATTGGTGACGAGGACATACGCAGGCGATGCAGCTGAAGTTCTTTCTCGACCATCACAGAACGCCTACGAGATGCACACGTTGAGCGATTTGGGGATGAACTATCGGGTGACGAAGGATCGTCATCTGACGAAGGTGGGCGAGGATCTGAGATGGGGGCAGAGGGCCACGACGTAGCAGGTCAGGTACCATTCCGAGCGGGCTACGCATCAAAGGCGCGATCCATCGCCTCCACCCCCAACGGATCCAGGCGAGGCTCGACGATGAAGCGGGGCAATAGCAATGCAAGCTTGCTCGGTGCTGGAACGCACGATTTGGCAGCTAGGTTTGGCAATCCTACGTATGCGCTGGAAGCGGCTGCGAATGGGCGGAGGAGCAGCGTACAATTCTCTGGCCTCTTGGGCGGTCCTGCTCGAGACGATGTACTAGGCATGGGCTTCGGCACGCAAAGTCGATCGGGTCGCAAATCAGGCAAGAGGAACTTTTTCAGCTCTCGAGCCAAGGTGGAGCCCAAGTCGTCGGGTGGCAAGGCTTCCGGCTCCTTGGCGCAAGATGAAAATGGAAGGCACGAGCAGGGTGTGCAGATGATTCAAGGCAAGAGCTCGAGTGGTGTTTCAAGGAGGAAACCGGCAATGCCGGTCTTGGGTATCGGACGCTCGGCCGCCGTTGCTGTGGACAACGACGCGTCGGAAGTTGCCGACACGCCCCTGGCATCTCCTTTACCGTTGCACGGCGCTACTAGCATCGCAGCTTGATCGCACATGATGCCTCGTAAGCCTGATGGAGGAGCAGGATCAGCTTTGTTCGTTGCACGCGTCGCCCCGTCTGTTCTTGCACCCCCTCCTCCCTCTCCCTTCTCAATTGTGCTTGTTCTCTCTTTGTAACAACACCAACCACCCTGCTCTGCAAGTCACCTTCACATCATCCTTTTGCGCATGGCTCTTGGAGAAGCTCAAGATTCAAGGGGAAGATGGCCGATGTGCATCTCATTGCTTTTGTTTTGTGCAGACGGCAAAGCTGCTGACGACTGATTGAGTCATCTAGCGAAGCGCTGGGACAAGCTGTCAAGGTTCAATCTCTAAAGAGTGGAGACGGCGCAGAGAGAGCAGCAATGAGCATGACGACCCTTCGCTCGGGGGATGGAAGGGCGGCGGTGAAGATGCAGCGTCAGACAACTAGGAGCACTCACCGCCCAGCAGCAGTTGCTGATCGAAGCTGGCCGATACAATGATTGGCTCTTTCGGATGAAAGTCGACCGCTGTGCAAGTGCCTCTGTGACCCGGCAACTGTGCGATAGGGTAGGGTAAAGGCCAATCTCGGCATGAGCAGCGGCCACAACAAAGCGACGGAACAGATGTCTTGCTCTTGTAGCTTTCTAAACTATGCAGGGCAATTTTTCACGCATTTCCCCCCCCCC
>CCYA01000149.1:589893-602062 GCA_900000165.1 Ceraceosorus bombacis
GATGAGCATGTGCGAAGATCTCTCCCTCTCCCCGGAAGATGCGGTAATGCTTCCACTCTCCTTCTACCTCCGATCTCCGAGCATGGGACACTACACTCGCGACGCATACATAGAGGGCTGGAGGACGTTGGATGGAGCGGATACGGTTGCCAAGCAAAAGCAAGTGCTGCCCAAGCTGAGGGAGGAGTTGGAAAGGGATGCTGAAGTCAGAGGCGCGTTGGCGAGCGAGGGCAAGGGCGGACTGTTTGCGAGAGTGTACGATTGGGTGTATGCGTACGCTAGAGATGAGGGTCAAAAGAGCTTGAGTGAGTCAGGCAGACTGCGGATCGTAACGTGCGGTGTGGCTGGTCGAGTCCCATCAGGCTTGTCGCACGAAGGACAATGCGACCTGACACGCTTCCTGCGCATCACATTTACAGAGCTAGACACCGCCGTCGCGTTCTGGAGACTGCTCTTGCCAATCTCGCCATCGTACGCACGAGAGGGTTCATCTGGTCGCTTCACTTCCAGGCAGTTGGATTTGTGGGAAAAGTACTTGACCAACGAGACGGGGGGTCGCGCCATCAGCAAGGATACTTGGACACTCGTGAGTCGAGATGATGGATTCGGCGCAGCTGGCGGCGGTCGTATATGGGGGACCGGCGAACACGGCGAGCTGCTCGTCACTTCCACCGGCAGAAGCTGACGTAATCACTCTTAATCGCACCACTTTTAGTTCCTCGATTTTACCAAGGAAATCGATGCAGATTTTAAAGAACACGATTTTGACGGTGAGCTGCGAGAATGCTCTCTCTCTCTCTCTCTCTCCACGCCCACAGCCAGCGCAAGTCGAAGGAGAGCTGAATCTCCCCATCTGCTCTTCTCCTCTCAGCGGCATGGCCCTCGGTCATCGACGACTTTGTGACTTGGGCGCTCGATCAGCCAAAGAGCGACGCCATGGACACGAGCTGAAACAATCGAACTCTACAGCAATAGCAGAATGCTTCCCTCAGCACACGAGTCACAGGCAAAATGTCATGAATTTTTTGCACATCGAACGAGCGGCGCGAGCCTCGAACAGCTGGTGCTGCGCGCAGCTGTCAGCGTCGAACTTGTCCTGCACAGCCACTTTGCGCGAGTGATGGATGCGGCAAACAGGCACTTCAGAAAGGATCAAGGTGCAATGTCATTATAGTGAGGCAGTGGAGGGAACTCAGAGTATTGCACGAAAATATACAGTGAAGTCGCTGACTAGGCACGGAGAAAATGTACGGCTATGGTCTCATATTCGTGTACGGAGAGGTCACATTTCGACCGAACTCGAGGTAGTCACTAGCAGGCGATGCAGTGGAGAGGATCAGCAAAGACGTCACTCCTTTGATCCACTTCGACGGCGGCGCACTCACGGATCGTCATAGAGCGAGGAAGAAGCTCCAAGCTTGGGAATATCGAGAGCCCACGTGGTGCTCATGCCCATGACCGCGTGAAAGATGAGGTGGCAATGCAACAACCACACACCCAAGTCCATGTGCTGAATCTTTGTCCTGAGCACCGTCCAGCCTCCTGAAGAGTGTGCTGGCAGCACCACTTTTGGATCGGCAATTGTCTCGCCTGGACCTGGCCAGACGGTGGAAGTGTCGCGCGGAATGGGGTCAGACCATTGCCCGTTCGAGCGCGCTTGTGCAAGGGCCTCTACGCTAAAGTTTCCAGGTCCAGAGGCGAGCGTCCAGTGCTTGTCTGCACCAGACAGGCCAGATGTAATGCTCAGCAAAGGAGACCGAGGCGCGGCAACAACCGCTCGGACGCTCGACTCGACTCGACTCGACTCGACTCGACTCGACTCACCTCCGTGTTTGTGCCAAGTGTGGATTTCGGTCAGACCGCTGGCCATACTTCCGTTGTTGATGATGACAATGTCGATCACCTCGCCCGGCTTGGCCACCCATACTTGTGCGAGAGGATCAAAGCCTTTGGGGTGTTTATTGTCCGAAGTGTTAAAGGCGCGATTCCACGAAGGCGCTTCCCTCAACCGCTTGTAGAGCTGAATGAGGTACGGCACCTTGGTCGCCATACGCCCAATCGGCTGATCCGCACCCTCGACGTACCATACGTCGTTTTGGGTCCAGCGAGAGTAGTTGCCCATCGATCCCAAGATGTTGATCTGCTGAGCATTCAAAATCACTCTTCTAGAGACTTCGGAATCGCTAGGCATGCGATCTTGATGGCTGCTGGGCTCCTTGAGCGGCGTCAGAGATCCGGAGATCCAGCCAAACGTCGAGTTGGGCAGCATCCTCTCTGTACTGTTGATCGGAGCCGGGGTAGGTTGGGGCTGCGCAAGCACCTTGTCGACGTCGCTGCAATCATCCGAAGCGGAATTCGAAGATTGGCATCTGTACGTGAGCTTCGCGTTCGAGCCGCGCCTCTGCGCACGGTATCACTCACCAAGATGGATAGGCTAGCAGGGCCCAGCCAAAGGTGCCCGGGTTGCGCCACTGACTCTCGAGGCGAATCCAGTAGCAGCCTCCAGAGCCGTCTTGCTCTACGGCTTCTTTGGTCTTGCCGTCTACTAGTGTCGAGTAACGCTGCCCAGGTCCGATCTCCATGTCGGGCACCTCGAGATATTTGGTGTAAGTGCCGTCGGCTTCTATGATGCGCTGCTTGTGGTTGGCGATGGCGACTTTCTGCATGCAATCAGGAGAAGCACGTGGTGAGCAAAGAAGGGGCTTTGTCGACATACAAACAGACTGACATCAGCGACTTACGGTGTACATGAGGGATTGCGCGCCAATCCAGCGAAGCCTTATCGTCTGGCCATGACCGAGATGGACGATCTCTGGTCTTTTGCCAGCGTTCCGAGGCGCGTCTTTGCAGTCGAGCTGATACGTCGAAGCTAGGGTTTGATTGCAGGGCGCGCTGCTCAGTGCTTTTCCGTTGAGCAAGAGCGCCTTTGCGCTTCCTGCCCACTTGAATGGCTGGCCAAGCAGACCCTGAAGCAGCTCTTCTTGTGGCTGGTGGTAGTAATCTGCCAGGATCAAGGGCTTGTCCAAGTCGTATTTGTATGGAGGTTCTTCTCCATCTTCCACGATGAAAGCACCGTGAGCTGTGCTTTGCTGCAAATCGACGTGGGGATGGTAGTAGTAGGTGCCCTTGTCTCGGAGCTTCATGCCGTACTCGAACCACGTGTTAGGCGGGATGGGCCATTGCGTGACCATCGGCACGCCGTCCGAGATGGGTGTCATGGATTGCGTGAGACCGTGCCAGTGCTGCAGGCGAGCAAGGAGCAAATGGTAAGTGAGCGGCGCTTGTGTGCGAATGTCGCAATGCAGACGCATCCTCACCATTGTTGTGTTCCAAGTGGACATTCTGTTGGTGACTCTGATCACAAGGACTATTGAGAGCAAGGAAAAAGTGAGGCGCGCGGTCAGGTCATCCCATCTCTTGCGCTCGTCGATCGGAAGGGTGCCTATGGCTTACAATCTCCTTTCATGAACCTGCAGCATGGGGCGGATGCAGATGAGCTGGGAGGTCTACACATCGATTGAAAAGTGCTCGCGCGATGGCTCACCGAAGTACGGGACCAGGTGATGAGCCATTGACAACGGGTTCGCCAGGCACCGGCTGACCGTCAGCCCACAGCGTGGTTTGCGAAACGTCCAAAAAGACGTGTTTCACGTTGGAGGCATCCTCTGGAGGTATCGTCAATTCGGCCCTCAAATTCACATCTTGCTTGACCGTAGCCGCTCGAGATGGCGTCGAGGAGAGGCAGAGAAGCACTGCCAAAAGGCACGATGCGTGCAGAAGACGCCGCGTGGACAGCATGGTGGGAGGAGCAGATACTGACTGGCTCGCTGACCGCTGACCGCTGACCGCTGACCGCTGACCGCTGACCGCTGACCACTGACCTCGGATCTTGACTGAACGGCACACGAAAGCGGTCGAATTTGGTGAGCAGGGCGACAGAAAGAACAGCAGACAAGGACGATGGCGGGGGTTTCTGTAAGCACGCCTGACGGTGGGGAGCAGCAAAGGCGCTCCTTATAAACGAGCCATCTAGAGACTGCGGTAGGCGGACCTTGGCTCGTGCGCAGACACTCCATCCCATGCAGTGCCAGTGCAGGTCCCCCACCCACCTCATCTGACGGAGCAAAAAGCGCGCTGTGAAAAGAATCACAATGACGATGCCTGTCTGCTGCCGCCTGGCTGACCAAACCAAAATTCGTCGAGGGCTAAAATCGCTCACCTTGCGTAGCTTTCGATGTTTGGACAAGCGGCGAGAAAGTGTCAATCAAGACTGCGACTGCGTCGATGGCGTCTCGGGAGAGCCGATGATCAATCGCAATCTTCACAATTGCCGTCCGTATGCTGCACTGCACCGCACCGCCTTGATCGGCCCTTGACAGCGACTTGCCCCGTCCGTACTTCTCTATGGACATTCGTATGAGATCAGGAGTGCATACTGTGACTGTGACTGTGACTGTGACTGTGACTGTACTCTGACTGTGCACATGCAAAACACTCATCCGGCTGCACATAACCGCAGCGTTGGATGACTCGAGGTAGACAAACGCCGAAAAGTGTGCCCTCATGCGTGTAACATGTCCTCGCTGCCCTGTAAAGCTTGAAGGCAGCACTCCGCGGCCGGCACATGCTAAAGCGCATGATCAAAAGGCCGAGTGGATCGCTTTCGCTTTCGCTTTCATTCATGCGGCGTTCCTGCGGCTTGGCTTGTCAAAGCAAGCGTAGCAGTCGCAGTACACGGCGGATGCAGCAGTCACAAGGGTGGCAGGCAGGCAGCAGGTGCCTTGAAAGTTGGCCCAATTAAGGCTGTCTGTCTGGCTGTCCGTCTGGCTGGCTGGCTGGCACCACTCGCGTGACTGTGACTGAGCGCCTTGCAAGTCATCAATAAGCACGTCGCAGTGGTGAGGTGAGTGCGGTCGGTACATGAAGCTTCATATATGCAAACGCCAGTCTTCTCATGACTGCGCTAGCTTTAGCCCCGATGCTTTGTCCATGTATCATGCAGGTGCAGTCAGTAAATGTTTCAAAGGCATGATCCGACAGTCACAGTCACAGTCGTGATCGAGTGTGAGTGTGAGTGAGCGTGGTGAGTAGCAAGTCGCCGAGGAAGCCCCCCCGTCCCCCTCGACTCTGATGTGACTTGCGCCTCCTTTGCACTCGTGACTGATGCGGGACGCGCCGGGACGGATGCATGAGACAATCTGAATGCAAAAAGGGAACCTGCGCGCGACTCTTTCTGGATGCCAACCGTTGCTTAGGCATCTCTGCAGTTTCAGGGGAAACACCGACCGACGTTCATGAGGCGTGTAAGCAAATCGTGAATATGATCGAGCGACAGCAGTCGTGATGAGTGACGACTGCTGCTGCACGGACTTCGCTGAGCGTAAATCACTCATTCGGACTCGGAACGGAGCTTTGCGTTCAAGAGCGTCATCAGAAGAGACGATCATTTATTTGGCTCGGTTAGAGATGAGCGCAGATGCAGCATAAGCGCTGCGCTCGTGACGTGAGTGTACGGCCCAGCAACAGTCAAGAGTCGGAGCTTAAGTTGCAATGGGTGATGAGGTGGCATCGCGGCAGCATGTGCAGGCAGCAGCACGTATCCCAATATTGAATGAAAGTATCACTCTTGACTCAAACTCGTCTTAAGCGCCATGCGCCGCCTCAGCTTGGCTTGCCTTATGGCCTTGTTAATTGGATCCGGCGTCGAATGAAACCGCGGTACGTAGGGATAATGTGTGGCATCAGCAATCGACAGAGGCTCCTAGGCCGCTGTCTGTGTTGTGCTGTACAGTACATCAGCTGCACCCTCACGCGCGGCCCGCCGAACGCGCCATCAGTCACGAATCTCATATCATATGCAGAGAACTCGCGATCGCGATCTGGGCTTTGCTGCTGCTGCTGCTGCTGCTGCTGCTGGTCGAGGGAGAGTGAGTGGAGTGAGGCATGGGCCACGCCATTGCTGGCGCAAGCAGCGGCGCGTGTGGCGCTTGTATGTCTCATCAAAGTCGCTGACACGCGTATAGTCGCTCGATCGCCCGCGTGGCCCGGCCGGGAACCGACAGGCGCACGCGCCCGCGTACCCAGAGCCGCGGCGCCTCACCGCCAAAATTTGCGCTTAATTGCGATCCGCGCGCGCGCGCGCGCGCGCTGGCGGGTGTTTTGGCTCCTCGCGATCCTGCCGCTGCTGCTGAACGCTCTCGCAGCAGTTTTGTGTGTGAGTCGCCGCGTGCACCCCTAATTGCATGGCCGCGGCGACCCGAGTTGACCTCTGCGCGCGCGCTGGCATGGCGTCCATTGTGATAATTGCTCCCAGATGCACGTCGGGCGCGGCACTATGTATCCTGGACGCACACCGATGCTCCGCCCTCCTTCCCTACCACGACAGTCTCTCGACCAGTTCTCGTCTCATCGCGAGGAAAAAACCGCTCCCCTACCTAAACTAACTCGCCAAACGCAGTCTGCGCCGCCTGACGAGCATCAGCAGCAGCCAGCACCTCCCCCCCCGCGTACGTTCGTTCCCCTGTCCCTTTCGCCTCCCCTTCCGCTCAATTCACTTTGCCCAGCACGGTACCGTACCGGTATATCGTACACGTACGCTCTCTCGCTACCGGCACACGCACCAAGCTGCCCTACAGCAGCACCCTTACTCGCCAAATCTGCTTGCTGCCCCTGCCCGAACACTCATACATCCGCCGCTGCCTCACGGTGCAGTTGTGAGCACAGCACAGCACCGCACCGCACCGCACCGCACCGCATCGCATCGCACCGTCCCGTGCCCTTCGCATCGCACCTTTGGCAGCCCGCCTCGCAACGCCCTTTGCTTGCTCATCTAACGCGACAGCTATAGGCGCATCTTCTGCTTGTTAGGTGAGTCTGACTGCCAGACCGCGTACGTCCCCCACCTTCTCCTTCTCGCGGTATTCTCCTGTGCGCCTTTGCTGCCGTTGTCGTCGCACCCCATCCGCGACTAGGCACCAGTGATCTTGTTGAGTGCTCTCGAGCTTCGCCTAGACTTGCCCACGGCAGAAGGCGGAAGAAGCACATACATACTTCGTCCACTTTCGCGCATCGCACCACTCGGATTGGTCATTGATTGCGCGAGCGTATGACACATGTGCTTCTTCAGCCTGCGCTCGGCTTTCGTGTCGCTCGTCAGATGCTTGCAACCAAGTCGCGAATGATGAGCGTACCGGGTCATTTTGCTTGCCTAGCTCCGCTTTTTTCCCACTCCGTGTCAGCCGGCCGCCTGCCATTGCTGTCCACGTTGGGTTGCATCAGACCGCCTTTAGATCGAGCTGATCGCGCTCGCACTTTCCGGCCCCTTTACGTTTGTCTTGGCCCCATCGCTGACATTCTGCCGTCCTGTTCACTTTCCCTGATCCCACCACGCTGTTTGATCGTCTGCGCGCGTGCCTGCTGACAACTCTTATCACGCACGCGGACCTCGTCTTTCACCTCGCTTCCTCGGTCCGCTGCTCGCCTTCGTGACGTTTGCCTTTCGACATGTGTGCTCGTGCACCATCGTCGTCTCTTGCCTGTCCTGGCGTCATTGGTCGCTTCGCTCGACAACGCTTCCATGCGCGCCTGCTTTGCCTTGCTTCGCAATGGTTGCGCGGTGCTCGATCTCCTCTTCCTTAGTCGTAGCGCGCGCGGTCTGATCTCGCGAGGGTACGACAGCGGACAGAACTTAAAACCACACATTCTGCCGAGCTGCAGCTCTGCGCTTGTAGGCCCTTCCGTACCGGACCTGACTGTGAGTACTATTGCATGTCAAAGCAGGTGCCCCGTCCCCGTCTTCGTTCCCGCCTTGCCTCCTGGTCCACACGATCCGTCCATTCGTTGCGGTTTCAAACCCCTTGGCTGCGATTGCGCGTCAGCGCATATTTTGCAATCAAGTGAGACGCCCAAAGCGCAAGAAGCAGTTGCGACTGCTGTTTTGCCTTGCTGGGTGGGCTCCCTTGCAAAGGGCAATTGCAGCTTGTTTACATGAAGTTGATCAGCCACGTGGTCCGAGCTATGATACAAGCGCACCTTGTGCCGGTTCGTTGCCCGGAGCCTCTGCGAATGCTTCCCGGGCATGGGCGGTGGATTGGCATTGAGAGCTGCTCTGAAAGGGCCACCCGCGGTGATACATTGCGTTGCTGCAGCACTCAAGTGTTTGCGTCCTCTGGCAGCGACGGCGGATGGTTTCAGCTGCACTCATCAGCACAGCAGGCGTCCGGGGCCATCTGCGCAGTCCAGACTTGATGTTGGCTGCCAGAGTCAAGAGTCGGGCTCCCCATCCACTTGTGCCATGGTCGGACTCGAGCAGTGCGGGCTTGCCCTGAATGATTCGTCACTGTTTGCAAAAAGCCTCCTCCTCATCGAGAAAGTCGGACTCCTATTGCCAATTTCTCTCGACCACCCCGTCGTGTCCGGCTCGTAAAGCTCTCGTCCATCGCCTGCGGCTCCATCATCGCGTAATGGGTTCTCCAGCGCTACGAGTCTCCTCTGGCCTTGCCCTGGTTCAAGACAGACACTCGCCAGACACTTCTCGCTTTGCCCTCAGAGGTGAAGTTTTAAGGTCCATCTGGCTTGGTGCTACACAGTACTGGTGCCGCACCGTCGCACCGCTCTCATACCACAAGATGGCTATTCGCAACGGACTGGATGGCTTGGACGCCACCGAAATGATACCTCTGCTGACGCACATCTCCCTCACTGGTTGGCGATCTGGGAACAGAGCCGGACCATAACAAGCCATCGCAGGTCTCGCATTTGACCTGTAAAGCTGTTCAGTCAAGTACCTGCTTCACCTCTCGCAACGGCCTCAAAGTCTGCCGCGAGCACATCAACTCGGAGAGCCTCGATCTGATGTGAGTACCAAGCTGCTGAGCGAGCGCGGCACATGTGCCGCAACGGGACGCCGGCGCGCCGACTTGCTTTCGGCGCATCGGCCGATGCCTTTGGGCCACAAGAGCTGTGGCCCAGCAGCGCGCTCGAGCGCGCGCGCCGGGCCATGAGAAGTGTGCATGAAGGAAAGCGCGAGGCGCAGGCGCATCCGCATTTTGAAAAAGGGACGCGTTACACAGACCTCGCGCCCCACAACACACTTTGCCACCATTTCTGCTCCTCAGCGCGAGCATCATCGCGTCGCGACCGACGTGCCTTGCTGACAGAGACGCGCCTCCTTCGCCATTCCCCCACACCCACACACACACACGCACGCACGCACGCACGCACGCACGCACGCGCACTTTCTCTCGAATCGCTCTCCGCCTCCACGCCCAACTTTTGTCTCATTTGGCTCCGGTCATTACTGCACACCTTTTTGGTACTCATTCATCTTCTCGCGCGGCGGTCTCTCCTCCAGTCGATGGAGCCAGTTCCCTCGCCAATCCAAGCCGCTGCTCACGCCCAGCAACGCAGAATGCAGCACGCGTCCAACACTGGCAGCACCGGCTACGGCCATCATCAGTACAACACCGCTGGACAAGATCAGTCGCATCAACAGTACTTCAATCCAGCCATGGTAAGCGTCTTGACGCGTGACTGACGCGTCTCTCGTGAGTATGCGTGCTCACCCTCCCCTCACCACGTCTCGTCGCTTCATGTTCAGATGACTGGCATGGACCAACACTCGCGAAACATGAGCATGGACAGCGCTGGTAGTGGATCGCACTACATGCACCTGCCCCCAATCAGCGGAGGCTACGGTGCTCACGGCGGTAACGCTTCTGGCACAGCCGCAGACAGCTCCCACAACACCACAACTACTAGCCACTCATACGATGGTCAACACAGGTCTCCTCGCTTGGCAGGCCAGGCTTACGGTGGAGCTGGCGGCGCAAATTACCCACAAGGAGCTGGCTATCCTCAAGGGTACGGACAGGCTGGCTACCAAGCGGCTGGATACGGCTACGCCGGACCGCACCAACACCAAATGCAATACGGCGCTCCACAAGGCTATGCCGGCTACCCTTACGCGCACTACCCCCAGCAAGGAGTGCACCCGCACCATGCTGGAACCGTCTCAGGTCAGCATGGTCTGAACACTGCCGCATTGACAGGTCAAGGACAAGCCGGTGTCACCCCTGCCGCTGCTGGCGCTGCTGCTGCTGCAGGTGGTAAAGCTGATGGCGCTGCTGCGACCGGCAAAAAGCCCAGAGGCAAGAAGGCCCAAGCAGCTGCCGCTGCCGCCGCCGCTGCCGCAGCTGCTGCTGCACCTCCCCCGCCAGTCGCCCCAGCCAGTGGCAAAGCTTCTGGAAAGAAGTCCACAAAGGCCGCCAAGCAGGCCGCTCAGCCATATCAGGCTCCCCCGGCTCCCGCTCCTGCGCCCAAAGAGGCCAAGAAGCCCAAGGAGAAGAAGAAGGAAGAGAAGAAACGTGAGTGTCGCGTCTGTCCTACGATCGCCTTTCTGCATAGCTGACTTGAAGTTCTTGTCTCACCGACAGCTCCCAAGCCTCTGAGGTCGAAGCTGAAGCCGCCCAAACAAGCGCCCTCGGCTTGGCAGGTGTACTTTACCGAGGAGCTGCAACGCATGAAGGCAGACAATCCCGGACAGCGCCTCAATGTCGCGCACGTCGCCAAGGATGCGGGTCAGCGATACGCTGCGCTACCAGACTCGAAGAAGAAGGAGTTCCAAGACAAGTCGCACGAGCTCAAAGTGGAGTGGGAGCGTGACATGGAGGTTTGGAAACAGACTCTTACGCCCGAGGATATCAAGCAAGAGAATGCGTACCGAACAGCGCAGAGGAAAGCGGGCAAGAGCCGCAAAGGAAATCTGAAGGATCCGCACGCGCCCAAGAAGCCGCTCAGCGCGTACTTCTTGTTCCTTCGCGCCATCCGTGCCGACCCGCGTCTCATGCAGTCCGTCTTTGAGGGCGAGACTGAGACCACCAAGCAGAGCGTCCTGGCTGCATCCAAGTGGCGCAGCCTGTCCGACACGGAGAAGCAGCCGTACCTGGACAAGGCGGAGGCGGACAAGGCCAATTACGAGCGCGCTCGTAGGGAGTATGACGAGGCGAATGGCATTGCACCATCTGCGCCCAAGAAAGCTCGATCGGGCAAGAAGGAAGAAGCTTCATCTGCAGAGGCCGACGAACAATTGACGGGCATGAACGATGCATCCCCTTTCAACCAGATCGAAGGCTTTGCCGACAGCTTCCCCAACGTCGAGGAGCCGTTCAAGGTCGGCGCATAATCTCAAAACGCGCTCGCACCTCCTCTTTCCCTCTTGCGCTTTGGCTTTCAGCGTCGACTCTTCTTTACGCTGCGCTGACGGAAAATTGGCTCCGCACCTCCACTCTATTGTATCACCTCCATCGTGTGTTTTTGTGGGATACCTCGTTTTCTTGCTTCCGCTGGCCAGACCCTGTTGAGTCGTCCCACGCCTTTCGAATCACGCCTCTTTATGTTCCATGCGACATGCTTTCTGGTCGATGGCGCTTTCCGCGGCCTGAGCAAGAGGGGCAAAGTCGTCCCGTTGCAGTCATCGATTGCAGGCAACAAACCTTTTGGATTGGACCCACGCCTACATCACAGACCTCGCAGTGACTTGTTGGAACGCTCGCCTTTTGATCCGGCCACTCATGACATGCCCCTCCCCCCTCCCTCCTGCCCTTCCTCCACCTCCTCGCGTCGCGTCGCGTCTTTTCACACCGAGCCAGCGAGCCTTGCTCTGTAACAACGTAGCGGAATACGATTTCTTAGGCTTTTTTTTCTCCTCCTTTGAAGCAATGATGCTGTCTTTTTCCCACTTTGTGGTGTGCGGCCAAATGCCAAGATGCAGACTTGGCGTGTTACAAGCTGCTCGTCGCGTTGCAATCTCCGTCCGTGTCTTTTCTTTTGGAGCTTGTGTGGATCGTCGTTGGCTTGCGTAGCGGTGCACGTGTAATGATGGGGGGTTAGGGGGGGGCTTTTTCGGCCGTGCAAAGCAGTCTTGAGTGTGCATTGCATAGAGCCTTTAGCGCGTGAATTTAATGTCCAAAAAGGGCACGCCACGGGATCAAGAATGCATTTACAATTCGCGTGCTTGCCGAATCGGGAGCGGTGCGAGCGGTGCGAGCGAGCAATTGATTCACGAATGAATGAAGATGCTGGACGCGACGTGACGCGAGGCGACGCGACGCTCGGAATGGCGGGCGGAAATTGATGATTGGGAGCTAGCTGCTGCTGCTGCTGCTGCTGC
>CCYA01000149.1:603016-614403 GCA_900000165.1 Ceraceosorus bombacis
AGGCCACCCCTTCGCTCGTCGCCTTCCGTGCCGGTCGGAGACTTGCGCTTTCACAAGCACGCCTGAGCGCTGCTGAGCTAGCTAGCTAGCTAGCGCAGGGGCGGACATTTGGGGGCTTGGGGCAGCTGAGCAGCCGTGCGATGCGATGCGATGCGATGCGATGCGTAGAGCCTTCGTTGATCGTCGATCAACGTTTCCCCACACCTGCAGCAAAAGTAGCGCTTCCCCGAGCGGCACATGCAGCATGTGGCCGAGGTGGGCAGGAGAGCGCAGTCATTGTGCCTGTACCTATCCTTCTCAGGGTCCGGCGTCAGGTCAGACCTTCAGCTCAGCTCAGAGAGACAGAAGATCGAGACTTTCTTGCCTCCTTCTCCATCTGTCAGACTGTGACTGTTGTTCAATTGATCTTGTTCTGCTTCTCTGATGCCCCTGATGAGCTCCTGCACCTGCCTGCCCCTCGTCGTTCCTAAAGCAGCTGGCCACATGTTCCGAATTTGCGAGCGCTCAAGAGCATGACGGGAGAATCGATCCGCACCGTCAAACGCAAAGGATGACCGGCGGGGGGAGGCACGGTCGGTGGCTTGCGGGGCCCCGCAGCCTCGCGCCGTCTGCTTCCTTGTGGCCCCATGGCCCTCTAGACCCGCTCTGACGTCGCTTAGCGTCCGATTGATTTGGCTCAACGGCACCCCGCCAGAGCTCTTGAAGTACATACAGTACACTGTTGAGTGATAACTTCCGCTGCTGGCCATGCACGATATCCACGACTTCCCCACCCCCCGGCACTCGCCTAGAAGCCCGCCGCTATCGCACAGACTGCACAGTGATTCGTGCGTGGTTGCGGGCCGAGTCAGCAGAGCCAAAGCATGAGAGCCGTTGTGCGCGAGTCTGAGTAGTCAGCAAATAGATCCAATGAATCTCGTTTGCCAAGGTGTCGTGCCGTTGCTTCTGCTTGCAGCATGCGCATGCGCATGGATCCAGACATTTGATTGCAAAAGGATCGACGAGCAAGTCACGTCGAGGTGTCAATGTGCCTTCGTGCCTGACTGACCTCACATGTGCCGCTTGCATGACCCGACAGAGCAAAGTCAGAGGAGAGGTCACAAGCAGCACGAGCTTTGCCGATAAGCACAACGTCAAAGGTCGATCAATCACGAGCGCAGACCTGTTCACTTTCTACTTTCTAAAGGGTGCATGCGAACGTCGTCGAGTTGCCAGGAGGACTCGCACTCGCACTCGCGCAAATTGATCACCATCCGCAAGCTGCCCCGAGCAAACAGAGCAAGGCGTTCTTGCTTCCTCATTCGAACCTTGACGTCCCTTTGCAACACTCTAACTCGGACTGCACTCAGGACGCTTCTTGCGCCTGTCGTGTTTTCAGCATCGCACCGCACGAATGCTTGGAAACGCTATGAACCACGCGCTTCATCGAAACAGCAGCAGCACAGGGAGCAGCACATCTGCTTCTACTGCTGCTCCCAAAACTCCGGAGGATTTGCGTGCAGGCGAATCGTTTTGGTTTGCAAAGAGTGCATCGATGCAAGGGTCAGGTGCAAAGGCTTCCATGCTCATGCGTTCGCATATCCCCACGGCGCCCTCCATTTCGCGCCACGATGCGACGGGTAGCACTTTGATGGGGAGCGCACTTTCGGATTCTGAAGACGAAGAGGCAGGCAGCGCAACACGATCAGCCGAAGCTTCGACGTCCACTACGAGTCCAAGGAGGTCGGATTCGACGAACAAGTCGAGCGCCACCCGCATCGCCCTCAATGGCGATGCTGATAGTGCGGTCCGAGGTCTGACTCGTCGCGGTCGACCTCGGAAGTTGTTTCGCTATCTAAAAGATCTGGGAGAGGTGCCGGGCGTCGACTTGAGACCTGTCCCTGCGTATGACCCTAAAGATGGGAGCAGCGTCCCTTGCTCGCCCCCAAAGCGTGAGTATGCTTGCTGCTTTTGCGGTGCGGCTTGTGAGAGAGCGTTGCGTTGCTGACGCGAATACCGATCATTAGGCGGAGCTTCTTTGGTGGATGATGGAAACGGCCTGAAACGTAGACGCATAAAGAAGGTGAGCGTGCCAATGCGAGTGACTACCATGCCTCTTCTACTCACCCACTATGCCATCGTTGCTGCCAGGTCGCAAAGGCTTGCGTGTTTTGCAAGCGGAGCCACATGACCTGCGATGATGAAAGACCATGCAGAAGGTGGTGAGTGTTCGAACGAGACATGCGCTCGACCCATCATTGAAGTACAAGTTCGCTATACTCCAGTCACAAGCGGGGAATTGCGCACATGTGCGCGGACGAAGAGCCCATCGCGACTGCGGCTGCCATCGCAGGACCTAGTAGTCCGCCGGCGAACGTGGAGGAACATTCGAAGAAGACTTTGAGAGGCAGGAAGCGGAGATGCAGCGCTTCTAACGCAACAAATGGAGAACCCCAAAGCACCGCCGAGCTCAAGAGAACGAGCAGGCGCAAGACGCTCGAGCCAATACCCTCTCGTCCAGCATCACCCGTGTCCTCTCAGGTCGGGCCCGAAAATAGTGACAGCTCTAAATCAGAAACTTTGAAAATACCTCCGAGCGCTGTGCTCATGGCAGCCTTGACTCGCGACACTCCAAATGAAGATGAGGCCTACTTTGGCAGCGTCGACTTGGCGCACCTAGCCAAGACGAGCTCAGCTGCGAGTTGCTCCCAGATCTCATCGCACGGCGCCCGCGACGTCAGTTCTTCGTCCAACGTTGAGAGGCTAGCTGCAAGCGACCCAGCTCCTCTACTCTCGTTGGATCAACTCTCATCACCCAATGGGCAACTGCAAATCCCAACTGGCGAGCTGTTTTGGGCAGCTTTTCCACAGACAAGTGGAACGTCTGCCTCGGGTCTAGTGGCAGGGAGCGGTTTGACGCCAGGTCAGTTTGGGTTTGGAGTTGGAAGCGGCTTGACACCCTTTGAGACGTACTTGCGCGAGAATTACCGCGAGCCGATAGGTGATCTACTTCTCACCCCAGGAGCTATGGCGCCTTCAGGCCAAGCGAGGCAACAACAGCAACAACAACAGCACCATCTCCAACCACCGCTCTTGACTCCTTTGGGCAGCTTTCGCATCAGCGATGGCTCTTTGCAGAATGTACCAACCTTCACTCAGCTCGATGGTAGCACCAGCAAGACCGCCTCGCGAGGGCTGGAAAGCGGACGTGAAGCGTCCAATGCCGAAGCTATTGGACCGAGCATTGCGTCTACAGCAAGCGCTGATGCCGGCGCAACGCTCGCCGCATTTGGAACCGGCTTGCAACAATATGCAGCGCTAAAAAAGCCATTCACCTTGTCCATACCCTCAACAGTCACTGCCAAGGCGTCCGTGTCGCAAGCGGAGCTGGCTGATGGGGAGGCGAAAGAGTATGAGCACCTCAAGGCTAGAATCGCTTCAGCATTGACGTCCGACCAGCATCATGCATGGTCTCCCGCCCTTGAGGGCAAAATGGCACGAGCATTGGAGAGCCTTCGAGGTGCGATCTCAGCCAAGATGATGGGATTGAACGAATTGGAGAAGCAAAGACTGAGCATCGACTTTGCGCGAGTGCACGCACATTACAAGCACGCTGTGCTGGAGAGCGTGTCCGCACCCATGCTGCTGCTCACTAGATGGGGCCGTGTATGTGGTAAGTGTGATCGTCCCGCGAATCCGCATAGCAACGCTTGGAGGTCCTGATGCTGATGCGCCCCCCTCCCTGCGCTACTGCAGACATCAACTCGCATCTAGTTGACCTGCTGCGACTAGACGCTTGCCAATTTGATCTGTCGATGGTAGGCATGGAGGATTTTCTGTGTCCTGGATTGGCAGTACATCTCTTTGAGGTCAGTCGGCAGCAGTCGAGCCGCGCATGTTGTCACATTCGCTGACATCGAACTTGCTCGACGCTGCAGCATTGCGCAACAGTGCTGCAAAGCCCCAAGACCAATGAAGCGATTCGAGCGACTGGCGACATTGTGTCGCCAGCAGCTCGAAAGTACGCTCTGGACAAGTCCAGGCTTCCCCGCAACACGCCGGCACCGACGATGACAGGTCGCGCGCGCACTGCCGACGAGGATGCCGCGCTCGCGAGATTGGTTGGGGGTGTAACCTGCGTCATCTCATTTCAGCTCGTCTGCTCCGCTCATGGAGTCCCGCTGATGGGCGTGGCCACTCTGCTACCCATCGAAGGGCGAATCTCTTGAAAAGCCGGAATCTCCGCCCCCCTGTGAGCCCCCGATGCAAATCGCGCTACTGTACTTCTTTCGGGCCATCTCGTCCCCTGCATTCTCTGTGCTCCAGCACTTTCCTTGTACTTGCGAATATTGTATTTTTCTTCCTTTGCCACCGACACTCCGCTTCATGGACGTGCATCTACAGCTTTGCCTTGACGGTCCTTTTGCGCAACGCCGTCGCAGGAAGCCCGCCACAAGTGCAGGGCGTTTTGCTAGCGAGATCTTCTGCAGGAACAAAAACCTTCTCCCTTGTTGTACGTTTCCCTACCTCAAGAAGTGCCGTGCGATGCCGACGTGGATGGATGGATGCGTCGAGAGGCCTTGAGAGGCTTATCGACTCTCCTCGCGTGTGACACGAGTGGACTCTGCATAGCATCACGCGTCACCGTCGTGAGTCACGAGGGTGAGATGTGCTTGCATGCAAGTCGTTGCCATGCCATGCCATGCCATGTCATGCTTGCTTGCTTGCTTGCTTGCTCTCGTGTCTCCTTGTCGTTGAATCCAGCCTATCACGCCCTCCAGCTCGTCGTCTTTTGCGAGGTGACGCAGTGGTGAAGAGCCAAACACAAGATGAGGCAGACGTGTACGTGTATGCGGCCAGTCGGCTGCGATCGATCGAGCGAGCGGGCGAGCATGTAAGCATGTCGTCGAGCCTTGCTCTCCTTTCACATCTTTATCCATCCAAGCTTTTTTTTGCCAGAGTCTGACTATAGACTGTGTGACTTGTGAGGTCTTGAATCGTGACAGTCTTGCTTCACAATCACGATTCTGCCAAAGACGATGGATGGATGAGGCGGTGCAAAAGGCCGCTAATATAGCTTTCACCCACACAGCTGCGCTTCATGTCCCGAAGACATGCTCCACTCACTCAGCCCGCTCACCGTGCAGTGTCTAGCTCACAGATTCCGCTCATTCTCGCATTCTCGGCCGTGCATGCACGATGCTGAGCTCATTCATGGCCACACTCGCTCTCAAACGGCATCTCCTTGATGGGTATCACAATTTGGGCGGGTCGAATGCTGTGCGTGTGTGCTTGACGATGGTCATGTATGCGTGAGATCAATGCGAGGGGGTTCTCTTGAATCGTGAATGCGTGTGTTGCGTCTACTCGGTGGATTGGACGCTCGGGACAATCGCGGCTTTCTATACCGATGTCTCGCTCGAGAGCGCAAGTCACTGCTCTGGTCAGCTCGTGCGCTGCCGTGTGTTGAAGCCGAGAATGATTGGGCGATGGGAACTGTAGGTAGCGCGAATCGGGAGGTCTGCCCCTGAGCTTCGATCAATGCTCCAACTTTGTAGCAATATTGGTAGCAGCAGCAGCAGCCGCCGCTTCCCTGTGCTCATCCTCCGAACGAGCCGTCTCCTCGTTCAAAAAGGGATGCCTAAGTGCCAGCTTTGCATCGTACCTGCGCGTCAAGTCTAGCTGCATCAATCTCCTGCACAGATCGATCGCTCTCTCCACCTCTCTGATGTATTGCGCAGGATCCGGATGGTCGAGTGGCGCTTCGTAGATGTCAGGATTGAGATGCTGCACGAATTCCGGAAGGCGGAAACCGTCTCTAGTAGGATCGCGCTCCAGGGGGTTGAATGTGCCTGGAAGATTCGTGTAGAATGTGCGGTCTGCGAAAAGAAGCAGCGTGCGTGTAAGAGACCGTTTCTCCCTCGCTCGTCACCTCAAAGAAATGTTCGCCCATGCTCACTGTGCAGAAGGGCGACTTGCTCGATGCGCTTCTTACCAAACATCATCATCAGCTCCAACAGAGCCTCCGTGTCGGTGTTGGCGTTGAAGAGTGGAAAACGCTTGATGAGGAAGCATAACATCAAGACGCCAACGGACCAAGTATCGATGGCTAGTGCGGTCAGTGGACGATGCGTGTCAGCTATTTATACACGCTGCCGCATCCACTCTCCCGGGCTCCCTCACTCACCAGTCGTCTGATCTTGGCACTTCAAAAGCACCTCGGGAGCGCGGAATCCGCGGGTGCCCGCACGGTTGGCCTGTATGCTATATCTGTTGGAACAATCGATCAAGCAGCGAGACTGGTCCGTGTTCAGCGCGTGCGCTTTCCCAAGCTCTAGGCTCCAGACTCACCTAGCATCCTCCTTGAGGTACCCCACTCGCTCTGGAGGTCCCATTTTGCCCTTTCCACCAACGTTGGCACTGTGCTTCGCCGAGAGGCCGACAGAGCTCCTCTCCGGAAGCGCCTTGTAAGGTCCGTTCATATCGTCCAGCAGTCCTCCGGGAGAGAAGTGCAAGGAGGGGACGTCGAGATTGATCTTGATCTGGCCATGACGAAAGTAACCCTCGGGTTTCGAGTGGTGACACTTGCCTCGCCAGCGCCTATAGTCGAGCGTCTGAGGAGCAACAACACCATAGCAAGGTCGGACTGAGCTGAGATTGTCAGACTTGGACAGCATGCATGCGCTCACCTCTGCCAATCCGAAATCGCACAGCGTGCCCTCGCCAGTGTCGGGATCGTACAGAAAGTTGGCTGGCTTCACATCTCGGTGGACAATACCAAGTAGATGCAGACCTTCGAGAGCCTTGAGTAGGCAAGTCATGTAGCACTTGAGGTCCGACAATGGCATCTGGCGATAGTAATCCTGAGGCGAGGCGCACAAGCAGGCAGTGTAAGCAGCCTCGTCTCAAATGCAATCCTTGAGCTCGGTACTGACTCTGAAATCGCGATTGCGGTTGTAGGGCATGACCACGATGACTTGATCCTCTGATCGGAATGCGGTGATGAGGTAGGCCAGGTGACTTCGGTCCCTGCAAGGTGGGGGCAAGACGGGGCAGGTCAGTGCCTCGGGTCTGGCTTCACCCGCTGTATGCGGTGGAACAACACTCGCCTGCATTTCGCCATAATCTCGAGCTCGTTCAGGATGCGGGTGGGACTGCTAGTGACGTATATGCGCTTCAATGCAACGTAGTGATTGCGTGCTGGCCTGCCAGGCGCCGTGACGGGAGCTTGCTGGTATGGGTCCACATTGCTCCAACTGCGATTGTCATAGACGTAGTGATGCACATCGATCGCCTTGTAGACGGACGAGAAGGTGCCTGGGTTGAAACGAGATCGCGATGCGGCGAGTGTTAGCTGCGCGTATGCGAGATGGCGGACATCGGTCCGACGCGCGGTCTGCCCACCTTCACCAAGTTTGTCCACGATCGAGTAGAAGTTTTCCAGACCCGACACCTTGTCGTACAGCTCTTGAACTTCCACCTGCAGCCTCTCTGCCTCCTCATCTGACCTAAAGACAGACTCTGAGCTATCAGATTGCACGTTCTCCTCCTCCTCCTGCTCAGCTTCTCGATACTCGTCCATATCGCTCTTTTCCTCATCGTACGCCGAGTCGCTAGGGGCATACACATCTGCTCCGCCATGTGCGCTCGGCACAGGAGACATGGTAGCTTGTCTACCAGAGTGTATGCTGCTCGCAGCCGATAAGGCCGGCGAGTGGTCAAGCGACACATCAGCGTCCGCTTCCATCTCGGGCGCTGGCTCTTCCAAAGACGGTCCGCGTGTATGCGACTCGAAGAGGTGGGGTTGCTCGTAGACAAACTTGAAAGGGCTGACTGCTCGAGCGGCGACTCCTCCCTCCTCTTCTGGCTCAGGCGTTGCTCGATCCACACGCGCTGTACGCGATCCTGAGGCCTCGCCAAGTCTTTCAGCGTCCATTCTAGCTGACACAGCCGCAGCGGAATCGTCAATGAGCTTTCGTGCGCCTGTAGGGGGATTTGCGGCGCTCGGTCAGGCGCTACCGCGCACCAGCCAAGGTAGCCGAGGCACCGGCACGGGGTTTCCCCAATCTTGCGTACAAGGCGAGATGAAGGTCGGGTCTGGCGAGACTTGTGATCTTGGCTGACGCACGGATACCCCGGGAAAGCTGCAGCAGCGAGCAAGCGGGCGTGGTCAAGGGCCGGAGGGAACGAATGCAAAGGATAAGAGCGGCGTGTAGACGTGAACGAGTTCTGCGCACGAAGTGATATGCTCTCAGGCGATCGTGACAATCAGACATGTGGTAGGCGAGCGAGGCGGGGACATCGCTGCATATATGATCTCCTAGCTCCTCCTTCGATCTGCCCTCTGCTGATTTGTGCAGCGCGCAGTCGGAGCACTGTACAGTATGCACGTCCCGCGGCGCGCGGCTGGCTGCATAGCGAGAATTTACGCGTGCGACGCCATTGTCAAAAGTGACACGACACGGGGGCGCGCGTGTACGCGTTTTGGCGCGTCCACCACGCAATCACGTGCAGCGGTGTTCGCTTCTCACGCCTCTTGATGACCGGGAATTGCGCATTGAGCTTCAACAAAGGACGACGCAAGACTCCTGACATTGGGCTTGATGACTCAGCGATGGATCAAGTGCATCGAGGCATCGATTCCCATCTCGAAAATGTGTGACGTTTGAAGATGATTATGTAGACGGCAGTGTGCAGCACCACGCCAAAGGCGTTTCGAGGGTTCAAAGGCCGGGTCCCACTTTGTCTGCTTGTTGTTTGCTTTTTGCTTTGCCAAGACGCGAGTCGAGTGTAGGCGCTCAAGGTGAGGAGGGGCAATCGGGGAAATATGAGAATAGACAATCGAGGAGAAGAGAGTAATTTAGATGACGAATGTTGATGAAGCGTGGCATGACTCAGAGATCTTCTTTGCGCCTGACATGCTGAGATACAAGCTGACGGGCGGGGACGCACGCATGATGGTGGGAGCGGAGCGGAGCGGAGCGCAGCAGATCAGCAGACGGGCACATCAAGCGAGCACGCCAGCACACGAGAGAGCACAACGCACCTTTGCCATCGCGAAGGAGCTTTTCGAATCAAAAGGAGCAGCAGAAACTTGCGATTAGCATGGCATCTCTGCGGGCGACCAGCGCAGCACTACGCACTCCACCTTGGACTTTCCGAACAAATCCGTAAGCTTTGCGTCGCACAAGATCTATGAGCCAGAGAAAGGTCGAGTCAGTCAAGCAGGCGGTTCCAACTGTGCTGCCTAGCTCTCACCTCTCTTCCATTCGTCGGGTTTTGCAAGCTGTTCGCCTTGATGTACTGCCAGAGCTTCTTGGTGATTTCGTATCTCGGCATCTTTGCAGTAGAAAAGCATCGAGGAAGACAAGGTGAGCGACCGGGCACCACGAAGAACTGAATAGCGTCTCGGCGCGCTACACAAAGCATCGAGTGCCTTTCTCACTGCCGCAAGATGGCCCTCAGGACATTGTGAAGCGCGCTCCGCAGCTCTTCGAGCGCATACACGCAGCACACGCCGGCACAGATCGCCCGTAAAGCGTCTCGCATCCGCTCACCTCATCGCCGCCGCATATATCAGCCATTGCGGGACTGAGCAGAACGGGCCTGTTGAAGGGATTGTTCGGATTCTTTGCCTTTTCCGTTCCATCCGCATTCAGCTCCTTTTCCTTCTTCTTTCTCGACTTTGTCCCGCTCGAGCTCGAGCTCGAGCTCTTCCTCTTCTTTGCGCTGCCGCTGCTGCCCGACCCGTTGCCCACAACTCCCACCTCCTCCTCGCTGCTAATCACATCGTCCGACTTGCTCACTCCGCCCAACTTCTTCCGCTTGCCTCCGCCCAAAGATGAGCTGATTCCGTTGGATCTTCGAGTGGAAGGACCAGATTCCGCATCGTACTGCTTTTGCAGGCGAGCTGCCATTTGCGCATCTTGCTCCGCTTTGACGCGGTGAGGAATGGTAGGCGCGGAAGAAGTGATGCTGGTGCTCGAAGAGTCGCCCCTGCGTCCCAGTCCAGGCAAGGCGATGCCTTGATGCACCGCCGGTGCCGAAGAAGAAGCGGGCTGCGCGGCGGCAGCAGCAGCAGCAGCAGCAGCAGCATTGCCCAGAGGAGCCGCTCCATTCCTTTGACGTTCAGCATCCAGCAAGGCGAAAGCACCTCTGATCTCATCATCCAAGGCCGATTTGTGAAGCTTCTCTTCCACATTGACGCCCAGCTGACCCAGCAAGCCGCTGTCTGCCAGCTGCGCCCGGACCTTTTTAGCGCTGATGCTCTGGAGATCAGACGCTCGCAGGATCCGGAGGATGGGCGCTCGCAGCGCTGCCAAAGTCTCTGGTGTCAGCGCAGACATTACAGCTTGCGCTACAAGGTACTTGGGAGAATTGGTGGTGCAGAGGTGGAATTGGATGCGGTCAGACAGATCGATGCCTGACAAATCAGGAGCTGTTGCAGACGGACGCTAGACTGGTCCACGCTCGGTGGAGGGGAGGAGGTGGTGGATGGTGCAGTGCAGTGCAAGAAGCTCCTCGAATAGGTAGCGCGCCGTGAGCGTTCGAGAACTCTGCTCTGGACAAGTCGCCAATAAAGCAGCTCCTCGCCTGCACTGAACGGTACCTCGCCTGCGCTAAGGTTTCGATGCTGCGTAGCGTCCAAGAGTGGCCGGGATGTGCGGTAGTGGTGCAGGGGCAAACATGCACGGAGTCCGAGTGACTGTGTAGAGCGCTCTCGGACTCTGACTGAGATCTATGTAGCGGTGCGTGTGCGTGTGCGTGTGCGTGTGCGTGTGCGTGTGTGTGCGTGGGTGGGCGTGCGCACGAGCCTGTAGCTGCAATCACAATCACGAAACGGTGAGAGTGAGTCGTGAGTCGTGAGTAGCGAGTCGCGAGTCGCGAGTGAATGAATCATGAATGCGCTCGCTGCATGGGGTAGAGTCAATCAAGACGCCCACCGCCTCCGCTGCTTGCTTGCTGCTTGCTGGATGGCCGAGTCCGATCGAGTCGAGTTCCCGTGCGTACGTGGTCCATGCATGCATGCATGCATGCAAGCAAGTTCCGAGTTGCAGTCACGAGTCACGAGTCTCATCACGCACCCGCCGCGCCTTGCGTGCGATCACTCAGCACACACCAGCAGCGGATGCTCTAGCTCTGCTGCTCGCTCGATGCGGCACGCTCCCTCGCCGATGAATGCTGCTGCTGCTGCTGCTGCTGGAGGAGCGGCAAACGCGCTTGCGCTCGCATGACAGTCAAAAGTCGTTATTGACAGCCGTCGCGAGTGTGAGTGTGGATTGTATGGGCCAGAAGAACGGGGGCAGGGCTCGAGCTATTCATCACGCCGTAGGGCGCTTGATTGACCCGATCAACGTTCAAAATTGGACTTTGGCACATCGAAGAAAAGAAGGGGGGGGGGGGGGGGG
>CCYA01000149.1:614599-633092 GCA_900000165.1 Ceraceosorus bombacis
CCTCGTACATCCGCACCCTCGCCGAGAATCTAAAGTGGTGTCGCACGACAGCATATTGGCGCACAAGTATGTATCTGTACTTTGTATCGAGCATTTACAAACGAAGAAAAGAGTGTATGTCGACAAAAGGGAAAGCAAGTACGAGACGAGTACGCGGCGTGCTGCGTGATGTGAATACCTCTTTGATCTGCCAAGGTGGGTTGATTTGGCTCCAAGATCGGCGTGCAGGCCCTTGTGCCGCAACGTCGACCAATGTGGCATCGAATTCTCGTCGCATCGATCCGTTGAGCTTGGAACGCGTCGCACCGCATGGACATCTACTTAGCCGCAGCTTTGACCTCCTTGTCCTTGTCCGCTCTGACTTCTTGAAGGATGCGCTTTCCTTCTTCCGTGTTCCAAGGTCCCGCATCCGACAAGCTGCATCCTTCGGAGCAGTTGCACGTGCCTCCGAGGCTAGCAGGCAGGTTTTCGGGCGGGATCTGTGCAAGAGCAGCAGAGGATTTAGAACAGCGTGATTCGCCGTTTCGCAACGCCCCCATTACCTGCGTGCGTGCGTGCGTGCACTCACCTGCTCCGTCAACTCCTTTTCGTATCCACTGCCAAGAATTCTAATCTTTTCGACTGTCACCGGATCCAACCAGCCTTTCACCACGGACCAAACGGTGGTGAAGATGTAGGGCGCATTCTGTAAAGGCGAGCAGACAGAATTAGCGATTTGTCCAAGCTCTGCGCGTACGTCTCTGCTACCCACAATGATGTAGAACTTGCCCATCGTCTCTGGGTAGTAGTGCTGGCCGATGTTGCTAGCTTGCTGCACGTAAGTGGAGACCTGGGCGGGGAGGGGGGCGATGATTATCATGAGCACGCCCGTATGCGCGTAACGCAGCCCTCCCGCGACGCACCTTCCAGAATTGACCCACGCCCACATTCTTGAGGTCCATGATCGTGCAGCTCGTCTCGACGAGCTCTCCTCTTTCTTTGGACACCACCGGCAATCTCTCGCGTTGAAACTTTTCGTACTCCACAACGAGCTTCTGCAATTGCCTCTCGGGCGTGGTCCTTTGTTCGCCCCAAACATGAAGGCGGACAGGGTCAACTGGAGTTTGCACATCGCCTGACTCGACGCATGACTCACACCTGGTACAACGCCCTAAGGTCCAATTTTCCAAGCTGCTCAATGTAGATTGGTCGCCCGTCCTGCATGACAAGATGGAATGATCAGAGGGCTGCCAGATGAATATGACACTTCATGGAGAGCGCTCCATGACGCGCGCTGTGCGCAGTCCCCAAACTTTAGCAGACTCTGCTTTTTGCAGCGTCTGTGCGCGAGAGGTTGTGAAGAGCATACCTTCCCGGCACTTGATTTGGTATGCGCTTGGACTTGCCACCAAATTCGCCATGTGCTCCACACCGCCCCTGGAGAGCCCAAACAGCCCGCATACAAGCCAACCCCTGACCGAAGTGTCCGACCAGCAATCGCACTCACATTGTCCGTCTTGTGATAGAATTGCGGGTAGTATTTGTCCACCTCTTGCTTTTCGGGGTACTCGAATTGGTGGTACAGCTCATCCACTTTGAACTCCTTTCTCCACTTTTCCGCCGCTTCGAACATCTCCAATGCTGCGTTCAGATCCCATTTGCGCGCTCGCAGGAAGCGGCACACTGGAGCATTGAAGGAGTGCAGGGTGGCAAGAGACATCAGAGGGGTGCGTGCGTAGAGGGACGCGAAAGGCAAGACTTACTGCAAGCCTCGTCGTGTCGAAGTGGGTCGTACAAGCCCTTCTCCTCGATCTGCGGCAGCAGGAGGTCGGGCATAGAGTGCTTGTCAGCATACAGCGTTCCGAGAGTTGACTACGCATTCATGCCGCGTCACGTTGCTACGTCTTGCGCTTCTCAGCAGCCAGCGCGCGACCGAATCCTCTATGAGCGCTGTTCAAGCAATCACCCCAAAGCCAGCCGGGGTTTTGCGCAACTCCTCGCACCGCACCAGCCAGCCTGCAATGTGCGCACGCATGCAAGATACGCACGATTTGCCTAAACTTCTTCAGCTGGTGCTGTTGTCCAGGGTCGAGGTGGCCAGGTCTTCCAGACAGGTGGTCCTGAGCGTGCATCATCTTGAGCTCCTTTTTGCTGAGCCTGGAGGCTTTGGATGCCAAGGAAGAGTTGGATTTGGTTCGGAACATTTGTAGCGAACGAGCGCTCCCGCGAGAGTACCAGCTGAGAGCCTCTGCCAGTGGGGCTCCGGTGGTCGGGTATGAGAAGCTGGAGGCGTGCACGAGGTGCAGTGAGACCTTGGACGTGCGCAGATGAAAGTCGCCAAAATGCGGGCAGTGAAGCTGCTCAGCGTCGTGCCTCGTGGGCGCTTCGGCAGCACTGTTGACGAGTCAGCTGAGGGTGTACACCGGAAGAGCAGCAGCAGTGTTCGTGTCCAGTCGGATGCGAGGCAATGAGGTGAAGGGACAGAGTAGAGGACGAAGTGAGGAGGCAGTCCACGTTTCCTGCGTCTAAGACGGGCACTCTTCTCGATGACGAGGAGCTGAGCTGAATGGCGAATCGAAATGGTCACTGTGTCGTGTTGGACTTGCGAGGGCGAGTCTTGTAGCGAGGGTTTGGAAGCAAGCGTGTGACTGTCAGACGTGCTCGAGTGCGATGCGAAGTTCTCTCCCTCGGACCTTTTGATTCCTGCGCGCTGCTGTTGCCTATCACACACAATCACAGCCCCCTCCCTGCCTGCCTGCCTGCCTGATCGAAGCGTTTGACCGTCGCTCGGATCGCATACGCGCGCGTTTGCTTGGATCGGCTCTTCGGCGCGCCACGAGATGCCCATCCACCACAACTCACGACTCACGACTCACGACTCCAGCTGCTGGGCTTGGGAAGACGATACCACGCACACGCTCAGCTAGCATGTGCCTGCCTGCATCATAGCAGAGAGTCATCCAGTCAGCGAGCGCATCATCCGTCCGCGCCGCAAGGATATGCGCGCGGCGAGGCGAGGCGAGGCGAGGCGCTTTTACAGTCACGCATCAGCTGTGCGCATGAACGAGCCCTGATGCATGCATGCCTGCCCTTCTTGCTCCCCTCTGTGCGCGCGCCTGATGCGTGCTGCCGCGTGTCGTACGCGCCATGCTGTGCCATGAAAATCACTACATGGCACCAGCATCAGCTCTACTGCTGGTGGCTCGCTGCTGCGCTTCAACACGCGCTCATGCACCTCTTCCAACGTGCTGTGACGCACAAATTCAAAATCGACGCCCCTTTCTGTATGCATGCTGGATTAATAATTCCTGCATGTGATCATTTAGACAGGCTGTTGCCCGCAGCTGCGCCCTGGTCATGCACGGCGCAGCGACTTAGCTGAGTAGACTCAAACATCAAATCCGCCCTGCACGTACATTCAAAAGCGACGTAAAGGAACCTTGAATGTTCCTTGTCTGCACGCAAATTCAACAGCAGACCTCCCTCCACACCGGCGCACGTACGCTCACGCTGCAGAGCGCTTCATTGACCATGACCACCATTGAAGGGTGAAATAAGAACGGCCAGAGGAGGCGGAGGCAACAAAGCAGCCTACAATTGGGCGCAGACATCAAAAGAAGACCATACGCCGGTGACACATGTACAGCGTGAAGACGGAGTAGCATCTGCTCGAAGCACTCATCACCATTCACAACAACAAGAGCCGCGGGGACGTAAAGATTAGCTGCTCTTTTCATTCAATTCCTTTGCACACCACGCGATGATGGCTGGCGGGCATGAGAATTGGGCACTGATCATCGTCGATGTTCAGGTGCGTGTCCTGCCCGTCCGACTCAGCCCGAATATTACTTGAAGACTCCCGACTCGACTGACTTGCAAGAGCTGCCTGCATGATTCCCTGCTGCTGCTGCTGCTGCTGCTGCTGCTGCTGCTGTGCACGTGTATAGAATGACTTTATGGAAGGAGGTGCACGTGAGTGAATCTAGAATCTTGGCCGCGGTCATGGAGGCGGTCTGGTCTGACTTTTGCTGGACGAGCTGCCTACATACCATCGGCAGTGCAGGTATCGCAAGCATCAACCATTCTCGATCCCATCGACGAGCTGTTGAATGCGCCTCGAATCAGACTGGTAGCAGCGACGCAAGATACGCATCCGCCTGCGCACCTCTCCTTTGCCTCGACGCACTGCAAGCAACCTTTCACAAGGCACAATGTCCCGCATCCTTACTTGCCAAATGAGCACATTGAGCAGATGCTCTGGCCTGATCACTGTGTGCGCGACACAATGGGCTTCCAATTTCATCCTCGCATCCAGCAAGCTCTGAAGCGACGCGCGGATGCTCACATCATATCAAAGGTGAGACGGGCCGTGCACACAAGCAGGCAGGCAGGCAGGCAGGCAGGCAGGCAGGCAGGTGATGGTATGCGCGCGCGCTGTCCTTGCAACCTCTGCTGATGTGGACCTCGATCGCAGGGCACAAACATCAAAGTGGACGGCTATTCTGGGTTTGCGTGAGTGGGCAATCGAGTGCTGTTTTCCCCCTCACGCACACTGCTGCTTCCCCCCTCCCCTTGTTTCCCTCTTCCGCTCCCGTGGCCAGCACTGACATACACACCCGTCACCCTCACACGCAAGCGACAACGCGTATCTCTCCTTCACCGAGCTTCCTCGTCTGCTCTTTGAGAATCGCATCACACGAGTGGTGGTGGTGGGATTAGCGACGGACTACTGCGTCAAGGCGACTACGATAGACGCTGCCAAATTTGGCCTCAAGCCCGTCGTCGTTAGGCAAGCGACAAGAGGTGTGGATGAGCAAGATTGCCAGCAAGCTTTGAGGGAGATGAGCCAGTACGGCGCAGAGATCGTCCATTCGGCGAAAGATGTCATCGCACTGATGCCATAGCGTCATCCTATCCAATCTCGACATTGAGCTCCTCAAGATCGCCGCCTCTCAGGGCCAAAGGAGTCAGCGGCAGAGCTCGTTCAGCATGCCTTGCACGCAACGCTCGCACCCATCTCGCGCACGTATGGCCGAGAGGTGAGCCACCAGAAGCGCGCCAAAGTCTTGACTTGACGCCTCGACTGGGACACCCAGTTCGAACAGCTCCTCTGCATCCTTGCTGTACAATTCTCGGTCCCCCGCCTGAATGTTGAGCTGCGGGACAAGCGCTCATACTGTTTCTGCTCCCAAGTGAGAAAGTGTGCATCTATTGTATTTGCGCGGCATGTATGCTGTCCCTGAGCAAATACATGCGCCAAAGATAAGAGAGCGGCGCACTGATAGCACCACTCTCACAGGCGCTTGATGACAGCCTTTGTGAATTCGCGAGTGCCCAACTTGCCGCCCAGGTCTCCCGTTCCTGTTTCGCAAAGGGAATACATCGCCCAGGCGAATCAGTGTGCGTTCGGGCGGCGGTGGCACCAGCGGCGCAAACTCACGGTCGCCCTCTGCGATGGCTCTAAAGATGGCGCTCTCGATCTTGTCTGCGTGCTCAAAGAGACGCATATGACGGAGCACTGCAGAGCGAGAGGCGGGATGCGTCAGCTGCTGAGCTTGCGCGACATCGTATAGGCTGTCTCAAGATGGCTCACTCATGATCCTGTGTGGGATGTGCGAAGAGAGCAAAAGGGAATGCGATCAGGCGAGTCAGTGTGTGCGTTCGGGCGGGCGATGCACCAGCGGCGCAAACTCACGAAGAGAGGAGCAACGCGGTTGGGTTGGCCTTGTTCTGACCAGCGATATCAGGACCGGAGCCATGCACAGCTTCAAAGATGGAAGCGTCCTTTCCAATGTTTCCAGAAGGTGTGAGACCCAGACCACCGATCAGGCCGGCGCACATGTCGGACAAGATGTCTCCATACAGATTGGGCATCACCATCACCCGATCAGCATAAGGAGCAGGATCTTGCACGATACGCAAGCAGGCTCTGTCCAGGAGATCCTCGTCATATTGGATGTTCGGGTACTCCTTGGCCACTTGACGGCAAGCGTGCAGGAACATTCCGTCCGACATTTTCCTGCGCGTGTGCCATCAAGGGGCAGAAAAGGTGAGCCCCTCATTTTCGCAGTGCGCCCCTCGAATGACGCCTGCGACCTGATTGCCGCCCTCGCTCGCACTTACATGATGTTGGCCTTGTGGACCGCGGTGACACGGTTCCTCTTGTTTTGCTCTGCGTGATGAAAGGCGTACCTCGCTACGCGCTCGCTAGCCTCGAGAGTGATGAGCTTGATGCTTTGCACAACACCATCCACCACCTCGTGCTCGATGCCCGAGTACTCTCCCTCCGTATTCTCTCTGATCAGCACCGTGTCCACGTTGTCGTATGGCGTCTTGTAGCCTTCCAGAGACTTGCAAGGTCTGACATTGGCAAAAAGGGAAAAGGTTCGGCGCAGAGTCAAGTTCAGGGAGACGTGACCTTTGCCGATGGGAGTGGCCAGGGGCCCTGCGAGGAGAGAGAGAGAGAAACGAGAGCCAGGGTGAGTGCGTGTGCGTGTGCGTGTGCGTGTGCACGGGCGCACGCCTCACTGCAAAGGCGACTGACTCACCTTTCAAAGCGACAGTGTTCTTTCTGATGCTCTCGATGGCCTCGTCTGGGATGCTCTGCTTTCCTTGCTTGTTGATGTACGGCGCTACGCTGACATTTTCCCAGATGATGGGTACACCAGCAGCCTTGTAGATGTCATCCACAGCTTCCGAGATCTCGATGCCGATGCCGTCACCTCGAATGAAGCTGACAGTGTACTTGCCATTGACGGGCTCCTTTGCAAAGGCGGATGTAGGAGCAGAGGTGAGGGGCATGGTGGCCATGCAGCGCGAAGAGGTCTGCCATGCCGATCGCGGAGCTGTGCGCACAGCACAGACTGGCTGTGCGGCTGAGATGGCGTTGCGGGAGGTAGCGACAGCGACAGCGCCAGCGCCAGCGCGCAGCATCGTGCCGCTGCTGCCACTTCGAATTGGAGCTGCAATCATTGTGAGGAATTGTGAGCGAAGCCGAGCCGTGCGATAGCTGTGTCAGTGTGGTGGAGCAAAAGTGACAAGGGAAGCAACACCTGCGCTGGATCGTGACTGTGCGGTGATGGAGTGCTGAAGAGCCAAGCCAGGTGAGCAATCAAGGAGGAGCGCGGCGCCCGCCTATCTGTCAAATCTTTGACGCTGCTGTACCTGTACCGGTACACGCCCGCCCCTGCTGGACAATACACGGCCTCGCGGCTGCACCGACCGACGCGCGATACCGCGCGATCAGCGATCAGCGCACGAGCATGCAGCAGCAGCAGCAGCAGCATTTCTTCTTATGATGCACGCCGCTCCTGCGCTCCGTGTGCGTGCTCATATGATGGCGCTGGATGTGCGCGCGCGGAAGCCACGGTAAGGGCCATGCACCGCGCGTGCCAGCGCGCAACCGTGCGCGCGGAGAAGATCACGTGTCGTCAACCACACCCCCCGCTCTGGATCGAGCAAGCAAGTCGTGCGTGCATGCATTCACATTGATGCCATCACCTTTCTTGCCTCGACTCGTGACTCTCGTCTCCTCGCTGCCAGCATGCTCACGACTGCGACTTATACGCACCACCATCTCCATCCCTCAAGCTCACCAACAACGGCGCTCATTCACGCATCGGCGCTCGAGCAGTAGCAGCGTGCATGACGTCCTCGCATCAAGTGACGCAGATCGCGCCAGTCAACATCCACGCTCCATCCACCAGCATGTCGGACAGCTACGTGTTCACAGTGGGCAAGCTAGATGCCGGCATGGCCATCTTGATCGGCGATCGTGCCAGTCTGATCGAATTCCCAAGTTTGCTGCTGCCTCCCGATGTCACGAGCGGATCCATCGTCAATATCAGCGTAAAGAGGAACAAGCAAGAGGAGAGGCAGCGCAACGACGACTTTGATCAGTTGCAGCAAGACATTCTCTCCACTTTTGGTCTGCACTCACCAGAGTGTGAGTCAGAATGTGATGGAAGCGCGCGCGTCCAAGCGCATGTGTGCTGACGTTTTCACAACGCATACACCCGCGCAGCTCCTCGTCTGCGGATCCGCAATGTGACGCAGACATCGGTGACGTTGGAGTGGGACAAGCTGTCGCTGGCCTCTGCTACGCTGCTCTCCTTGGACATTTACAGATCAGATCGGTGGACGCCCATGTCGCGCAGGTTGGCAGCCATTCCCAATCCCCTTCACAACACCTCCACCAAACTGAGCGGGCTGGACGTGGATGCAGAGTACGGCTTCCACCTCGTCTTGCAGACCACCGCAGGCACCTACGCTTCGCAGCCAGTCAAGGTCAAGACGCACAAGATGACCGACACGCACGGCATTGCCGTATGCTTTGGAAACGTCGCGGACTCGCAGCTCGAAGAAGCGGCCAAGGAGCAGCTCAAGGTGATGGGCGCTAGGTGGACGGAAAAGATTGCCATCGACACGACGCACTTTGTCTGCTCAGACCCAAGGAACAGGGGAGCAGCGTCGGAGGGCAGGACAGGTCCTGCACACGGCACCATGTACCTCAAAGCGACGCAGCTCAGCATACCGGTGGTGCAGCCGCATTGGATCTTTGCCTGCGCTGAGCAAAAGAGGTGAGTGGGGTATGTGTGTGTGCGACGATACTAGCTAACACCGTTGGCCTCTCTCTCTCTCTTCAGAATGGTGCCCATCTCCAGCTTTTACCTCGACCAAGAGCCTCCGAATGGTCACGCTGTCAGAGACTCCATTTCACGTCGAAGGCAGAGTCAGAGCGCTTCGTCTGAGCTAGCAGACGGAGCACGGGAAGGGCCCAGAGCAGAACCGGCAACGCCACAAACGGCGAGCACGGATGTGACGACACCTGGAGGTATTCCCAACATAGACGCCAGCTTGGCAGCTGCCTCGCTGCCTCCCATCGCTGTGGCAGAGCAAGGGACGGTGGATGGTGACGCGCTCAATGAGGAGGATCTCAAGACCCCGCCGGCACCCGCACCAAAGGACTTGCCTCTGGCCGACAATGCTGAGCCTCTCGATGATCGACGCACAGACGAGGGATCGACAGGGCGTCACGCCGCGGCGACGGAAGCGCACGCACTCGAGCCGTCCACTAGCTCTTCGTCCGGTTTCAGCGATGTCAATCTGAATTCACCAGCTAGAGGGGAAGATGAAGAGGAGGTGGACCTGTCATGACCCGTACATGTAACAAGCAATCACATCGTCATTGGTTTAGATGTAGCATGTCGGGACTTTCTTTCAGCGCAGGCGAGGACATGTGCGACAGGGCGACCCGCTCTCGGCGGGCGCCTATCGTCGCCGCTTACCAAGCAATCTTGGAAGCCCATTTTGGCTCTTCGGCTTCAGGAGTCGACGCACTGCCCTGAGCATCTGCGTGCGAATTTTTGTCGGACAGCATCAAGTCGAAATCGACGTGCTCTTGAGCTGCAAAAAATGGTTGCTGATAGAAGATGTGATCTCCCTGAGACGTGCCCATCCCCGGCCTCGTCTTGTGCTGCGATGCCGGGCAGTGCGATGAGTGAGCGGAGCAGAAGGGAGTGCAAGGCTCGAAACTCACATCGAGAAACTCGTATTCAGGCAATATTTCCTTTAGTCTAGGCGAGCTCCAGTCGAACCACGTGGACAAGTGATATCCTGTCGACGAGTTCGAGGGCTGCACAAAAGGCGAGAGACGGGCGATGAGCGGTACTTTGCACTGGCCGGAGCGAGCGCCAGGTCCGAACACTCCATCACCCTCCTCACCTCTCGTCTTGGACGTCTACTCCTTGGAGCATCCATAAAGTAATTGATGAGCTCGCAAGCCTCTCTCCGATCTCCTCCAGCTTTGAGCATTTCGTAAAAGTCTTGCGTCGTGTGCTCCTTGGCGTGCACCTTGACGCAGCTAATGTACAGAGCCTGGCACAGCTGCTGCGTCAGCTCTCTCGGCGTCAATACATCCGAGCACAGATCGACGTGGCGTTCTGCAGGGCCAGGCCAATGTCAGCTTCGATATTTTTGACGCGCGATGCGCCCCCCAATGCTCACGATTGAATTTTTCGTGAGGCGAATTGAGGATGAGTGGAACGATCGAGTTGAGATCTCCGATGCAGCAAAACGGCAGCGTCAAGTCCGTGGGAGCCAGAACATCGAGCCAAAATCCACCATCGCGCTGCGGCGACGGCACGAGGTAGAGCGCGGGGGGTGCAGCGCGGTGAGCCGTTTCGCGGAGGGGCACTTATATGGTGCCGACTTGAAGGTGCTCACGCTGATGGGAACAATGATTTGGGCCGTCTCGCCTTCTAGTGCCAGATCAAAGCTGCGGAGGCTCGACGTGTGCCTGAGTCGTGCATTCTCTACGCAATAGTGAACCCACTCACGGTACCTGTGTAGGCGCGAAGAGCAATGTCAACAGCCGTTTTGAGAATGTCCGCGAAACGTCATCAGCATTGACGCACCACATTGTCCAACGTCGTCACGCATTTGAGGTGCCCAGCAGCGTTCGCCTGTCGTAGCTTGACATCGATGGCGTTGCTCTTCAAAATTGACGCCGGAGGCTGGCTACATTCCGCACGGATAGTCTCGATCGCACTGTAGCGTCTCGTCAGCGCGCAGCAAGACTTTTTGCTCTACCGAAATTTCGCCAACCCACTCGTAAATGACAACCTCGACGGAGCACTCTGCGGTGCAGAGCTGATCGATGAGGCCGCCAGGCATGTCCAATGCATCCAGCATGCGGGGCGCTAGTGGCCAGCCCCAACTGCACGGGGACGAGAATTGACGTCAGCATTGTTTTTGTATCAGGGGGCAATCGCGCCGTGCTCACAGGCAGTATGGCGGAATCTGAATGGTGGATGAAGGAAGCAGGTTCAGCGTTTGGGCAGCCACGCATTGACACCTCGCATCGACCCCACTCACGAAGCACGCGTAAGCAGCTTTGAGGACGGCAGCGATGCTTTCAGGCTTTTGCAAGTCCGCTTCCACCACCTCTACGCCCAACTCCCGGAGCTCATTGGCCGCTCTTCCATTCAAAGAGCGCGTAACAGCGACAATGTGCCAGCGCGGGCTCAGATCTATGCTTGCACCGGACCTACTGAGCCTGGTATGCATGGCGCTGATGAGTTCGGCAGAGAAGCGGTCGTCGACCAAGAGAGCGCCACTTTGCGCCTGGGTCGATGTGGGGCCTATCGTGCCGCGGTCATCGCATCTTCGACAATTCTTGTCAAAGGTGTCCAGATGCCCACTCGACACTGACGGATCACTGATGCTGTTGCGATGAGCGCCGCACAGAGGGCCGTGCGTGGGCGACGTGGAGTTTCGCAAGTCTAGAGGCAGGGAGGGAGCTGCCGCATAAGGATTGAGCAGCATCGGACGCGCTTCCTCTTCATCTACGGCCTCGAAGCCATCCGATCGGAAGCGCCGCGTGGACAATGTGGATGACTGACTTGCAGAGAGAGCAGGAGCTTTGACCGAGAGTGCCGATTCTTGGAAATCTTCGTCGGGCCGAGAAGGCGCCTCTTGTTGGTCCAGCTCCGCTTCAGCGTAGGCCCCTGGACGTGCTGCTGCTCTGAGATCTAATACGCTTGGGGAGAGCGGCAGCATGGCGGGCAGCAGGTGAGCATCTTCCTCGGTGAGACCATGGTCGGCGAGCATAGCCTTGCGTCGAGTCGCTTGGTAGGCATTCTCTATACGCTTTTTCTGAGAAAGAAGGAAACGCCAGTGCAAGAAGCGTCGGGTATGCTCAGTAGCGCGCGCCTCGCGAGCGGGCAACGCACCTTGTATGCCTCATTGTCATCCTGCAGGTCAGCATCGTCAGACCGTCAGTCAGTCAGACACGAGCAGTTGCGTGTGGTTTGAGCAGACGCACCAGTAGACCACTGACGGCAGCAAAACCACGAGCAGAGGTTGCGCCAAAGATGACGACCTTTCTGCCCACGACACGGCAGCGATCGTCGCTTTGTGAAGGACTGGGCGCATCGCCATCATCTGCGTCGAGGGAAAGGATGGGAGAGTCATTGATCTTGGCGCACCTCGAAAGAGTTGGAGAGGCTTCATCTTGGTGCGCCCCGTCTTCGAAGCCTCTCGAGCTGAGCGCCGCAGCGTTGATCAGACGATCTGGTGTTCCTGGAGACGTGTGCGCCGTACCGGTGCGACTGCTCGGCAGGGAGCTTGCACCGCGTGCCTGTGCCTGTGCCTGTGCCTGTGCATGACGCGGGTCAAAGTAGGAAGCTGCGCTGCTGGTGGCCATGATGTGAGCTAAGCTGGAGGATGCTTCCCACGGAGAGGTGATGGGTGAAGGGGTCTCATCATCCGATCGAGCTGCATCCCGCTCCCTACTTCGACGAGGTGTTGGGCTGCCGGCAGTTCGACAAGCCGTCGGCTTGTGGTGCAGCGAAGGGTGACGAGCAAAGTGCATGGAGCAGGTGGTGCAGCCAGAAGCAGAGAGGGGTGTGTGTGCGTGTGTGTGGCGATTTCGGTGATGGCAAGCCGTGCGGAGCTCCGAGGTGTAGAGCATGGAGTTCTGCTGAGCGTCGACAAAGTGCTGTGAGCATGCGTGCGCAGACGGTGAGCTGAGCTTCTTGAGCTCTGTCAAGCGCGAGGAAGAGGGAGGCCAAGAAGCAGCTACAAGATGGGCGGGCGGTGCGGGGGGAGGCGAGTTGGATGACCAGCATATATGCGGTCATGAGTAGCGAGTGTGAGTGCTACACTGCTACGAGCTGCTGTGCGGGTCGTCGAGCGTCAGCGGTCAGAAGCAATCGCAATCTGAATCACCCGCACACATGCTCTCTCACGTTGATCGAGGTCCAGCAGCAGCACGCGCTCGTCTGCCTCGATGCGCATACATGGCGCTGGTGAAGCAAATGCTGGCGGTCATGCTGGGCCCCAGTTTGCATCAACAGAATGACCATCAAGCGCCTGTCTACGCCGCCCACGCCGCCCCTACACCGCGAGACTGCGCAAAGCAACGGGTACGCGGGCGCATCAATGTATGACATGACGTCTACTCTGATGCAGAAACTCGCGTCCAGCGGGCGGTCGTGACGTGAGTACGCGCTGGATGAGTTTGCACGAGTTGTGAATCATTGCAAGGGAATTGAGTGATGCGGCGTGGCGTACCGCAGTCCTGAGTGTGAGTGTCGAGTCAGGCTCGAGGCGTGAGTGGAGTCACAGTCGAGGCGAGAGTGGAGCCATAGTCTCATCGCTGTCACTTGCAGCATATATGCAGCCCTCGCCCTTGCCGAGGTCGAAAGTGATTCAAGATTGCGAAGCGTACGTGGGGGCACTCGATCGTGCCCATGCATGCGTGACCTTACCTCGTGCGAGCGCATAGTGCTGCCCATGCGCACTCACGGCTGCCACATGTCCTGCTCGATCGGGATGGTCTCTCCGCTGTTCTTGATTGCGCCCAAAGCTGAATGCAAGATGCTGGCGCACGTCTTTGTCCCGTGCCCTGCCGCCCCCGTCCGCCTGTACGATGCATGCTGGCTCAGGCGTCGACGCTTCATCGCGTGTCACTTTCGACCGCGTACGTGTAGTGTACCTTTCGCCTAGAGCATAGCCAGCGCGACACCTCACTCGAGTGTCCCAAAGGATACGCTGCAGTCAATCCCAGCAGCGGTTATGCACTCACCACTCGATCGCTCGCGCACTGCTGCGTAAGAGTGGGTTCGATTACCTAGCGCAAGGCCCCAGCAAAGCTGACTTTCATGCCAAGCGACGTGCTGCTTCTCAACACCTGAGCTCGATTGCATCGCGTTTCCTCATCAGCAGCACCGCACGATCGCCCGTCGCAGCGTCTCCTTTGAAGGAACATCGATGGACGCCAAGTCGTTGATTCTCAGTATGTGTGAGCGCGCAAAGATCTATTCAGGTGCCACATCTACCGAAGCGGAGGCGGCTTGCGCCTACTTGCAGGCGATTTCGCATCACCACTAGAGCCTAAAGCCTCGTCATGCGCTGCACCGGACGAGTCTGACTCAGACACGGCGAGCGCGCTGTAGGACGTGTTTGTCGCTCTGCTGTCCTGCGTTGCCGCACCATGTGCTGCTTCGTTGCTGAGGGTTGTGGATGGCGTGACTGGTCCACCAGGCGTTCGAGCCGCATTGCGCGGAGGTCGATTGCGCGGCGGCCGTGCTGGTGGTGTTGCGATGGAGCCTGGTGTATGAGCTGCTGGAGTTGTCGCACCACTTGGAGACGCGAGTGGTAAATGAGAAGTGCTGCTTCGAGCTGAAGAGTGCGAGTGATTTGAGCCAATGATGGAAGGCTGTCTGGACAGCGCCTGCCCATCCTTTGTCGATCCTGCCAGCTCTAATCCTCCCGCGTCCGAGTCCACCGAATGGAACGGCGTCTCCTCTTGGCTCGCCTCGGGCTGCAGGGCTCGATACTCTGGGTCCGGGCTCTGAGCAGCTGAATCGAATGCATCACCTTGCAGAGAGGATGACGAGGCTTTTGATATGATGGACTCGTGGCGAACGTGTCCCAAAGGCGCTGTGATATTTGCTGCGGGAGCCAGGGCAGACGAGGTCGACGTCAAGGGACTTGGTGCAGGGGAAGTGTGAGAGGCGGCGGAGGCTGCATCTATCGGCGCTTCTGCAGTCTCGATGGCTTGGCCCACCTGAGCCGACTCTTTGTCATCGTCTTTGGCGTCGGCACCAGGAGTCTCTCCCGGCTCTGCGACTAGATGAGAGATCAATTCATCCGCTTGAGCTTCATTCAGGCCTTCTCCAACGACATTTCGGGGCGAAGCTTCTCCGGCACGTTGACTAAAGGCATCAACATGGCCGCGTTGAGCATCAAAGCTTCCATTGACTGGCGCAGTTTGAGGCTGCTGGGAAGCCAACTCGTAGGGCGGCGCTGACTGCACCGTCTCAGCCAGACTATGCCTCTCCAAACCGAGCGTGTCGGTTGCACGAGGAGCTGGTATCTCTAATACTTGCACCTCATCCAAGTGATCAGAGCTCGCTGCAGGCACACTTGCGCTGGCTTTCTCGATGGGCGAGGGCGGCAGAGCTGTATATTGAGCTTTCCTAAAGTCTGGCGTGTATGGCCCATCCATGTCGATCTGGGATGTTCGACGCTTGGAAGCGATGGTCGGCTGCGTGCGGAGAAAGAATGCGACTTTGTGGTCTGTGCGGATTCGAGCGGCTTGATCGGTCAGACCGCGGCAGGCGGTGCAGCGTGGTGCAGCGCGCGGCGTCACTCACGTATAGGCGGAGGTGGCAGCTTGTACACTGCTTCGCGTTCCTGCTGCTCGAATTTGAGATCCTCCTCGTCTGGAATACCGGCGTCTTCGAGCGCTTCTAACTCTTGGGGCGTTGGCGGCAGTCTTAAACGTTCTCCCTCTCGAACAAAATCCTCCTCTTCGTCTTCTTGCTCATCGACTGCTGCACCATTCGCACTCGCTAGACGCTCTGGTTGCTCGGAGGGCTGCCCTGCTACGCTGCTTGTGGAAGGCGCATGCGATTCCTCGTCAAGGGAGGGATTTGTACTCCTCGGACTGCTCGTCTCCGCAAAGGCAGTCGTGCCGGCGGGTGCGGAGCGGGCTTTGCGAGAAGCGTGCGGGCCCAGTCGCTTCATCACCTCCGACTCGGGGATGCGCACGACATCGTAAACGGTCTTTTCCAGCGCGCCTCCTTGCGCAACACCAGCCTCTGCATCCCGAAGTGCTCGATGCAGTCCCGCGGCCGCAGGCGGCATGCGCACCTTGCCAGTCAAAATGTCTGCGAGGAGCGGGCACGTGTGAGTTTGTCGGCTCGCAGGAATGAGCGCTGGCAAGACTCGCGCCGGCAAGACTCGCGCGGGCAAGACTCACCACCGGCTTTGATGCCAGGCCAATAGTAAAAACGTTCATTCTCATCGAAACGGTCGATGAAGACTTGACCCATCATCTCTACGCCCGCATACATGCCCCTGCTCCGGACGCTAGGCAATACACTCGATCGTGTAAGCGCTGAGCTCGAGGTGCAGTAGCGACCAAACTTACTAGCTGTATATCGGTGCTCGCTCCATGCCGCCTTCCAAACTCGTGCCTGCACCCACGGGGCCTGCAGCGATTGCGGTCTCGGCGCCCACTGTGAACTTGTGCGTCCTGAAGCTGTCCATTGCCTTTTCGGTGTTCTGTTGCGTTGGCGGCCGGCGAGCAGGAAGCGTGAGAGGTGGGCGCGGCAATCATTTACGCGTGACTCACGATTAGGAGCACCACGTCGAAAAAGTCGATGCCTAGCAAGAGGCCAGCTGATAGATTGTTTGGAGATACGGCGCTGGGAGCAGACCAGCTTCCGTCAGGCAAGCGTGCCATGACCACCCCAGCACCGCCTGCTCCTCCAAATGGCGCGATGCCCGATCTCATAGAGGAGTATATGCACACTCCCTTGGCGCGCTTGATAGCGTTTGGCGGCTGTGCACGCGCATGGGCAGTGGAGACGCTCAGCAAGGTATACAGCAAAGCGAGCAGCGAACGCCTGCCTGCCTGCCTGCCTGCCTGCCTCACAATTTTTTTGAGCACTTTTCTCTTTTTTCGAACCCAGCCTCCCTTGCTGTCCTTGACATCCTCTTCCTTTTCATCCGTCTGAGGTATGCCTTCCACGGTGAATGCGCGAAGTATCCGCTCGCACTTTTCGATCTCTAGCACCATGTCGTTGGACTTTGGCCAGAACCGCTCGCCGCCAATCTCTGCCGAGTGTGCGCGAGGGAGCGAGGGAGCGTGCGTGCGTGCGTATGTCAGCCGAGGCGAGCGTCACTGCATTACTGCGGCATCGTACTCGCGAGCGTCACTGCATCACTGCGGCATTGTACTCACTTGCGGATGCCGCATTGGCATAGCCAGAAGCCCAATCGCTGAGCTTCATGCCCTGGGAGACCGTTTGGGAGCGCCATGATGTGAGCGGCAAGTCTGGCATGTATGCGCGGGCGCTCCCTCACCTTGTCGAAACCTGCCTTGCCCCACCGACTCCATCTCGACCCTTGAGGCGCAGTCGCGCTGCTGGACGGAGTGGTGGATGGCATTGCGAATGTGAGCGGGGAAAGCAAGCGTGACTGATTGTGGTGATGGTGGAGATGAAAGAGACAGAGGTGACAATTAAGCGGGCAGGGCAAAAGTGGAGCAATAGATTGCGCTGTGTGAGCGAGCGAGTGCCTGTGTTGTGCACACATTGCGCTCCACATGTCGTGGAAGAGCGTGCATGGATGGCGATGCAGCACGGGCAGCATGTGAGCCAAATTGTCCCGGAAACGCTGACCCGCCGCGACGTTGATCGAGCATCGCAGCGATGCCGGAGCGAGTCAGATCGATCACAGGGCGCGGTGAGCTAGCGCTGCTGCTGCTGCTGCTGCTGCTGCTGCTGCATGGCATGGCATGCATGCCTTTCCGTTGAGCTCAAACGTGCATTCACGGCTGGCGCGCTCCGCGTGCATTCGCGGTTCCTCGGCTGTTTGGGTGCGTGTGCGTCCTCGTGCATGTGCGTCCTCCCCAGCTTTCAGGCCGCGCTCACGATTCGGCAACTGGCTCGTACAGTCTGAGTCTGTCATGATTCAGGCGATTGCCAGCACTCCGACCGGCCCAGTTCCAATCTGTGAATAAGCCACGATCATGATGATGGGCGATTTGTTTCCAAATGTGCGTGGCGGTGCGGACCGTAATCACAATCAAGGTTATGCCGACCTGTCTGGAAGTGCCGGGCCGGGCCGGGCGAGTGTAGGTACAGCTTGTTGGCTGTGCCATCGCATCGCGCAAGGAAGCCCAGCCCACACAGCTAGCTACATGGTTACGCGTCACGTGCGCAGAGTCCTGTGCCGCATCCATCAGCAAGCATGGCCGGCGGGCGTGCATCTCATCGCACGCGCTGGCGTGGGGGCGCGCGCTAGTCAAATTGTAAGTACGGTACGCGGTAGTTCATACAATCGTGAATCGTGAATTAAGCTGTAAACCGACTTACAGTATTCGTCTGGGCGGCGTCTCACGGCGATGCAGGGCAGGGCAGGGCAGGGCAGGGCCACACCTGTTCCCTATACAGCCGCTCTTGTCCATCACCCCAAAGCTGCTTGCTTCATCATCATTCTGTGAGTCCGCACGGCCACAACGATCAAATGAGCACGTGAACGTATCTCTCTCTGCCTTGCTCAGCTCACCACACCTTGGCTCGCGCGCACCCACGCACACCAGCCATCATCTTTGCGCATTCGACATCGCTGGTAAACGAGTCATTGCCGCTTGGGAGGCGGGGCACACGCTTGCCATGTCCAACTTTTTCAGGTCCATGGGTCGCTCATCGCGGCCCAAAAAGTCGCCCACGCTGCCCGGCATGCCGTTTGAAGCGGCGCAAGCGCAAATGCTGGCCAATGCGACGGGAGGTCACAATGTCGGATTGAACGGCAAGGCGCTGTACATGTGCAATCCGTTTGTGAGGTCAGCGCTCATCAAGGGCAGCTTCAAGACCATCGTCGCGCTGCCAAAGTATGTCGATCCAAAGGAGTGGGTGGCAGTCAATCGTGAGTGGTGGTGGGGGTGGGTGTGGGAGTGGGAGTGGGGGTGGGGGTGGGCCTGGGTGTGAGCGTGAGC
>CCYA01000152.1:13282-53496 GCA_900000165.1 Ceraceosorus bombacis
CGCAACTCGTCTCACTCAACTGCATACGCTTCATGCCTGCATACACATCGTCTCCTGCAATCCATCGGCTCCACAAGGCATCATCGCACTTCATTTAGACACAACATGTCAAACGCTGCTGCTGGCACCAAGCGGCAACGCGTGAGTTCCTTCTGCCATTACCCCCCCTGCGCACTTTTGCACAGCGCAAACCTGACACTTTGTGCGCGCCCCCACAGGGACTGGCCATCCATCGATCCATCCTCATCGGCAGCACCTCCACTCCCCTCACCGCGTTGGAGAAGATGAGCGCACCGCCTGATCACACGCATCGATGGACCGTCGCCGTTCGCTCAGCCGCCAGTTGGCCCTTACCAAGCGTCGTCCCTTTTGCTGGTGGTGGTGGTGGAGACGCTGGTACATCCGCGACCGCATCCGCATCCACTACCCATCACGGCAGATCAAGGAGCGTCAGAGCAAGCGTGGATCTCTCCACCGCTGCTTCAGGCGATGGCAACGCTGCATCGGCACCGCACGCTCAGGCTCAGGCTCAGGGTCAAGTGGGAACGCCTACAGGCACAGCCACGCCACTCGCAACACCCTCCCAAACGCCTGGCCCTAGCACTTTGGCCAACACCGTGTCCACTCGAGCCAGAGAAGCTGCTGAATCGCAAAATCATGATTACCATCGCATGGTGGGTGGCAAGGATGACATTTCCCACTTTGTCAAAAAAGTCACTTTCAAACTGCACGAGACGTATGCCGGCGCTTCAAGAAGTGAGTGGGTTGCGCGGGGCGGCCCGAGGTGTGAGATGAGCGTATGGCCAGCCGAGCTGATCGACTTGTCCCTCGCATTCATCCCTCCCAGCGGTGGACAAGCCGCCTTTTCAAGTGACAGAGACGGGTTGGGGTGAATTCGACATTCAGATCCGAATCGTCTTTGTTCCCGAAGCCAATGAGAAGCCATTGACCACATATCATCGGCTCAAGCTGCATCCATGGCATCCCATCGAGAAGCCGGTCACAGTGACAGAGGCGGATCATACAGTCGATGGCGATTCGGACCGCGGAGAGGGGGATGCGGGGCATGCTGGGAATGCAGCGGATGCAGGGGATGCTGGGAATGCTGGGAATGCTGGGAATGCTGGGGATGCTGCAGAGGATGAAAAGGAGGCGCAAGAGGCCACGCAGCAGCCGGGAGACACTTCTACCTCTTCTGCCACGGCCGCAACACATGCGCACACCGAAAACCCTGCAGCACCGCCCCTGCTGCCCCCCGTCGTGCACAGCTGGCAATACGATGAGATCGTCTTTCCAGAACCCACCGAAATCTTCTACGATATCCTCATCAAGAGGCCACAGAGCAGGTGAGCGGAAAACGAGCGTACACTTCCAAATCGCGCATCATCTCCCGCGTCAGCGTGGCCTCAAGGCTGACTTGGCGCTACCCTTGGCAGCTTATTTCCCACCTCTGCGCAAGCATTCTCAGATCCGACCGCTTATCGTTCCTATCAATCTCTGCTTTCCAACATACCTCCGGATCTCTCTGCCGGCGTCGGCACAGGTCTCGCCTCTGACGTCAGTCGACACTTTGTCCCGCTTGACGGAGCTCCTACGAGCGTTGCGGATGGCGCATTAGTCCTTGGCGAAGCAGCTAGCGGCGACCCGACCAGCGATCAAGCCAATGCCTCCTCCTCCGAGTCCCACACTAGAAAAGTACTCCCTCTGCCGCCTCATCCGCTGCATGCGCCCTCCGGAGCGCTGTTCGATGCGCTCAGCACCGAAGCTATCAACAACGAGGCGCAGAGGTTGGACTTGGCGCGTATCTGCGCGGTCAGGGAGCTGGAGGAGTACAGAAAGAGGTTGATAGACGGGGAGAGAAAGTTGAGAGATGTGAGGAGGAGGCTAGCCAGTTGAACGAAGCGGGCAAAGAGGGTTCGTTTGTGTTTGCAGCACAATCATTCAGGCTGGGCTCTTGTCTTGCCGCGATGTATGGTAGCAATGGCAACATGCCGACTCATTGCTCACAAAGTAGGATCTCGTGAACTGATTCTCAATCAACCAGCTTGGAGGGAAAGCGCGCAGGGAGGAGAAGACGTTTGGACGTGTCGAGAATGTGTTGCTCCAGCTCGGTATCTAAAACGGCCGCCTTGTGCGTCTGTGGGCGGCTGCCTGCTTCTTGCAATGACGAGGGGTTGTGGGTAGGGGTGAGCGTTGCAAAACTTTGTGCCTTGCCAGCTCGTCTGAGACGATGCGGTCTTCTACGACTTGTGGAAGCGGGCTTTTTGGTGCGTATGCTGAGCACCTCTGCTGCTCCTTCTTTGCGCCGAAGGCTCGACAAAGCTAGCTGATCCAGCACATGCTGCTTGAGCCAAAACAGATGTAGCTTGCTGCTGCTGCTGCTGCTGCTGCTGCTCCCTTTTTCCTTTTCCAAGTCGCTCGCGTGGTGCGCCAACGATGACGACTCGATTGCACGAGGAGCGGACGTGGTCGAGGAGTTGGGGGAGTTGTGCATGCTCTGCTGCAGCATCCTTTCCGATGATTGCGCTGTTCGTGCATGTAGCCTGCTCAAAGCTGAGTTTGGAAGAAAAAAATAAATAAAAAGTGAGCTGGAAGGGATGGTACAGCGCGCGCCCATCACGAGGAACTCACGTTGCGCATTGCCGGCCAGAGGCGTCATCGCAATGACACATAGGCAGAATAGGCGGATTGGCATAGCAAGCGCCATCGAGACGCCCCGTTCGCAGATGCAAAAAAGCGTTCCAATCGTCCTGCTGCGGCAGACGCGAGCGATGAGTTCAAAGGAGAAGCGACGCGGTTGCCGTTCTTTGCATGCGAGGAAATTTGCCATCAGTCAGACAAGAGGCGCGCTGGCATCTGAACGATTTGTGCTGAATGAGTCGGAGTGTGAGAGGGGAACTTCTCCTGTTAAAAGGAGAAGAAGCCTTGCAGGCTACTTGTCGCAATCACATCAGTGGCAACGTTCGTGTTGGCGTCGAGTCAAACATTGGCATGGCAGAGCTATCACGCTTGGATTGCGATTGTATCACTTCGACCGAGCGCTTGCCTTCGTGTCAACACTTTTCCTTTTACGTACGACGCTCGAGGCGTCGGTTCCATTGCTTCTCGGACGCCAAGGTCAACGACAACCCTACCAGCCCTCACTCTTTATGACTGCGAATGTCAAACCAATTTCGAATGCCCTCTGCATCGACAGATTGGACACGCACAGGTGAGATTCGCCACCGAGCCTTTTCGGACAAAGGGTGTGACATTTTGCACTCTGCACATTGTCAGACGAGCGCCTTTGCAGGTCCTGCTGACACCGCGCCTCCGAGATCTTGAATGGCGTATTTCGCACCCGCATCACTTCCACTCTGTAGTCAAGGCAGCATGTCCTTCATCGAAGCTTTAGCCCCAACTTTGAGATTGAGCTTCAATCTCAACTTCATCCTGATCCTAGGCAATCTCCACGGTTGACGAGTGACCTTTAATCCCGTACTGACTTGCGCTCCAGCTGAAGCCTGAACACTCTTGATGGAGCGAATGATCGTGCCGACCGTGCCGGTGCTCAGAGTCTTGAGACTATTGATGCCGCGCCATACGCCGTTTCGAGGCTTGGAGAAGCGCTGCTTCAATGCTGCTGTGCGGGAAGTGGGAGCAAATAAGGAAAAGCCACGTTTGTTGATGCTTGGAAGAGTGGCGGTATCGTGAACGCCCGAGTCTGACTGATCGGCATGCGCGTGGGTACCTGCCCGCAACTCGCGCCACTCGTGCGGGCTCAAGGGTAAATTTCGACCGGAGGTCTTTTCCAAGTCATTCTTTTGTCTTCGCAGACTCTGCCACTTGGTCCGGTGAGAGATGGGTCTGTCCGAGCGCTCCAAAGGTGCTCTGCGCAGCTTGTCCACGTTGGATGCGACCGAAGAATTTTCCTTACTAGGACTCGTGGAGTCGGATTGCAGCGTGACTGCTTGCCGGTCGAGAGCAGTCTTGACAAGCTTCGCTTCGCTCGCAGCTTCTGGCAGACCGCCCAAACGGCGCTCCAAATAATGTGCATCGCTTTGTGGTGAAGACATACCTAATGCAGACGATCCAAAAGAAGCGCGAGACGTGAGTTTGCTCTGCGCTCGACAAATGTCAGAGCACCTCGATGATGTCGCTCACCTAGCGGGCTAGCTGTCACGGTGCATGCCAGTAGCAGCGCGGCGGAAATAAAAAGATCCAAGGGAATGATTGACATATCGAAGATACACGATGAGGAAGGCGCATGGGTCAGAGCGAGATATTTCGCAGACAGAAGAGGACGACCATCGTGGTTGGGGGGTGCTTACGTTTGCATAGCGACTTTTATCGATAGCCTGATGGCTGTGCGGTCCCTGTATAGTATTGTTGCCATTGCCTCCTTTCGCGGTCCTGTGGCGTCTTCAGAAAGACGTCTGCCGACGAGCTTCACCCAACTTCGCGTAGACAGAATGAGTTGAGCTTCGTGGCAAGCCAGGCGGCGCAACGGGCAATCTCAGCCCCGCTCGCTCCATTTCGCCCTCGCATCTGCCACTCGTAGGTCGGCCAGCTCACACGTCGAAAGCGTCCGTCCATCGTCCTGTAGTTTGAAAGGGTCGAGCGATGTAGTTGAAGATTGTGCAAGCACAATGCCAAGCTGACGGGTGACGCAATGCGCAGACTACATTGCTCAGAGTTTGAATGCTGCAACACGAGTGTCCCAAGATCGTCTGGTCGTGCTCAGTCGTGAGTTGAAAGCTCGGGTGTGGGCAGTGAAAACAGAAATTCGGCGCGGCTATCTGATCAAAATGGCAGCGCACTGCGCAAGTGTTTCTCAAAAGATCAAGCATTCTTTGAAAGTGGCGCTTCTTGATCAGTCCGATCCAGTCCCGTCGAGGTGACCCCGGCGGCTGATCTCAAGTGGCGGAACTCACCTACCGTATCGCGGGTGATCAGTCGAGGGGCACGTTTTGGTGGCGAAGATCACGCCACGACAATGACTCGAGCTTCAAGGTCAGTCGTCGCTCGGACTCGAGGACTTGGTGAGGGATCGAAAAGGTTGACAATGCTTTTGAGTTCGAAACTCCACGAGCAAGTGGTATGGGAAGGACAAACGAGCACATTTCGTGTACATCAGTGCGCTCGATGGCTTTCTGAAGGCGGGCCTTGACCCTTGCCGCACTACCTGGCCTTCTTTCTCTCATTCGCCTCTCGCAAAAGGCCCCACTTGCTTTGAAGTTCGCCTTCCCAAAACATCCGCACATTTCTGTTCACGTTCGCAAACCTTTGCACGCGCTCCCCCTTCACCTTTGCAAGGCCGACGACATGTTCGATGGCGAGGGTGAGGATAATGATGGCGGGTGCGAGTAGGAGGGCAAACAGCGGGGCCGATATGGCTCGACTCTTTTCGATCAGGTTGAGCAAGGTGTAGATGAGCAGGTTGAAAGGTGGGACTTCCCTCTCCGCTGGGCTAGCTTCGAATGGCGTCTTGGCTCCAAGCGCAATGGCAGCCCTGAAACCCGAACTGAAACCATCTTCATGGAATCCGTAGTTGGTCCAAGCTCCGGCAAAGTACGCACCTCCCACGCCTTGCATTTCTCTTAACTGCGCTTGAGCAGCGACGGATTGTTCAGTGTACAAGGGGTGCTCGTACGAGTAGCTGCCCTTGATTTTTTGAAGTGCGGGCTGAGAGTCGGGCGAAGGATTGAGCGTGACGAGCACGTGTCCATGCTTCTCCTCGGGCAAAGATTGGAGCAGGTTCATCCAGTATGTCAAAGTCACTCGGTCCTCATCCAACGATTTCTTATCCTTTGAAACGGCCAGGAAATTCCAAGCGGACCAAGCACTTCTGCGTACCGGCATGAGGTTCTCGTCCGAGTGCAGCACTGCCACGTTCTTGTTGAAGTGGAAACGAGCTAGTGTGGATTCGAGCGCCTTGCTCGTCGTTCCTTGCAATATTGCCCTGGCTTGATCAGCATGGCACGCAAAGACGACTCGATCAAACACGTGCTCCGCTCCATTCCTTGTTTTTATCATCCACTCTCCCGTCCCTTCGTCCCTCTTTGCGCTGACCACAGTTCCCTCTTCTCCCACTTTCAAAGCTGCCTCGGGCAATTTGGCAAGGATCCTGTCCACGTAATTCTTGCTGCCCCCTTTGATCGTCAACCAGACTGGCCGATCGAGTATTTGGAGGAGATGGTGATTGTGCATGAATCGCAGCAAGGTGAGAGCTGGGAAAGCAGAGAATGCTAGACCTGGAGGTGTGGACCAGATGCAAGCCGTCATTGGCTAGAGAGAAAGGGGAGTGGAAGGGGGCCAAGAGCAAGGGCACGCACGTGATGCGTGGTAGCGACGACATGCCAGTCAGCATCAGCGTCCACATTTGCTCTCTGCGCACAAAGCTGCTCACGATGAGGTAATTGTTCCTGAACGCATCTCCGTAGCCCCTCTGATCCAGCCAATTGCCGATGTTGCCCTTCACAGCCTTGCCGTTCTGCGCTTCTCGCAGCGTATCGAGACTCTGATGATTGAACCTGATGATGTCCCACACCATTCTCCAATGCGAAGGGTCCAGCAAATTTTCCAATTGGCAGAAAAGAGCTGCAGGACCGGAGCCCGACCATTCGAAAGCGCCTCTTTGAGATGGCTGTTGCGACTTTGATGGCTCATCGCTCTTGTTTGTGCGAAAGAAGGGCAAAGAGGGAGCAAAGGAACGAGAGACGGAAAAGGACATGTCGGATTGCAGAATGGCAATGTCCAGATGCTTGAGGAATCGGAGAAAGTTGGGATACGTCACCTGCCAAGCGATCAAAGTGAGAAGAAGGAGATGCGTCAGCAGAGGGGCACGGGCAACGACGATGACGATGGGTGAGCACGCACCTCATTGAAGACGATGAAGCCACTTGATTAGCATTCATTTTGATTGCAAAGTCAAGTACGCAATGGTGTGCGTGCGTGCGAGTTAGAGCGTCAGTGTGGATGTCTCACGCACGCACCGCACCCCCTAACTGCGCCATGCCCGTTGCGAAACTCACGTATCGACCCAACACCCCTGCTGCTTGTCTCCCGCTTGTCCCACAGATGGCTCAGGCTCAAACCAGACCGTATTGGTGTGTCCGCCCACCTTCTCCCCAGCTTCAAACAGCGTGACTTGATGCTGCGAATGTTCATTCAGAGCCCAAGCAGCCGATAATCCCGACACGCCACTTCCCACAATTCCTACGCGCATGCTTGAACTGAGTTTGTAGTGTAGATAAGGGGGTGACGAGCGAGCGAGCGAGCGAGCTTTCGTCGATAGATGCGAAGAGCCGCAAATCGGATAGCGTGGGGCGAGAGGGGGGTGCTGGGAGAAGCTGATGAGCGTGGATGGCCTGGAACGCAGGTCAAGAATCACACTTGTACGACGGCGCATGGACTGTGACTGAGCGCGCGCTGCTGACCAAATGCGCGCGCGTCCGTGCGAGTGGATCCGCGGAAGTCCATGGATTCGCACCGGCGCTTGTATGCATGCAGCACTCACGCTCACTGACTCCATCTCAAAGAGGCACAGCTTAGTAAAGGTGATCATGGCTAAGTTCCTGCAGGCTGCATCCCAGGCTTCATCAGGCATCTGCTTTGTTAGCTGTTGGTGATTTATCTGCCAGTTGTGCAAGGTGATCACCCAGGTTCACACCTCAAAATCAGCCTTTGCCTGGACAAGCTCCTCCTTGAAGGGCTTGAAGAGGAGATCTGTCCTCTCCTTGAGCTGGACAGTGTTGTCACAGATAGGTGCAATGTCGACCATGAGGTTTGCTTTGGCAGCAATGTGGTAGTTGATGCGCTGAAGTGCAACTTGCCTGCTGCACAGTCCAGTTTGGCCTGCAATTGCAAGGCTGAACCGGCTTGACCGCTGGAGCTGGATCGAAGGACGGACGGTGATTCAGCAAAGACGTGGTTGCTAACCTGCGAGACGGGCGTCGCATTGGTGTTCAAGTGATGCAGGATAGAATAACCGCAACCACGCCCAAGGTCAACTGAGCTACAACAAGGGCCACCAACCGTTCCGTCCCAAGCCTGCTGTCATCCCACAAGAGGTTTGGCTTGGGGAGTTCTTGAGAAAGAGTCTGCGAGGCCTTCTTGGATTGTGCCGGCGCCTCCCTGACTTGGATGAGGGCATTCAAGAAGCTTACAAGGACCTCTACAAAATCTTTCAACTCCTTGGTACATGAGGAAGCTCTGTTGGCACCACATGCAAGCCTTGCAATACAGCCAGCTTTGCAGCAGAGGCCACAACATTAGTTGTCTTGCGCAAGCCACAAACAAGCCAAAGGGTAGCTGCAACATCCAATGAGCACCATTGCTGCTGGGTATAAGACTCCCTTCTGCTGTCAATGTGCCTCATGATGAGCTTTAGCGCGTCAATGAGGCCAACATGGCAGCAGCAGCTTCAGGCCGGCATCTTCTCTCTCTTCTTCACTACAATCATCTTTGCAATCTATCATATCCATGCAACAAGCATGCATAAGTCAAGAAGAGCAAGGTGGAGAGAGCAGAGGAGCAGCTTGTCATCAACAAAGAGAATGGAGAAATGGTGAGACCCATGCATCAAGGCATAATGTACCAAGGTTATCAATCTGTCTCGCTTCCCCTCTTTTTTCTCTGTCCCTTCATGTCCGGTTGAAGACCCCTTTAAGGCCTCATCAGGTGGGATTGCGCGCACTTCTTGCATTTACCTAAGTTGTTCTAGTACCATCATCTCTCAAGCGCTACCTCATCACCACCAAAATCGCAATAGACCTTCACCCTGCGCGCTCTAGCTCAAGACATGCACCCTGGTGATACGCAGTGCACCCGGAGTGTGCCACTCAATCCAGTGTTGCGCTTGTAGTGTGGCTCGCTGTTTGCGCACCAAGCTGCGGCTGATGTGTCCGCTGTCATCTCTGCTGCCGTTCATGAATGCAGCTAGAGGATCTTCACCAGATTTACCAAGTGCAAGGGCTACCAATCCCTTCAAAAACTGATTTTAAAGGCTGTGCCAATTGCCGCGCTTGGAATCTGCAGCTGCGAAAGGATCTGGTGGTAGGTGCTGGTTTGTTTGCAAATGCTACGCGCCCTCTGCCCATTCGCTGGAGCCTGTGCTACACATGAGGCCAGACTACAAGTCAGCAAGGAAACAAAACTTGTTGGGCCCGGTCAAGCACAAAGCAGCCCACTCCGAAAGCACAAATCCAACGCAGTGCGTGTTCCCATCAGCAGTCTTGTGAAGAGCAAAATGGAAGGCCTGCTGAAGCCCAAGCGCTTTTAGCCTCTTTCGTGACTGACAGATACTCTCCGGCTGGCAGCTTGGTCAAGTCTCCCTAACCGCCTCGATTTGACCGCAAGCGCATGGAAACTGGCTTGTAGAAATGCACTCCTTGAAAATCTGGGTGATATGTACAGCAGGCGCTTGTGTGTCTGACCCTCTTGACATCTTGTCAACTGTCCTTGCACCAATGCTGTACTTGCAAGGTCAGATGATGCGGTGAGCTGACGCGGACAGCACACCTTGAGCTTCAGATCGCTTGTCTAGCGGCATGCCTCACGTCTCTAGCCTGGCTAATCTCCTTTGCAGATTGACTAGAGGGTCAGGTGAGTAGAACCCCAAAGGCCTGATCCAGCCAAAGCAATGCCAAGTAGAGCAGTTCTGGAGCTGATGTGCTGTTGGAGGATCAGCTTGATAGCATACCATGGCCTCACCCATCACAACAAATCAAATGAGCGCTAGTCAATATTTGAAATTGCTTGTCTGCTATGATGAACAGCGTACGTTGGCGCAAAGCTTGCTTTCCATGTGTGTCTTGAGGAGAAACAAGAGGTTGGACCTTGACAACCAGAAGATGTATAACTTTGAAAGCAATGAACTCAAGATGTGGTCCTTGCACTGAGATACAGATGATTGCCCCAAGGACTGCAAGGAAGAGACAAGCAAATTTCAGCATGCGGCTTTTCTCTCAACTATGCACATGATGACGTCTTGACTGTACTCAGCAAACAGCTTGGTGGTGCCCACATTGTCAGGACCTCCTCATCTATGTTTCAGCTCTTGTCCTGGAGCTTGTCCACCTCGTCCACAACAGCTTGACTCTTGTCTTGGAGCTCTTTTCTGTGGCGTCTAGACTCTTGTCTTGCAGCTTGTCAATCTGTTGCTTGATGTCTTGACTCTCATCTTGGAGCTTGTCAATCTCTTTCATGACATTTTCGAAGGGATCAGTCAACGGGTAAGGTGAGAGATGGATGTATTCAGCAAGGGATACAGGTACAGGTGCGACTAATGTAGATGCGCGCGCACAACGTAATCTTGGAGCGTGTCAGTCTCTGCCTTGAGGTCATGAATCTTGTGTTGGAGCTCCTCCCCCTCCTCCTTGATGTCTTGACCTTGGTTGGCTGACATATCAGTGTTGCCCTGCAGAGTTTCACTTCCATGCAAGAGCACCTCGCTTTGATCAAAGGTCTCCTTGCTTTGCTTGCCTGTGTGATGTGCTGTTACGCGCTTGGACACCAACAAGACATTGCTTGACATCTGTGATTGAGAGCTGCCGCATTGTCCCACCAATGGATGTAGACTACGAATGTAGAGGGAAAGCATTGAGCATGGTGCTGATGCACGACATAGCCTGCACAGGCTCTACTCATTCATAACCCCACCATAGGCTTGTTGTTGTATCCAACGCTTTTGCTTGGGAGCTCATCTTTCTCCTCATCTTTAACCTCCTCATCTTTCAGAATCTCATCCACGGCGCAAACCACCCACCTTCCGCTTGAATCTGCCAAATGCGTGACCATGGACATGGGCATTTGAGCGCATTGGCGCTGCGCGGTATTGGGCTGGCGCTCTGCCTCCAGAAACCCGATGTCATGCAAGGTGGGCAAGACATCCATTTGTCCATAGGTAAAGCTCTTTGCTTTCCTGGCACGCTTGTTGTAAGTGTGCTCACTGGCCCAAGTGAGGTCTTGACACTTGGCCAAGTTCATTTGTCCAGCCTTCAGAAGGTCATAAACCAAGCTGAAAGACTTGGACATTTGCTCCAGAACCAAAGCGTTCCACTCGACCTTTTGGACACTGTTGGCCTTGAAGATCAATCCAAGCGCGCTGAAGGCCCAATCTGTGATTGGTTCCATGGCTGGGTCCATTCAGCTGCTCGAGGAGGTGGTGGGAAAGAAGAATTGCTCTTCAATCTTACTGTGCCTCTGGAAATTTTAGATGTTGCTGCCAGCCAGGAAGCAAGGGGCTTTGGAACACCCCAGGGTTCCCTGCCTGGCCTGTGCAAATGGCAACCAGAATGTTCTTGTGATACGTCATGAGGTGGCACAAAGGCCCCTGGGATGCTCTGCCCCATGTCGAGTGCTGGCTCTTGAAGATGCCTGTTGGAGTATGTTTGGGACCAAAAGTGCCCAGCGGACAGAATCCATAGTCTAGCATGAAGCTGATCAATGTGCACTCCCTATCTGCTGCACTCCAAAGCCGCTCAAAGTGCTCCATGCGCGCAATCTGCACCTGGCGCAACGCAGCCTTTGTGACTGAGGTCCTGATCTTGCCATCATTGATGTTTGCCTCCTCGCGCAGGGAAGCAGCATTGTTGGCCTTGGCGTCAAGATCCTGGACATTGTTGTGATTTTGGGCAACAGCTTTGAGCGCAGCGCTAGCATCAGGGTATCCTGGATCCATCTTATGCTCTGGCTGTTGAAAATGTGGGAATGTGGTGCCAATCTCAGGTGCAGCCTCCTTGCCCAACGTGAGTCAAGCAATGACGCCCTTGCATTTGAGAGCGTTGCGCATGCCCTTGCTGCCTGCTGCCGTCGTCCTGTCTTCTGTTGTTGCACTCTTTCCACCTTGCGCCCTTGTGATCTTATGTTCACGCATCACCTCACCTGCTTGATCCATGGCTTCCACTGTCACCATCTCTGATGCCGTTGCGCTGGTCCCTTGCAGCGTGTGCTGAGCAGCCAAGTGCTCTTGGTACTTGCTGGCTGCGTTGTGCTTCTTGAACACCGTGGTGAGATCCTCCACCAAGGTGAGTCAGGCGATCAATGCTCTTTTGCGCTGTTGGCACCAGTCGCTCTCAATCGTCGATAAAAGCGTCCGAAAAGGTGTTGGCCTTGTAGACACCAGTGACGACCAGGCTTCAGCTGCCATTCTGCGGATCTCTGGGAGGTTGTCGATGTCCTGCTTGGACATGTTGCACTTGTGAGTTTTGTCGTGCGCCTTTGCCTCTGCACAGGCCCATTCATAGACGCGCTGAATGATGGCATCATTGGGGCTACGTCCTTCTTTCCACTTTGGTGCGTACACCTTACCCCTCTCCTCAGCCGTCAGAAGTGCCTCAAAGTTGGGCATATTCTGAGGAAGGGCTGCAAGCGTCCACATCTGGGTACCATCACTGGGCATTGTCAAAATTTGCCTACAAAACGTCCCCAACGGTTCACTGCATTTATCCATGACAGGGTGGTCCTCAAGCAAGCAGAAGGTGAGTGTTGTGCCAGGGGGGACATCATGGAAGATGTATTCTCTCATGCGCTGACCCATCTCCCTGTTCAGCTTGGCATTAAGATGCGCTTTGTCGACCTTTTTCTTCTCGCTAGCCTGCAGCTTGGCAACTTGTGCAGTCAAATCTGTATTGGACACTTTGAGGCGAAAGATCTAGTCAACATATTGTTGATGCAAGGGTAGAAGCCCTGCAGATCATGCAATTGGACAGATGGTCATATATGGTTAGTCACATGGGCAGTTGAGATCATTGCAACTTAATTGAAGGCACTCACAGAGGAAGCAAGGTCTTTGGCTACCTGCTGGATCTCCTTCTTGCAGGCAATTGCCAGATTACGCTCCTCAAGAAGCTTCAATCAATCTACGGTAGGGCTTCAGCTTCAGCGCACAGCAGAATCAAGATGCAGCAACAGCTACAAGACCTTGGCATCCAGGCTTCAGATGTTGGACTCAAGGTCAAGTCTTTGGCACTCCCCCTTGGAACCTTGTTGTGGATCACATTCAGGCATCAAACACAACGGTTTTGTGTCTGATGAGTCCAGTTATGTTGACTTTGCTCGCAAACTTGGGCTTGCTGGCAGTACAGTGTCTCTATATGAGAGTTTTGAAACAATCAGTAGATGACTGGGTTGTGTCAACCTTGATCAGCCCAGCACGGCGCCCATGAATGCCGTTGTGGATGTCTTTCAAGTGCACAATCTACCTGGGCGCAACAAAGCTCTGATTTTGGTGACAATGATGCCTCTGACACATTGGACTTCAAATTGGGCCGTCCGTCACATGTGCTGGCAGGATAATGCTTGTTTGTTTGTCTTGGGGCTCACTACGCCTTTTGCTTGTCCCGTGACAGGCCAAGTAGTCAAAAGAAGAGGTGGCTGAAGGAGCTGCTGGATGGTTTGGACAAGGTAGAGTTTGAAGCAGACTGTTAGACGCGTTAACAAACACACACCGCGCGTCCCCACGTGACCGACGCGCGCACCGCGGTACCCAAACCCATCCTCGCATGCCCGCAGCGCCCTCCCTTGCTTCCTCTCTTCTCTGTCGCAATTACTGTCTATCTTCTGCTATCCTAGGATTTGCCCTGCTCCTGTGTCCCTTGCCACCGGAGCGTCCAACCCCTCTAGCAATTGTGTAGCCATACTTGCCTGATCACCCAAAGCCCCCATGCGCTACAAACTCCTCATCTGGGGTTCCCAATGCGCCCAAGCCTCCTGAGACCGCACCTGACGTTCCCGGGCTACACGAGCGTAGCACAACCAACCCGACCGGTAGTTGGTCGTGACACAGACTCTTCCCATTCCATTGTCTTCATCACACACCTTTGCTCCTTTATAGCAAAGGCGTATTGATGATGTCTGGCTCTCTGTGCAAAACTTTGACAACAAGACCTACGCCCGCTTTGTTGGCAGGGGAGGTAGACACACATTTCATCAGCTTGATGAAAGGCAGCCTGGTCTTGAGCAGCTGAAGCAGGTGTGGTGTGGGTCAAAGTCATGCTCAGGGATAATGCAAGCCACCCAAACAACCTCAACTTTGTGGATGCGCAGCTGGCAGAAGGAGAGGTCATCAAGATGGACAACAACAAAAACAATGCGGTGGAGATGCGACAAAGGACGACGCGATGGACATTGCGGATGACATGTTCACAGACGCCAACATTTGGTACGTCTTCTTTGACTGCGCAGAACCAGGGACCTACCAAAAGCTGGGCCAGGTAAGGTTTTACAAGACGCCAAGTAGAGGGCTTTCAGAGGCCTTCTTCAACATCTACATGGCTAGCCATCTGCCGCACAGCCTGATCAAAGGACGTCATTGGAGAAGCGCAACCAAGAAGCATTTTCATACCCTCCTTGACAATCCCAAACAGACCGTCATACCTCTGAGTGTTGCCTGCATTGGTAAGAACAATCCAATGGCTTTGCTACAGATTGTTCTTCTTTCCATTCCAAGAAGCGATATTGCAGTTTTGTTGGCCGAACCTATTAATGTTGCAGAATTAAGCTTGCATGCAGGAGACTTTCTCAAAGGATGCCGTGGCTGTGATCCTAGAGCTCCATGCTTGGAAGAACATGCACAAGCGTATCCCTCGTCCTGCACTTGCTCTACGTGCGGACATCGCAAGCACGCTTCCGCAGAACCCTCATCAGGCTGAGCAAAAGACAATGCTGCACATGGGGAACAGGACAGATGTCTGCGCGCAGAATTGTGGGATTCTGAATGGGAGAACAAATATACTCACGAATTGCCGCTTTGCCATGTCGAGCAGTCCAAGCCCACGCTCGCTCCCACATCGCGCTCATCATCCTTATTTCGTGCCAGAAAGGCCCACAGGAGTGATGCTTGGTCTGTACAGCCCATTTGGGCACAGATCCGTAATGTTTGTCCTGATGACACAAGCCAAAAGCACACGCTATCACTTTGAACACATCCACAGCACTTGCGATTGGAAAAGAAGGGCACGCAGGAGGGGCTGAGATATAGACAAAACGCTCGGATGTTGCAACTCTTTCTCAGCGGGTATGGTAAATGTCACGATATGTGTGTGCAGATGCGTACAAGCACATTGTAGGTCTGCACATGAGCATCATGCGCAACGAGGGCTTTTGCTATTTCAACGGAATACCTGGACATAGTGCGGGACGTGAGCGTGCACGCAGTCCAAGCATCCTCACCCGCGCCGAATCCTCCAACGCCCAAGCCTTGTCCAAGTCCAACCCCGCACTCCATCCTCTTCTCCAGATGGCGAGCCCCCCCCCTCTATGCCCCTCTTCCTCCTTCTTTCGCTGCTCCTTTTTTCAACGCACGAATTCCCGCCTTTTCCTTTCTCCCCACAACCTCACTCCTCGTCCTGACCCAAGCTTCCTCTCCAACGCTCCTCCACAACTTCTTCTCCTCCCCCTGCAAAGTCGAATCGCAACGCCTTGTCCACCGCTTCAGCCATCCATCCGAATCGACTTCGAAACGCTTCGAACCCAAAGCCAAGTCCAAGTGCAAGTCCAAGTCCGACTTCTTTTCGTTTGCGTCGGCCAGTGCATCGCTGCAGACTGCATCATCTCCCAACCTCTTGCCAAAAGCCAGACCAGGCATTGCCGCCGCACTTTGCAAAACGTGCGCATCTCGATCTTGCTGCTTTCCGAGCGCAAAATTGGCGCTCCTCACATACCCCTCTGCTTCCTCTTTGAGCCGCTCCAGCAGCTTGTTCAACGTCGACAGACCCTCACGAGGCGACGGACGAAAAGCGCGGTGTCGTGGCAAATGGTTAGATGGGGGAATGTGAGCAAGTGTCAATTTCGACGTTGGAGTTGCGGTTGAAGTTGGACTTGGAGTTGCGGTAGAGCTTAAAGTTGCAGCATTCGCACCTTTGCGCGAATGCGTCTCGCTCGGAGCAGCTCGGTTGTGCGCGCGATATGTATCTGGTGCAGTCCGAGCAGCTCGCTCAGCATCAGCAGACCGACCCCCGCTTTGCGATCCGCTTTCCTCCTCCACTCTCCTCGCATTGGTGCCGAGGTCGTCTAGCATCGTCTCGTATATCAGAGGCGCTTCGCCCAACTGTGCTCTGACTATATTGCGCACCAAGTCAGCTCTTGAAAGTCCATGCGCGACTGGACGCTCAGACGAAGGTTCGTGCGCGTCGAAAAACGAGGTGGAGAGCGAGGTGGAGAGGGAGGCGTGCGTGGCCGGCGCAGCGCTTAGAAGCTCAACGTCGCGAATCTCGTTTGGTCCATCGACGTGCCTGTCCGTTCGCCCGGCTTTGCGAGCACCAGACTGGTCCAACATGACCATGCCAAATTCTGCCCTGTGACGTTCTACCGATGCTTGATCGCCTATTCGATTGGAGGGCCATAGCCCATGCGTCTTTTTTCTCAAACTCGTCGCGGGAATCAATTCAAAAGCGCTGATCGGCCCCACAATGCGTTCTTCGACAGGTTGCTGCACTGCCCGAACCCAAAAACTTTTCTCTTTCCCTTTTTGCTGGTGCGCATCCAACTCGGGTCCGCCTGAGACCGAGGAAACCTGATCATCATTGGACGCTCCTGCCGCACTTGTGCCGGCCTTTCTTCTCTTGCTACTTTGTAACCTCCCCGTCGTGCTCTTGCGTTTCCCCCTTTTACCAGAAACCTGAGCAGCATGATCGCCAACAACGCCAAGAAGCGTAGCAGCTCGAGTCTCATCATCATCACCATCATGGCCGCTTTCGTCTTGCACGCGCGCTGGAAGCTTGTCGACCGATCTACTGTTCCTGTAGTCCTTCTTGAGGATGAATGCTTCGGATGGGAATATCTGGCGGTCTCCTTGCATCTTGATGCTTCGTCGTGGAAGCGCATGGCCGTGCAAAGCCCAAAGAGCAAAAGCGGCATCCTCCTTGGCGCTTTGCCAGCCATGTCCTGCTTCTGTGCCTGCGACGTGCTGTGGAATGTGCAGGAGCACATTGTACAGGTCTGGTGCGAGATGTGCCAAAAGACGACTGTCAGCGGTCAAGCTAGCAGAGAGAAGAGAAGCAGACTTTCCAACATTGTGCAACAGACTCACCTACCGGCATGGACACTCTCCATCCGCATTCAGGCGAGTGTTGATGCCCCACGGCAATCTCTTTGCTCTTTCCCTTGTCAACAGCATCATGCCCAACGCAACCCTCTGGTCTTTCTTGCAGAATAGGCACAGCTTCAGCCGTGGTGGAAACGAGGGTGTAGACGGCAAAGAGGCAGGCCAAACCTTGGGCGACGTGATGCACGTCGGGCATGTGCAGACTGTACGAGCCTGCAGGCGAAGGCGGATAGGGACAGCATGGAGAGAGACATGCTAGACGCTCTTTCATCGTGGCGTGGGAGCAAGGGGCAGGCATCAGCACAGGCGATGGTGCCGTGGTGCCGCAGCAACACCTTGCCTCGTTGCACTCACCGACAAACGCGCGCGCTGTAGCTTCAAAGAACGATCTTCTAGATGCGGCGTGCGCCTCGGGCCAAGCGGATTGCATGGCGTGCCAGCCTGCGCGAATCCATAGGCCATGAAAAAGCTGCATGGCCGACATTCCAGCTTGCACATCCATCCGCCGCTGCATCAACAACTCGCGCACAAAGTCGTCCAGCAGATGTTGCACGTCCTGCCTGAGTCTGTGCACGAACATGGTAGAGTTGGCATAGGCTGCGCATCGTATAGCTTGCGGAGCTCTGCCTGGCCGAGGTGCGCTGGCATGATGGCTGCTCTGTTGATGCTTGCTGGGCATCGTCGTCGTCGTTGGTGTGGCGGTGTCCGCGCTCTCTCTAGCTCTAGCTCCAGCTCCAGCTCGAGCTTTAGCATTGCTTGGAGCTGCTGCTGGCGTTCCCCTTGACTCTGAAGCTGAAGCTGAAGCTGAAGCTGAAGCTGAAGCTGACGTGCCTGCAGAGTTGCCAAGGTCATGCTCAAGCTGTTGCAAGTCCTGAATGAAGACCTGTTCGAGCGTTGTTTGGTCCATCTGCAGCAATGCGTGATGCCCACTCATGGCTCACATGACTTTCAAAGTGCCGTGTGCCGTGTGCCGTGCAGATGTAGTGGGTGTCGGCATGGTGTGCGGGGTGAAGAGTGCTGGCGATGGATGGATGGATGGATGGATGGATGGATGAATGCATGCGACGCGTGACTCACTGTGACTTGCAATCGTGACCGCCAAGTCACAAAATAGATTTTGATGCACCATTGTTGACTGTTGATTAATTGTACTCACCACTGTTTTGAATTTGTAATCCTGAACCTCTGTACGCGACTGCCGATTGCCGTGCGAGAGAGGTTGCAGTGACTGTACCTGTAACCTGTACCTAACGCTCTACGCGTCCCACTCATGCAGCCACGACCTCTTTTTTTTTTGCACAATTTTGGCGTTTTACGTGTTTGGCCAGCGTCGCTCTCTTCTTCTAGGCTGCAGCTAAGCAAGCAGTCACCACCTCGAGTCCTGAGTCGTGTAGCACGTCTTCACCCTCACCCTCACCCTCACCCTCACCCTCACCTTCACCCTCACCCTCACCACTCTGCTCAGCTTTCCACACCGTTGTCGGCAAAGAGCAGAAGAGGTGTGCCAAGCATGTCGTCCCCGTCCCCATCCCCCTCGCACCTCGCCTTTCATCTGCAGGCTGCCTCTGCCCGCTTCCTCCAGTCCGCACAGCATGGCACATCATCCGCACCCGCACCCGCACCCGCACCCACATCCCCCGCAGCTCCATCCACCTCCAACGCCGCGCTCTCATCGCCCTCTCACGACATTTCGCTCATTACGCAAGCATACATGGATCAAGCATCCTCTCCGCTTCACAGTCTACATGCTTGGGCGCAGATACGAGAGCGAGAGCAGGGGCAGCAGATGGACGTTCAGAGCGTGATGAGAGATCTGGCGGAATTGTTGTTGGAACCGGCATACACGCTGCTGCTCGCCACCTGCTTTGAAGCGCTCTTGCCCGAAATCATCTCGACGTGCTTGGACGAGGCTCTGCAATCGCACCCACCTTCCTCTTCACACGCGCACCTCACCTCTCCCTCTGCCCACCCACACACCCAACGTTTGCGGTCCGCATTTACAGCCATCGCTGCATTACTGCCTCCTTTTGCTCAATGCTTTCCGTAAGTCGATATCGCGCCAACGGCTTGCACAAGCCTAATCCTCGCTCACACCTTCCCAATCATCCTTTGCGCGGTCATCATAGCGCTGCATTGCGCATGCTCTGCCACCCCGCCTTCTCAGATGGCCCGCTCGCGCACCTTTCCGCGTCCGCGTCCGCATCCGCACCTGCACAGAGTCTGTCATCTATCGACGAAGCCAAGCTGCACGTAGACGCTGACGAGCGGCTCGAAGATGGATCCGCCCTTCAGACGATGCTGCTCAGCTGGTATCGTCTTCTTCACGCCGCACCCGCTCTCTCCTCTTACTCCCCCACATCCTGGCCCACCCAGCAGTTGGAGCGCATCATCACCCATCCAATCCCGGATGCCTACTCCAAAACGACGAGGTTGATAGCCATTCAGGCTTTATCGGCTCAGCAAGGTATCGCAGAGTCTACGAGGGTGGAGATGGAAGCTCGGTACGTCGGTAGGCCCGCTACTGGCAGACTACCACTGGAGGAGAAGCAGAAGGAAGAAAAGGAAGGAGCGGTGGATGCGTGGATCGAGGTGCGCTCTTTGAACTCGTCGGTAGTCAATGCGGAGCGTGTAGATGCTTGGAACTTGGCTCTGGAGGAATTGAGGAGGTGCGATCGAGTCCGGCATGCTCAAGAGCAGTCCAAGTCGCACGGCGGCGGCGGGGGCAGTATGCGCATCACGCGGGCGGATCTGGGAGCTTATACCACAATCATTGGTGGGACACTGGTGTTCAAGATTGTGCCACTGCAACACTTTGCGCAAGGGCTTCCTGCCGCAGTAAAACCGCCCGCTCAACGATCTCGCTTCATCGAGACCGGAGCGCTGCAAAAGCCCCTGACTGATCTTGTTCGGCTATTGGCGCTACGCCGGCCTATTCTTTTATCCGGACCGCCAGCCTGCGGCAAGACGTCGCTACTGGAGCACGTGTGTGCACGCATGCGCTCGTCGGAGAGCCCGACCTCCTCCAATCTCCCCATACTCTCGCTACATTTAGGCGATCAATCAGGACTCGATGCCAAGGCTCTTCTGGGCAGCTTCGTCTCCTCCCCTACCCGACCAGGCACATTCGAATGGTCCGAAGGAGCTTTGACTCGGGCAGTCCGACTTGGACTCTGGGTCGTCTTGGAAGATATCGACCGAGCATCCGGCGAGATCCTTTCGCTGATCAAGCCGCTCGCGCAAGCGTTGGGATCTGCCAACACGCCGGGCGGTAGGCCGCAATTGGATCTGGGATGTCGAGGCAAGGTACAAGCGGGACACGGTTTTGCGCTGTTCGCTACGCGAAACGTGCATGCTTCTCGAGCGAACGCTTCGACGCTCGACGATGCCGATGCCTTGCCGCCGTCCCCGGTGTTTATGGGACATGGGCACTGGAACAACGTGGACGTGCTCTCGCCCAGCCTAGACGACGTGCAAGAGATTTTGCGCCGCATGTTCCCTCGACTGGCGGAGGCGCAAGATGGAGCGCTAAGTCGCATGGTGAGCGTATGGAGCTCCGCTGCTGCGCTCTCCTCGCGTCTGGCCAAGAGTTCAAGCGGCGCGCGTACGAACGGTACGAGATCCGGCTCGAGGAGAAATGTGTCGGTGAGGGATCTGGTCAAGTGGGCTGGGCGAGTGGAGGCCATGTTGAGCTCGGCGGGTGGAAGAGCGGCTACAAACCCTTTTGCGAATCAGGCGATGCAAGAGGAGATCTTTGCGGAGGCTTGCGATGTCTTTTTGGGCGCTTTGATCCCTCCGTGAGTAGGGGTGTGGTGCGGACGCTGCTGCCTCGTGAGGTTTCTGACAAGACTCAAAACACTTGTTTTGACGGCGGCATCTTTGATCCGCTTTGTCATTCACCAGAGCGTCTGCTCTCTTGACAGCACCTGCTGGCGCTAACGCCGTGCGCAAGCTGTCTGCCAGCAACGAAGCATATGCGGAACTTCTCGAGAGCTTAGCAACGGGTCTTGGTCTCTCTACCGAAACTGCATGCTTCGCGATTCAAGGCCGCACTCCCGAGCTCCTGCTGCGCTCTTCGCAGAGCGGCGCACGTCGACCTGGAGAGGCTCAGCAAGGCACGCACGTTCGCATAGGCCGAGTCGAGTTGAATCGCGCACCTCGTGGGACCTATCAGACAGCAGTAGGGCCTCCAGCAAACAGCTTTGCAATGACTCGACCGGCCTTGCTTCTCCTGGAGCGACTGGCTGCTTGTGTGTCCCAGGCAGAACCGGTACTGATGGTAGGCGAGACGGGAACGGGCAAAACGACCATTGTTCAGCACCTCGCTTGCATGCTTGGAAGACCGCTGACGGCGCTCAATCTCAGTCAACAGACCGAAAGCAGCGATCTACTAGGCGCTTTCAAACCGCTCGATGCCAAATTGCCGGCAACGGAACTTCATAACGCGTGGCTGGAGCTGTTCGAAAAGACCTTTTCGGCAAGAAGAAATGCGCGCTTTGTGGATGCGGAGAGGAAAGCTTTTGCGCAAGCCAGGTGGTCAAGATTGGCTGCTCTGTGGAACGAGTCTGCCAAGATGGCGGCTACGAGACGTCGCAAGGAGGAGCAACAAGGATCGAGCGGAGAGACGCCGAGCAGAAGCTCGCCGGGAGCTACGTCTCGCAAAAAGAGGCGAACGGACGATGGGCCTGCTACTGCCAGAGATGAAGCGCTGGATATGGCCTGGCAAGAATTTGCTGAAAAAGCTCGACAATTCGAGATTCATCATGCCGCAAAGAAGCGCAATTTCGTCTTTAGCTTCGTCGAGGGTCCGCTAGTCCGCGCGCTGCGCACGGGTGCTTGGGTGCTGCTAGACGAGGTCAATTTGGCCGCTCCGGAGACGATCGATTGTCTTTCGGCCCTCTTGCAATCAAGCTCCAGCAGCCTCGTGCTGACGGAGAGAGGTGATCTAGAGCCGGTGCCTCGTCATCCGGACTTTAGAATCTTTGCCTGCATGAATCCAGCTACGGATGTAGGCAAGCGAGATTTGCCAGGTAGTCTGCGTAGCAGGTTCACGGAGCTGTACGTGCCTAGTCCGGCGGCGGATCGAGAAGCGCTCACATCCATTGTGGACAAGTATGTGGGACATTTGGCGCATGGAGATCGATCGGCCATCATGGATGTTGCGGAGACGTACTGGGAGCTACGCACGCTTGCGGATGATCACGAGCTTGCGGACGGAGCGAATCAGAGGCCCCACTACTCTATACGAACCTTGTCGCGTGCCCTCACCTTTGCGGCAGACGTGTCGGCCACGTACGGACTGCGACGAGCCCTCTGGGAAGGTTTCACCATGGCTTTCGTGTTGCTGTTGGATGGGAAGAGTGCCAAGATTGCCTGCGACATCTTGCAGCGACGCATCCTCTCGCGCGCCAAGAACGCACATGCTGCGGCTAGCTTTGTGCCAGCTGCGCCCGACTCGAACACGTGCGTGCAGGTGGGATCTTTTTGGTTGGAAAGAGGACCTTTGGAATTGGATGCTGCGGAGGATTATGTCCTCACGCCTTCTGTGCAGGAGAAACTCGTGGGACTTGCGAGAGCGGTCGTTACGCGACGCAACCCCGTGCTGATCCAAGGACCTACATCTGCGGGAAAGACGAGCGCGGTAGAGTACCTCGCTAGAAGGACGGGACATCGTTTTGTCCGCATCAACAATCACGAGCACACGGATCTCCAAGAGTACATTGGCTCGTACGCTTCGGATGCCGATTCCGCAAGGCTCGTCTTTCACGAAGGGTTGCTGGTTCGCGCTCTGCGAAACGGGGACTGGATCGTCCTGGACGAGCTCAACTTGGCGCCCACCGATGTTCTGGAAGCTCTGAACAGACTGCTAGACGATAATAGGGAGCTCGTCATACCCGAGACTGGCGAAGTGGTGCGACCTCATCCTCACTTTATGCTCTTTGCGACGCAGAACCCTCCAGGTCTGTACGCCGGTCGCAAAGTCCTAAGCCGCGCGTTTCGAAACCGGTTTTTGGAAATCCACTTTGATGATGTGCCGCAGGCGGAGCTTGAAGTCATCTTGACGCACCGATGCTCCATCGCTCCTTCCTACGCCAACAAGATTGTCGCGGTATTCGTGGAGCTGCAGAAACGTAGACAGGCGGGAAGAGTGTTTGACACCAAACAGGCTTTCGTTACCCTTCGTGATCTTTTTAGATGGGGACAAAGAGAGGCGGTGGGGTATCAAGAGTTGGCGCACAATGGCTACATGCTCATTGCGGAAAGAGCTAGGAGAGCAGACGATAAGGTCACCGTTCGACAGGTCGTCGAGCAGGTCATGCGCGTCAAGATCGACGAAAAGGCACTCTATGACTTGAAGGGTCCAGCGTCCGCTCGACTGGGCGACGGAATCGCTGAGCGTTTGAGGTTGGAAGCTTCGCGAGCTGGAATCGTCTGGACGGAAGCGATGCAGAGGATGCTGTGCCTCGTAGCTGCAGCTCTGCAGTACGACGAGCCCGTGCTGCTCGTGGGAGAGACGGGTGCGGGCAAGACGAGCGTGTGCGAAGTGCTCGCTGCTGCGATGGGAAGAGAGCTTCATCAAGTCAATTGCCACCAGAATACAGATGCGGCCGACTTGCTTGGAGGTCAACGACCCTTGAGGAATCGAGCGGCTCAACAGGCTCATGCGAGAGCAGTCGCTCTCGAAGCGCTCGCCTTGGTGCACGATCCTCTTGCTGATGTGAGCAGCGAGGCGGATCTGGAAGATCTCGCTGCTGCACTAGCAAAAAACGCTTCTGCAAGTACCGAGCCTCTCCTGACGACCGCATTGCAAGCTGTCCATCGAGCCATGGCTCTGTTCGAATGGCAAGATGGTCCGCTGGTTCAAGCGATGCGCCATGGCAGTCATCTGCTGCTCGACGAAATCTCCTTGGCGGACGATAGCGTGCTGGAGCGACTCAATTCTGTGCTCGAGTCCGGTAGAACGCTCGTGCTGGCTGAACGTACGGGCGCTCAGCTAGACAAGACGGCCGAGGGGGCGCTCGACTCGGCTCATCTGCGCGCTGCCTCGGGCTTTCAGGTCGTCGCCACCATGAATCCGGGAGGCGATTACGGCAAGAAGGAACTCAGCCCTGCGCTGAGGAACCGCTTTACGGAGATATGGGTGCCGCACGTGGAGGATCGGAGGGACTTGATGCGCATTTTGGATGCGAAGTGGAACAGACCGGAATTGCAGCGGTGGGGCGCGCCCATGCTGGACTTTACGCAATGGTTCATCGCAGAAGTCGGAGGACGGGATCAGGCAAATTTGGGCGTGAGGGATTTGCTCGCTTGGACGACTTTTATCAATCAGACGGCCCAGGTGGTGCTTGAAGAGCAAAAGGCTTTTGTTCAGGGCGCTATGATGGTCATCGTGGATGGCGTGGGATCACTCCCAGCTACCGCTGCGATGACCCCTGCTGGAGTGCGCGCCCTGCGCACGCGATGCGTGGCGCAGCTTCATGATGTGGTGCGCTCCGTCAGCAATTCCACGATGGATATGGGGGAGGAAGACTTGCTGACGGTGCGTCGGACATCTACGCACTTTTCTATCGGTCCCTTTTCTGCACGCAGAAAGGACGCATTGTCGGACAGGGAAGTGTCTGGAGCGAACGACTTCAGCTTCGAGGCGAGGACGACGGCGAGCAATGCGATGCGCGTCCTTCGAGCGCTCTGCGTGCCTCGCAAAGCCATCCTGCTCGAAGGCAGCCCTGGAGCGGGCAAGACGAGCTTGATTGCGGCTCTGGCTAGAGCTAGTGGGAATGCGCTGACGAGAATCAACTTGTCGGATCAGACGGAGCTGACAGACTTGTTTGGTGGAGATCTTCCGCTCGAGGGCGGAGCTGCTGGACAGTTCGAGTGGAGGGATGCTGCGTTCTTGAGAGCTATGCAGGCGGGCGATTGGTGAGTTTCAACTCCCGCGCGCGCGCGTCTGCGCTTCTGCTGTCCGAGTGTGCTGCCGGATGCTGACCTTTATGAGCGCGTGTCGTCGTCGACTGGGCAGGGTGCTGCTCGACGAGATGAACTTGGCATCTCAGACCGTGCTGGAGGGACTCAATTCTTGTCTTGATCACAGAGGCACGGTCTACGTCCCGGAATTAGGACGCACCTTTACAAAGCACGAGGACTTTAGACTTTTTGCGGCGCAAAATCCTCATCATCAAGGCGGCGGTCGCAAAGGCTTGCCAAAGTCCTTTTTGAACCGCTTCACAAAGGTTCACGTGGATGAGCTTGAAGCTGCAGATATCCTCACCATTTGCGCTCACCTCTATCCCGCTTTCCATCAGCGGGATTTGAGGCGCATGATCGAGTTTAATGCTCGTCTGTACGATGCTACCATGGTCACCCGGAGCATGGGCAGGGCGGGAGCGCCTTGGGAGTTCAATTTGCGTGACCTTTTGCGCTGGCTCTCGCTTTTGCACTCCGATCTAGGCCTCAATTGGCGTCGTAGCCCTGTGCAGCACTTGCCCGCTCTCTTCTTGCAGCGTTTCAGGAACAAACGCGATCGACGAGCTGCAGCTGCCATCTATCAACAGGTTTGGGGAGAAGAGATCGACGTCGATCATCGTCCACAACCTACGGTCACGCCCAGGTTCCTGCAAGTGGGCCACGCGGTGTTGCCTCGCCTGCCACGCCAGGCAGAGGATCATGCAAAGCTGGCCTTTCCCCAACACATTTTACCAGCTATGGAAACGCTCATCGATTGTGTTCACCTCGGCTGGCTCGCTATTCTCACAGGACCCAGCGGTGCAGGAAAGACTTGTGCTGTAAAGTTGCTTGCTCAGCTTGCGGGCACTCGTTTGGAGGAGCTCTGCATGAGTTCGGGCATAGATGCTATGGATGTGCTGGGCACTTTTGAGCAGGCGGACCCTTTGGTGAAGCTTCGTGGAGACTTGACGAGACTGGACCATGCTCTGCAAGCCCTCGAAAGCTCGCAACTTGCTGCTTTACCTGACCACGACCAGCTCGATGCCGCGCGCCACCGCGTTGCTCAGCTCCTGTCGAGTGGCAGCGCGATGACAGACGATCAACAGACGCAGCTCATCGCTTCCATAGAGCCGCTGGCTCTCGTCGACGAAACATTTGCAGTGCGGGAGGCGCTAGAGGGCGTCGGAAAAGCGGCCAAAGCTGCAGCTAGTCAGGCTGGACGCTTCGAGTGGCACGATGGGCCCTTGGTGCGAGCCATGAAGCGCGGCGACTGGCTCCTGATCGACGACGCAAACTTGTGCTCCGCATCGGTTTTGGATCGTCTCAATTCTCTTTTCGAGCAAGGTGGATCTCTCATACTCAGCGAGCGCGGCGTCATCGATGGAGAGATTCAGGTCGTCAGAGCGCATCCCTCATTCAGAGTCTTCATGGCTCTGGACCCTCAGCATGGCGAGCTTAGTCGAGCGATGAGGAATCGAGGCATCGAAGTGTACGTCCCTGCTCCAGACGCTTCTACGCCCGATCACCTAGCGAAGCACCTCTCCACCTTGCTGCCCCAAAGCTCTGCCAGTGCTTTAGCATTGGCACGCTTCCGGATCGATGAGCGCTCGAACGAGCTGCAACGCGAAGCGGCCTGCGTCCACATCGTCCAAGCTTTACCTGCGCACTTGCTGACCCTGGCCATGCGAGTGTCTTCATCGACGGCCACGGAGGTGGACGCGGCGGTCATCGAGTATCTGCGGACCCACGCAATTCAACACCATGCCTTGGCCAGGAGCACGATTTTTGCCCAAACAAACGCTCTGGACTTGGCAGTGCTAAGCTCTTTTGGACCTGACCTCCGTGCAAATGCCGCCACCGCTAGCGGCACTGCTGATCAAGACATGTTCGGGCAAGCTATCGCACTGCTCGTCCAGACGACCGTGGAGCTCTCAAAGCTCAAGTCCACTGCGCAGGCATCCTTGTCAAAGACCGAAGATGCGTTGACGGCCCTCGAATGGTCCGCCCTTCGTTTTGGTGGGCGCTCGTTTGAGCGCAAAGCAGAACCGCCAGTGATCTTTGCGCTTGCTGTTTTGGTGCCGCAAATAGCCCAGCAAATTGTTCCGACAAGCGACGCATCGTCGTGTCATGCTGTCGCGCAGCTAGTCGACATTGCATCGTATCTAGGTAGTCTTTCATCCCAATCGCCCAACTTTGACTACTCTTCGGCACACGTCCTCATCAAGCTGATGTTTCAGGCTGCTGCACAGCTGGCGCAAAACGACGCCCATGCGCAGCAGGCGTCTCGGATCGTCGGCGTATTGCATCAGCTTGACTCCAATGTGAAATTGGTCACGGGCTTGGCGATGAGGGAGATTTGGGCAATGTGTCTGGGTCATGGCCAAGATGATGTCGAGGCGGCGTCGGCCGCGGCGAACGTCATTCGCCTGCTCCATCTCGTGCCCCGTCAAGCGCTTCCGCCCGGTGAGTAGCTCGCCGCCACGCCGACGCTCGCACTCTCTTCAAAGCTGACATGACGTTGTCCTCACAGACCTAGCGCGCACCTCGATCGATGTAGCCGCGACGCTCACATCGCCCGACAAGGCCTGGCAGGCCAATCAGCGCGCCGAGCTGCTGGACATCGCAAGCAGACTGTCTGCGCAGCTCCAGGCTGCATCGCTTGTGGCCCCCCAGCATCTCGAACAACATGCGCGGCCACACGAGCACGTAGCGCGAGCACTCGCGGCTTGCGAGACGGGACTGAAGCACTGTGCTCGAGCAGCTGGCCTCGACGACTTTGCTCATGGGCGCAAGTGCCTCGACGCGTTCATGAAAGCTGCGTGTAACGACAGTTCTTATGACCTGACGTCTCTTGTCTCGCTTAGGAGAGACGCATGGGGAACGCGCGTTGCTGCGGGCTTGCACCCTGCGATTTCTCCCGCGCAAAGCTCGGGTGATCTGGCCTGGGCCGCAAAATTGTGGGATCTGGACGCAGCGTTTAGCCCGGCAGATCTCTTGCGCCCACTGAGACTCCAAAGCGCCGTCAAGATCGGGTGCGTGTCTCTCTCCGAGCGACTGCGACTGGTACTCCTCATCAACTGCTCACATTGTCTTCCTGTTCGTTGTGTCACTTCATAGCTCTCCAAGATCCGTCTCTTTGGCGGAACTTGCTGCTCACAAGCGTGAAGCAGCACGCGTGGCTGAACTCTTCAACTTGGAGTTGTCTCTCCGCGCACCGCCTCGTGCTGCTCGGCTTCATGCTGCGCTACAACGCCTTGTGCGAGAGGTGGGTATCTGGATGTGCCGTGATGCCTCTTCTACATTTGCTGACCGCCCATACCTTTTCCTCCAGCTTACTGATGCACTCATCCCACTCCTGGCTAGCGAGGCATCCGCGCAGCTACGAGACTTTGCGCACCGCTTCGTGCGCGACGAAGTCATAACGCTGGACGATCTTGAGGCGCTTGTCGCGCATTTGGACAGCACGAATCCCGCTACACGTTTGCCGGTACTGAACATCTGGCTTGAGATGGTGGAGTATCTTTTGCGCGTAGGCTCCACGGATCACGCCGATGGCTTGATGCGCTTGGGTCTTGCCTGGATCAATGTGTCTTGCGGTATGCTCTCTCTGTTTCACCCCAACGTGGCCGTCGATCCTTTGGTCACAGAGCGCACCCAAGGAGGACTGTCGGCCTGGCAAGGTGCGCGTCTCCAAGCGCAGATCGATGTCGCCGCGCGTGCGGAAGCTGTGCTCACTGGCAATTCTAGCAGTCCGCTGACGCGCTCGCTGATGGCAAAGCATGCAGCACTGATGCTCGAGCAGCCTGGAGCTGCCGATCGGGCTCTCGAACGAAAGCCTGATCTCTCAAAGCTCACCTCTTTGCATCGGGAGGTGAGCACCTTTGTGCAGACCGTGTACCAAAGAGGTTTGCTCGCGCAGCTAGCAACAGAACAGCATCGCGACAGTCTCCCAACAGACTTTGAAGCCAGGGAACAAGATTTGCAAGTCACTCTGGGCGCTTTCCGACAGCGTCTATCTGCAGTCCACGGCTCTTCGATGGAAGACCTCGTAGCACCGATTCTTGTTGTCCTAGACGGCACGCGATTGGGTCTGCGGGTGTTGGCACAAGCCGTCAAAGTTCAAGGCCAGACCGAAAGTAGCAAGAGGCATTGCGAACTTTTGAGCGCCCTGACCAGCTTTCCCACGATGCGGGCCACTCAGCTCTACGCCAAGGTTCAACTGCCAGTGCGGCTAAAGGAGCAGGGAAGAGCGAGCGCACTCTCGGCTTCGCTGCTACTCACAGCGGTCGCTTGCATCAGCGAAGACGTCTCGAAAGGCGTGAGCCTCCAATCTATCTTGCAACGCCTTGTTGTGGTCTATGATCAGATCTACCAACTTTGGGTACTCGATCGGGACAGGGAGCGCCGCGCTCAAGAGCAAGAAGCTACTTTGTACAAGTCGCGCAACTTGGACAATCTGATTCAGGATGAAGCTGCTGCGGAGGAGGCCGAGTTTCTCGAGCTCTTTCCCGAATTTGAAGACGTCATGGAGACTGGGTACGATAGCAGAACACCACAGCCAACTTCGGCAAATGTGTCCACGACAAGCTTCAGCAAAGACCACATCAACAGCCTCTATCATCTTCATTCGGCCATCTTTGGGACTTCTTCCCCTCAGATCAGCGTGCGAGCATCGGCGCTGCTGCAGTCGCTACGCCAGGATGTCCTGCAACGTGCACTCCTGGCGTCACGTGAGACCCTGCCCGAGGCTCTCGACCAAATCAGCGCGCCGCTCTCAGTTCATATGGTCACCCAAAGTGCACTCACGCCCGATTCTTCGACTTTGCCAGCACCCGACTTTTACACGGCGGCAAACCTGCCTCAGACGAGCAAAGCCGTTGCGATTGTCGAGCGACTCCGAGAAAGGCTCACCGCCTTGATCACTGAATGGCCCGAGCAGATGGTACTGCAGCACATCCGAGAACGTTGTGAAGCTATACTGCGCCTCGACAGCGGCTTGCCAGTCGCTAGGATTCTTGCAGCTCTGGAACAACTACTGGTCCACACTGAGGATTGGGAAGGATATGCGAGCTCAGCGACTAGCCTCAAAATTTCTCGGGATGAAATCATTGGGCAGATTATCGAGTGGCGTCGCCTCGAGCTGGAATGCTGGTCGAGCCTTTTGGATACGCAAGCTGAGCGATTTGCAGCGCCTACTGCGGACTTCTGGTTCCAGCTCTTCGAGGTCGCGGTAAGGGGTATGCAGGCAGCTACCATGGAAGGCACCGAACAAGCGCAAGACCATCTCCAAAAGCTGATTGCTTTGCTGGACCAATACGTCCGATCGAGCTCTTTCGGGACGTTTGGGCCTCGTTTAGAGCTGCTACACTCATTCTCCACCTTCCTGGATGCTCTGGTCGGCGGTAGCTTGCCACAAGAAGAATGGCTCGGTCTCGACAAGGTCGCGACAGTGCTCCAGAACGTCAACAACTTTTACGGGCAGCTCAAGCCCAAGGTCGAAGAGACACTGCACAGGCAGCGCGATGCAATCGAGAAGGAAATCCGAGACTTTGTCAAGCTTGCCTCGTGGAAGGATGTCAACATTCATGCGCTGAAGCAGAGTGCACAAAAAACACACAGGAAGCTGCACCGCTGCATTCGCAAGTTCCGAGACGTTCTGCGTCAGCCCGTGGACCCTCTCCTTGCCACTGCTGCTCAGAGCTCCGCTTCAGTTGTTGCCGATGAGAAGGGTCTCTTGCCCGCGGGCGGCGGTTCTTCGTTGCCATTGGGCCAGGCGGAAGTCGAGAAGATCTTGACGCGATCTAGCCTTCCAGCGCGAGCTTCAGACACTCCACCCCACCTTGTGGACCTGTCGCGAACAGCGAGCAAGCTGGCTGCGTTCTCTGCAAATCAGCTAGCCGAGGCGCTAGAGTCAGGCCTTCCTACGGCAATGGATGAGCTTTCCGGAACGATCATCAGCCGGTCTGCTGAGCTCGCAAAGTTGACACCCGCAGTAGCCACCGAACAGAACGCCAAGACCATTCGCGCTCTCACTTCACGCAAGAGAAAGGCTCTTTCAGACCTCATGCGTGAGCTGCGCAGAGTCGGCTTGCGTTCTGCAGTCCGTCCAGAGCTTGTGGCTCGTCACAAAGATGTCACCTATCTGTACGTGCAGAGAGGCGTGACGGAATCGGAAAATCCACACGTCCAGCGAGCCCTTGCAGGAGCGGATCGCTACCATTACCGTCTTCTTGCTGCTTTGCCTCACCTTCGAGAGTCTGTCAGCTCTCGGACGGATGATGTTCCCGTCGCAGACCTGCTGAAAGGTATCAACTTTGTTGAGCATGCTTCGAGCCTGACTTTCGCCAGCCGAGCGGAGCTAGCCACCTTGACGCGACAGGCAAATGCCGCCCGCGGCATCTCGACTCGGCTGCAATACTTAGCCACATCAGACGGACCAGCAACGGCTTGCAAACCAGGCATCGTGCCGGCCCTGGCCGCGCTCGTTGATTTCCTCGCTCGAGCTGTGGAAGGATTAGGAGAGGCCATCTCAAATACGCCCGTTTACTTGCACTTTTCTCCGCTTGAAGACAGCCGTATTGCCTTGTCTTTCCTGTGGGATAGCGTCAAAGGAGAAGTTTCGCGCTTGTCAGCCACGCGGACCAGCCTCCTCTCTCTGCTTGCCACCCTCAGAATGTCTTCTTGCCTCTTTTTGTTGCAGCACGAGGCAAAACTGCTGGGCGCTGGGACAGAAGCGCTGGATGCCATTGTGCGAGAGCTCGAAGTTATTGGGCGCCGGCATCCAGACCTCTCTGCTATGACACAGCCGCTCGGTGAATGGATATCGCAAGAAGCTGATGACGTCTTTGCTGGCTGCCGGAGCGCTCTGCAAGGAGCAGCAGACCCAGCCAACAGAGAACCCGCCAGTGACCGGCTCGTTTCCTCTGTGCTCGTCATTGCACAAGAGCTTCACAAGCTCGGTCAGCAGCACAGTTCAGACGTCGTCGACGATGAGATGGCGGATCAAGCACTAGCGCGGCGTATCGAGCATACTGCACGAATCAGCCAAACGCTGCGGTTCGAACAGGTCCAAGATTCTCTCATGGAGCTCTTTGCAAGCGCAGTCTTCGAGCCTGCATCTAACATGGATGGCTCTCTTGCACGCGTGACGCCCTTCGTGGCCGAGTACGCTGGGCTCATTGAGCGCCACTTGGCCACATCCGCTGCATGTTATCGCAATTTGGTCAAGCTCACGCTCGTCTTGTGCAACACGTTTACATCGCTCAGCCTCAAAGGCTTTTGCAAGCCAGCACAAGCTGATGACAATCAAGCGGAGGCAGACGGAGAAGGCGGAGAACAAGTCGAAGGCGGGACGGGTCTAGGTGACGGCTCCGGCGCCAAAGACGTCACGGACCAGATGCAGGACGACGAAGAGATGGAGGAGCTGCAAGGTGAAAAAGCAGAGGAGGAGGATGGCGAAAAGGGGGAGACACAGCGCGAAAAGAACGCCAGAGAGATGGAAGAAGACTTTGGAGGAGAGCTGGAGAGTGTCGCAGATCAAGGAGAAGACGAGCAGGGTCAAGATGATCAAGACGAGGCAGACGACGAGGATCTTGATGAACAGCGTGGCGGCGTCGATCCGCTGGACCCGAATACTGTTGATGAGAAAATGTGGGGAGAAGAGAATGGGAACGAGGGCGAGGAGGCCGAGCACAACCAGGATCAGACCGACAAAGATCTCGACGGGCCACAGCAAGGTCCCGAAGAGTCCGTTGCCAAGGATCGTTCCAAGCAGAAGCAGGACTCGGCGGCGGACAACAAGCCCGAGTCTTCACAGGACGAAGACGGCGCCGGCAACGAGCAAGATGCCGCAGAAGACGTATCCGATCTTGACGAAGACCAAAAGGACGACGGCGACTCTGCGAATGCGGAAGCAGACGCGCCTGAAATGGAGCAAGGCATGGGTAGGCAGCTCGACGAGCAAACTGCTGAAGCTGACAATCTAGACTTTCAAGACGAGCTGGAGCTCGACGAGCGGGCAGATGATGGTAGCGAGCTGAGCTTTGATGAAGATGAAGATCCGCAGCAACCGCCCGATGAGTCAAACGCAAATGATGCAGCTACGGAACTGGAGCCTGACCGAACGCAAGATCCTGCCGACGCCGATCACCCCGAGTCTGCAGACGCAGGGCAAGATGCTATGGACATCGCTGGCGATAACGAGGATGGTGGCGAAGCGAACTCTTCTGAAGAGGATGAGGACGCTGACGATGCAGAGGTTGCGGAAAATCTAGGCGCAGAGCGAGCGGCGCCCGAAAATCAGCATTCTCAGCCTCAAGATGCGGCAGTGCAATCTGCAATGGATGAAGATGCTCCCGCCGACGGCGGTGATGCGGACGAGGGTGCTTCCGCAGAGCAACAGAACGCATCACGGTCTAGATCGGGTCGCCAAGCACAAGATGGCGAAGAAGCAGAGCCGCAAGACGGGGATGTCACCCGCAACCAAGACGGTGAAGCAGATACTGCTCGCTCCGAAGCAAAGCCAGAAGACGCTCAACAGAATGTAAAGCAGTCTCGGCGCGAGACTCAAGACGCTCAGGAGGGCGCTAAAGAGCAAGTCGATGAGGCGAATGGTGAAAGCGAGTCGGGGAAGCCTGAACGGAGTCTTGGAGATGCTTTGCAAGACTTCAGGCGCGACATTCAAGCCATCGAGGAGGCGATGGCGGCCGATGAGCGAGCCACGGATCAGGCCAGACCAGACGGAGAAGGAATGCCCGAGACTGGCGAGGTGGAGCACATTGGACCTGACGAGGAGACTGATCTTCAAGCTTTGGGGGCCGCTGGCGAAGATGACGAAGTCCAGCGTCTGCCCGATACCGGCATTGCAGACGAGGAACAGGGCGTGACTGATACGTCTGTACAACAATGGGAAGACTCAGTCAAGCCAGCTGATCGTGACTTGGCCCCTCAACCGCTTGGCGAGGCACCGATGCAGATGGATACGGAAGATGCAGGTCCATCGCAAGAAAAGCAGGCCAAAGCTCTAGACGCGTCACAGACGCGGTCCAATGGACACCTGGAGCCTGGCGCTGATGCGATGAATGAGCTCGAAGATGGCGCTCTCGCTGCGGCAAATGATCGTGGAGATGACGAGTCAGATCGCGCGAGCCCCATGCCCGAAGATGAGCGTCGCCAAGCGGACGCGGACATTGAAGCAGATTTGCTCGCTCTTCGAAGCGCGAGCGATGATCACGACAAATTGGAAAGAGCTGGCGAACTTTGGCGCGCTTACATCGCATTGACGTCGGATCTCGCCTTTGGCTTGTGCGAGCAGCTTCGTCTGATCTTGGCACCCACTCTAGCCACTCGACTCAATGGGGATTTCCGCACCGGGAAACGTCTCAACATGCGCAAAATTGTGCCCTTCATCGCCTCCGACTTTGCCAAGGACAAGATTTGGCTTCGCCGCACGAAGCCCAGCGCCCGAGAGTATCAAGTCCTGCTAGCAGTCGATGACAGTCGCAGCATGTCGGAGAATCGCTCAGCGCACCTCGCATACCAGACTCTAGCACTTGTTAGCAGCGCGCTTGGACGTCTTGAAGTTGGAGACGTAAGCATTTGTCGATTCGGTCAGCAAGTGGAGACTTTGCATCCTTTCGGTAAAGATAAGCTGTCAGACTCTGGCGGTGCTCAGCTCGTCGAACGCTTGTCCTTCGAGCAGCGTAGCACCGACGTGCTGAAACTGGTCGAGCACAGTCTGCGCATGCTCCAAGAAGCTCGGGACAGTCGTACATCGACGTCCGCAAGCGACTTGTGGCAGCTCGAAATCATCATCTCGGACGGAATCTGTCAGGTGAGTGTTGATGAGAGCTACATCTCGGCATGCTGGCTTCGCGCAAAGCTTACCGCCTTTTCATGTATCGCACAGGATCACGAGAGACTTCGTGCTCTGCTACGCAGAGCCAGCGAGCAAAGAGTGATGCTAGTCTTCATCATCCTTGACGCGCGACCCAAAGCTCCAACCAGCACCCCTTTAGGCCCTGCTCAAACAAACGGTGACAACAAGCAGCCCAGCACGAGCACGAGCACAAGCATAGTGGACATGTCTTCCGTCTCTTACTCCACCAATCCTGAGAGCGGCAAGATGGAGCTGGTGATGAAGAGGTATCTAGACACGTTTCCATTCGAATACTTTGTCGTTGTGAGAGACTTGGAAGCTTTGCCGGACGTGCTCGCTGCTACGCTTCGACAATGGGCCGAGCGCATTTCCGGAGAAGCTTGACGCGCGCACCTCGGCATGGGTGTACTCCTCACATGTAGCATAGCACAAGAGCGAACAGATAAATTGAATGTTTCTGCGATAGATCAAGCAATAGAATTCAGATGTCGAATCAAAGACTTGCTGAATTATGATTTCGTGCGATGTAAAGTGTCTAGTGTGGGGGGGAGAAGAAAGGGGACAAATTTCGACTGTGCTATTTCACTTCTTCATTTCTTTGACTGACTGACTACCCAAGCGTCATTGATGGCCGCAAAGACGGCCGTACCAATCATGCGTTGCTCGACGGTAGTGTTGCGCGGTGTAAGCTGAGCCAAAAGGGCAGAGTGAGGCAATTGTTGAGGTGGAGTCAGTCAGCGTTCGCAGAGCACATTGTGCACCAAATCGTTTGATGCATTTCTGCACGGCTTCTCCGATTCGCTCTGCTCACCTTGTCAGGGTGCAATTTGATCATGGCCTTGGTGTAAGCCTTCTTGACTTGCGCATCCGTGACGAGCTCATGCATGCCCAATTTCTTCCATTCCAATTCCTTCCAAAGCACCAGCTCCACGCTAGCCAACAATGCTCTAACATTATTCTCCTTGCCCGTCTTCCAACTCGAAATCTTGCCATCCACCGAATCCTTGGCCAAGTCTCTGGCGCTCTCTTCAGCCGCTGCTTTGGAGGCGCGTTCGGCCGAGGCCAGCGCTGCTCGTTGAGCTGCCAAATCGACAGCTTCCGTCTGTGCTCTGCGCGCAGAAGGCGTGGGACCGGGCCTTGCGGCTACCGACGCTTTGCTCTTTCCTGCACCACTTGCCCTTGACGACAAAGCACCAGCAGCAACAGCGGCACCAGATCCGCTCAACATCTTCTCGCACCTCTTCTTGCCCTGTTCAGCACTCCTAACATTCCCAGCTCCCCCCTTTCCGCTGCCCTCCAGCCTCTCGTACAATCCCAGCTTTTCCCAATCCTTTAGCGCCTCTCTCCACTTCTCCATCGTTTCGTAAGCTTGAGCTCTTCGAAGGACCGCTTTGGCATAGGCTTCCCTCAGGTTGATCTGTCTCGCCAATGGATCAGGCAAAGCTTCTTCCATCGAAGGTCTATAAATCTCTCCCTCTTGCTCCTGCTCCTGCTCCTCCTCTTGCCCCACCAGCGATCTCTCCAAAACGATCCGCACAACCATTGACGCATCCTCCACGCATCCCATCGCATCCCCATTCCTACTCCTGACCAATGCCCTATTATTCCTCAATCCCACGCTCCTCAAACTAGCCGGTGCAAGCTCTCGCAAAGCCTTGCTATACATCTCCTCCGCCTCTGCATAATTTCCCCTTCTATACGCCTCATTACCCCGCACCCTGCACGCTTCCGAAGCAGACACGCGGCTCTGCTCCTCCTCTTGCACTGCTCTACGCGTCTTTCGCAGCGTGCCAGACGCAACGTCGGCGTCGGCGCCAACGGCAGGAGCGGAACGCGTCTTGCTCGTCAAAGGTCGTACAGCTCGACGAGCTGGAGAAATATAAGGTGCGCGCGGCTGGCTTGCGCTAGGCGCTCGCGCAGCGGGCAGTTGTTGTTGAGGCGCCTGTTGCGCAGGTAAATCCCAAAGGTCCACATCGCCCGCCACTTCTGTCGTCATAGTCGTCGTCGTCGTCGTCGTCGTCGTCGTCTTCTGTGGTGCGGCTTGTCGCGTCGATTTCTTGGTCGGCACATTGGACGCGCCATCAGCTCCGTCGTGCTCCTCCCCATCCGAATCCTTGAAAGAGCTTGTCGGTGCATCCTTCGACGCAGCAACGTCCGGCGTGACGGGCGACGTAGCTGCTTGCTCTTCAGCTCTCTGCATAGCCTCGGCTTCCACCATCCATCTAGGTTTTCCGCTCAGATCCATCTGTGCTTCCTTTCTACCTCCCCAACGTCGATTCCAGGCTTTTTCGCTAAACTTGCTCGTCTCTTCTCTTTCAAATCTTCTACCCGCACCCGCACCGGCACCGGCATGCGCATCCGCGCTCGTATTGGCTCGTCGATCCAGCGCCACCGAACCGGATACGGGCATGGGGGAAGCCGTATTGCTCCTAGCTTTCTGTTCCTCATAAGCCTTCTGAGCAGCCTCTTTAGCGCTCGTCCAAAAGCTGTTTGCGCTCTTTAAAAACCCAGCTCCCAACTCGCTAGCCTGCGCATAAATAGCTTCCGTCTGCTTGTTCCAATCCTTGCTTTCTTCTTCCTGCTGCTGCTGCTGCACCGCAGCTCCTGCTGCTGCTCGAACGCGTCGATGCGCACTTGCACTTGCTCCAGCAGCGTGCCTCGACCGCACGCTCGCATCCCCGCTTGCGCCCCACTTTGCCCGTTGCAAAGCAGCTCGTCGCGCCTCTCCATCGAAAGCCGCATCATCGTTCCATTCCTCGTGCGTCTGTCGCGCAAGAGCAGCACTTCCATCGCGAGCACTAGCAGCAGCAGCAGCACCAGCAGCGACACTACCAGCCAACAGGCTTTCCAGCGCAATCTGCACATCCAAGCCCGTCTGCGTGCTCTTCAAAGCTCTACGAGCATCTGCGGGTGAAAAGCCCATCTCTACGATCTGTCCTACCAGATGAGGTGGCGGGGAGACGGCACGTGCATTTGCGCTGTCCTTCTCGTGCTCGTGCTCGTGCTCGTGCCCACGTGCTCCTCGTGCTCGTGCTCCAAGCCCGTCGCTGGTGCGCTTCGCTCCGCGCTCTTGCTTTGCGCTCAAAAAGTCTTCCAACGCATCCGCATCCGCACCCGCACCCGCATCCGCATTCGCACCAGCACCATCGCCATCCATCCAAAATGTTCCCTTGCTCTTGCCGCTACCCTTCTCATCCTGCCCACTTTGCAGCTCGACGCCACGCCCGCCCGCGCCCGCGCCCGCGCCATCGCCATCGCCATCGCCGCCCAACGCGCTGCTCTGCGCCCCCGATCCATCTTCAAACTCTGAAAAATCAAACATGTCCATCACAGCCAATGTTCCCCTGCTCGGCGCTTCTCTTTCCTTCTTGCTGCCCTCGACTTGCTGTCGTTGCAAAGTGGTGGGACGTGTGGATGATGCAGCAGCGGGTGGATTGGCGTCGAGAGTGGAGGATGCGGTTGCGGATGCGCGTGCGCGTGCGGATGCCTGTGCGTGTGCTTGTGGAGGACGGGAAGAGGAGGAGGAGGCTTGGCTTGCATTGCGCACGTTTGGAGCGGGAGCGAGAGCGGGGGCGGAAAAGTCGAGGCCGAAAGGATCGTCGGATGATTTGCTGCTGGAGTGGAATGAGGTGAAGAGAGGGAGCGGAATGTATGCGTTTGGTGTGAGCCTGCGTGATGTATGGCACGGAGAATCAAAAGGAAAGGCGGGGGCGGGGGCGGGGGCAGGGCGGTCCAGCGTCTGCCAATCCCATCCATCGACTCCAGACGGCATTTGACCTTCTGCGCCAAGACGTTCCCTCTCAAGACTTGTTCCACCGAAACGCCAACTTGCACGCGAGGGTGCGAGGGGCGACGCCCACATTGCAAGCAAGGGAGGCAAAGAAGGAACGCACCTTTGTCTCATCGAGCCCGCCTGACGCGTCCCGCCGCTCGCACTTCCAAACAATTCCCAATCCTCTTCATTTCCCCATCCACCACCAGCAACAGCAACAGCAACAGCGCCACCGCCACCGCCACGCTCCCTCTCTCGTTGTTGCTGTTGTTGTCGAATCATACTCAGAGGCGCATTTGTATTTCTTCCTGCACCTCCTCCACCTCCTGCACCTCCGCCGCCGCTGCTGCTCCACATTTGGCCTTGTGCGAGCGCGGGTGCGGCATCCGAGTTTGAACTGGAGGTGAGGCTGGACGTAGGAAATAGACTCGAGAATGCATCGTGCGTGTGCGTGTGCGTGCGCGCAGAGGTCGAGGTCGAGGTCGAGGTCGAGGTCGAGCCGTTGGTGTTGGTGTTGAGAGTGGTTGGGTGATTGGATACCTTTGCTCCTGCTCCTGCTCCTGCTCCTGCTCCTGCTTGCGACTGCCGCGGAGGCGTATGAACAGGTAGAGATCTCGTAAGAGCGTCGAAATTGTAGTTGGATGGTGTGCGTGTGCTAGCAGGAGCGGTGTTGGAAGTGGAGCGCGATTGGGATTTGGAAGGCGATGGCGATGGGGATGAGGAGGTCCAATCCAGATTGACTAGATCTTCCATGGCTGTGCATGTGCATGTGCGTGTGCGTGTGAGTGTGCGTGTGAGTGTGCCTGTGAGTGTGAGTGTGAGTGTGAGTGTGAGTGTGAGTGTGGGTGAGGTGAGACGTGAGCGAGATTCGTGCGTAAATGTATGCGTGCGTGCGTGTATGCGTGCGCCCGCGACAAGCCAGCAACGAAGCGCCAAACGCCAAATAAGCAGCAGGAGCATCAGGCAGCCGCGTGCGTGACTGCATCCAATGCACGTGACTCACAGGGCGTGCGGGGCACGTGACTGCTGCGTGTGCGTGTGGGAACGCGCGCGCTTGCATGCAACTCTTGACTCTTGACTTCCACTTTCACTTCTTCTGGACTGTGACTCGCTCGCTCGCTCGCTTTGGATGACCAGCCAGCATCTCGCCCCCAATACCATTGGCAATCTCGCTGGCTGCACCCGCCCGCTTCCCATTTCATCCATTCTGGGTCCCCGCTAAAGGGCCCAGTCTAGTCTACCATCCTCATCAATCCAACCCACACCGCAGCAACAGCTTCAGCTGACCCACACCGCAGCCAGCACAAGCATGTCCCTCTCAGCACTTCACCTCTCCCTTCTTCCAGCCAGCGGAACTTCGCATCTCCTCGCTCTACACTTGACACATCGAGATGGCGCGCAGCACAGCTTTAGAGGAGAGAGGTTGAGACATTTGATCTTGGTCAGGGATGATTGCGTTAGGATCTTTGAGGTCAGAAGGGCATGCGATGCGCAAGTGAGTCAAAGCGGGGGGCAGGGGGGGCAGGGGGCAAAGGTGCAGGGCGAGCTCATGCTGCAGCGCTCGCACAGGCTGCCCCCCCTCCCCCCCCCCCCCCCTC
>CCYA01000152.1:67171-80026 GCA_900000165.1 Ceraceosorus bombacis
TACCTCGCAGCTCGTTGTAAATTTCCGGATGATAGCTTAGCAACTTTGAGCTCATCAATTTGACCAAGCGCCAAAACGCATGGCCATCCACCTCGGCCCCCTCGATGGCAGGATAGGTGAGATTTGTCGGCTGGCGCGCATAGATGGCCCATCGATCCGCCTTTGCATCGACCCATTGCGGTCTGTGAATGCGGTGCGCAAAGGAAGCGTTGAGCAGGATGAAAGTGTCTCTTCTGAGCAGGAACATGCTCCCAAAAGCTTCGAGCAGAGCATCGGCGCCTACATTGAACAAGACGATTGGCAAGTCGTACGTCGCTGCGTTGCCCTCCTCCTCTTCTAGCGTGCCGTACCCCTTGAGCACAGTCATCGTTCGACCTAGCGGCGAGGAGATGTCTGTCATGAATCCCGTCGCCATTCCGCTGAATGCAAGCACCTGTTCCATGCCGAGCCGACGTGAGAGCGAGGCGTCCAGATCCGGTGCCAAACCCTGCCAGTGCGCGCTCGTCTCGCATTCGCGCCTCGCATTCCCAAGGCCCAGCTCGCCTGGCGGTAGGCGAACCTGCGACACAAAGGGCATCGCATAGCGTTTGAGAAAGACGCTCCACCACATGCAAAGCGCCATCCTCGCACATCGGAGCGCTTCCCACTCGCTCGACACTTCTGGCGCTTCCTCCTCCGGCACAGCCAAATCGCTGGATGGTGAGAGGACGGAGGAGGATGGGGGACAGCGTATGCCAAGCTCCAGCCTCGCTGCTGTAGAATCTCGGCTCACTGCGCCGAAAGCCTTTTCAAGCAGATCCTTGCCGTACATCAACATTTTCTTCATCTCCCTCTCCTTTCTCTCTTCTGGCAGCGGACATATGCTTTGCATCAGCACCTTTTCCTCCTCATCGACCAGTCGGTATGGGATATAGAGCGGGTAGCTGTCAGAGATGGATGAAGGCATGTACCCATCCACCACGTGGTAGAGAAGCTGGCATTTGTCGAGCTCTGGCCTGTAGCCGCCGTGCAGATACTCGCTTTGCACCAGGCTCCGAGGCGGCTGTGGGAGGATCATACGGTTCTGATCCGATGACGATGCCGATGCCGATGCCGATGCCGATGCCTCGCCTCGCAACCGGCACTCGCTGGCCCAACGCTTAGCAGCGCCAGGTCGCAATCGCGCCTCGACGTGCTCTGCGGAAGCAAAGGCGATGATGGCCTTCTTGGCAGCTCGCGCCGTCTGCGACTTGAGCTTGCCAGCTTGCCTTCTTCTATCCTCCGCCGTGCTCGTCGTCTTGCTGGCGTTGGCGACATCGCCCTGGCAGACGGCTGCAGTCATTGCCATTGGCGCATTTTCCGCCTCTAGCAGCCCCTCGGCAGACGAAAGCTCTGCTTGTGCGCCCTGCCGAGCCTCGTCTGCTCGCGCATCAGCGCTTGACCTTGGCAAGCTCAAAGCCCCGCTCGTCATCGCCATCGTCATCGCCATCGCCGTCGCCTGCACCTCCGCCTCCATCTTGACTCGTGGCCACTCCACCTGCGTGCTGAGGTGCTCCTGCGCCTCATCGTCCGCCTCTCTTTTGATCCGCTTGGCGCCCCTCTCTTGTGCTGGCGGAGGCACACGCCTGTCCTCGATGGGTGGTGTGTTGAGCTCATCAGAGGCCGCCTCACTCAGCTCGGACAGCTCGCTCAGCTCAGAGTCGTCGCTGTAGCCTGACGCATCATGGCGCACGCGCACGCGATGAGGGGTCGCATCAGCACCACCGCTGCCAACATGGTCACCTGGCGGGCAAGCCGGTCGCATGTATATGCTCCGCACAGCTCCAGCCCGCTGCGATCGGCGAGGCGTCGCCATGTCGCTCGCACAATCTAAAAGACTGCAGACAATCAAATGTGAATCAATCGGGCCACACACGTCAAGTGAGCACAATGAGAAATCACACGCGATCGATCAACCACCCTGCGTCACTACTCACCTCATGCTGGCCGACTGTGACTGGGCGCGATCGTCCAGAGTGCGTGCGTGCGTGCGTGCGTGCGTGCGCAGCGAGCGAGCGACTGAGATGCCGCTCAGGGGCCATGCATCATGTAGCACGTCATTGTGATTGTGACAAGAGCGGTCTCGGCTAAGCGCGCGGAACAGCCTGCTTGCTGGTGATTCATAATGTGATTGTGATGATGTGTGTGCGCTGTGCAATTTGAATGCGCTGAACGCAGCAAAGTCGGAGGATCGGCAAAGCGTGCGGGGCGAGGCGCCATGCACGCAAGCCAGCGCAATCACGTGAACATAGCCGGCGAGATACTTGGCGCGACGCGACTCAAGATCAAACTCCTCGACTCACGACTCTTACTCTTGACTCGAGACTTTCTTACGCGTATTTCATTATTGAATGGGGCACTCGTGACTCAGACTCGTGACTCTGATCTACACTATAGACTCACGAATACCACACTCAGACTTGTCTTGTCTTCAGCCAGGCAATCGCAAATCAGTTTGGATATTCGGAGTCAATATCGTAAATGTTGAATCGCGAACCTTGAATGCAGCCACTCCACTCAAGAGCTGTCGGCGGGTCGACATTCACGTGATTCACCCATCAATCCAAAACGATTCGCGCTTTTGAGCCAGTGCGCAGCAGGCGTACAAAGTCAGCTCATCCCTTGACGCTATCATCGCAGATACTCATCAATTCAATGCAGGCATCTCAGCAATCTTGTCTACAGTCGTACCGCTTCCTCAGACCAGCTTGCATTCCATGTACTTGTCTTTTTCCTTGGCTACGTAAAACCCCTATGCAAGTGCAGAAGTAGAGTTGGCTCACTAGGCCGCACAAAACGATGATCAATGAATGAGACACTCTTTTCAAATTCGACTCGCGATTGCTTCTTTCAAGATTCGATCGATGGCGGATGGACTTCTGCAGCGGTAAAGATGGCGCATAGAAGCAAGTCGTTAAAGACTTTTTCACACCACCACGACAGTGATTCGCTCACTGAATGTGCGCAGCGTGACCTACGCCTTTCAGCACCGTCAACTTGGCCGAGGACATGACCTTTGCGAGGTACACCGAATTGCAAGGTTTGATAACGTCGTCGTCTGCTCGAAGATGCAAGACGGTGTAGACGTGAGCAAGAGTCGGCACCCTGACGCGGGGCTGTGCTCACCGTCGCCCGTAACGATGGCCACGTAGGGCACCGTCTCGCCGATCCTTTTCAAATTCTTGTCGGAAATGTGATGCGTCATCGTTGCTGCTATCCTTCCTACAGCTGCGTGTATGCTGACCTTGGTCGTGGTGCGGGCGTTGAGCTGAAATGCCTGTCGTCGGGCGCAAATGAATCAGCTCAAGGTCCTTCATGCATCATTGTAGCTCAAGCTCAGCGCACCTCGATCATGACGTGCCTGCGAGTGCAGTGAGTGCCGGCATGCTCTACCGTCTCGTCCAGCCAATTCTTGGGAAAGAGTGTCTCGACAAAAAGCGCAGCTCTCGTGTCTGCGTCGTCCCAGCCAGCTGACTGGAGCAAGAGCAGTTGGCCCACTGCTCGTTGCCCAGTCCACTGCGTGTGTCAAAGATGATCGCGCAGGTCAGCGATGCGCGTAAAGAGAAAGGCGTTCAGCTGACGTACAGGAGGTACAGTATCGAGCAAGCCTTTGCCAGACGAGCGACCGCTGTGCGTACTCAGCAGGACCAAGCTAGCCCAGCGCTCCACGCACTGCCGGGCGCACTCAAGCGCCACCATACCGCCAAACGTCTCTCCTACGAGGTGCACACTGCAATCCTGAATCCACCGTCCTCCGAGATGATCCAGTACTTTCAGTACGTCTTGTGCTAGCTCACTCGTTCTGTGCGCCGGAGCTCGTTCATCAGCCTGCAAGCCATCGACCGAAATGCACACTAAACTCACTTGTAGCGACCCCTAGGTGCCGTGCTGCCTCCGGAGCCTCGCAAGTCGATATAGAGACAAGATAAGGACAAGTCGCAGCTACACGCGCTCATCTGGCGCGACGCGTTTGGTTTATGAGTTTCCTTTGACGACGCGAACAATCATGACGATGCACGCACTTGTATGGACCACCTAAAGTATGCGAGTGAGGTGAGATACGTGATACCCCACAGCTCGTATTTTCCCTCCAACTCACGTCTCGCTCGAGCTCAGCAAGCCTGGAAGGAAGACTATCTTTTTGGGTCCGTGTCCGACGATGTGATACTGGACACTGATATCTGCTCCGCGAGATGACCTGCGACTGACGACCACTCGAGCGGTGGTCATGATGTCCTTCGAGAGCCTTTCCCTTGGCAGCGCTTCCATTTTCAACATGATGATGGGCGGACGGACAATGAAGACATTGAGCACGGTGTGGTTATGATGACCCAAGACGCCGGCTTGACAGAAGCGCCTCGTGATTGAGAAATGTGTCTGGGAGTGTGCAAGCTGGTGGGCTCACTGACGACAGCGTAGCGAAGAGCATTTCCAAGAGAGCCAATCGTCGAGGTATGTTGTCAGGACAAGCAGCCACTCCGCCACTCAGCACTCCGGCAGCTTTGAAAGCGGCTCATTCACGATTCGGACATGCCGTATATGCCACCGCTCAGTGAGGGTCTAGATAATGCCGACAAACTTTGTGCCGCGCGCAGCAAGCAGCAGCAATCAGCAGCAGCAGCATATCATGCATGCGCGTGGAGCGCCGCGCGCGGTCCCACCGCGCTGCGCAAAGGACGAGCGCTCATGCAAAGACGCCGCCGCTGCTGGAGCTTGTGGGCGCGGCGACCATTCACGGTTTTGGCAAGTGGACGGACGGACGACCTTCAAAGTTGGGTCAATCTTTGCGCAGCGTGCAAGCTCTCCTCTGACGCACAATCACGCTTCGGACGTCATGTGCGCAGAAATGGACAGGGCAGCAGCGAGCCCCTGTGTTTCTGTGGTCTGAAGCACATCCGCCAGCCAAGGTTCCACATCCGCCCACGTCGGTCCGGCAGAGAAGAGCGGACTGATACCAAAGTCGGAGGGGAGAAAAGTGACTGAAGGAGACGTCGCTACGCTCATGCCAGCCTGCATGGGCGAGACTGCTCGAGGTAAGCAGCCATCGAAAGACACCCATGGCGCACCGAGGCCCTGCGTCTGAGAGACGGGAGGGGTACGGTGCGCATTGATGACGTGTCCCGCGCCTTCTCGAACAGCAGTGCGTTCCTCGTCAAGCTCGATTCCTGGCAACGATGAATCGCTTGCAATCTTGTGGCTCCATAGGAGCTCTTCTGTCCTGATCAGACACGTGATTGGTCCCATCGGACCATTTCCGTCACCCTCGTCTGCACTTTGACATTGCTGAACGGCCTGTCGAACTTTGGTCAAAGTCAGCTGACGCTCCATCGAAGTGACTTGAGCGGTGGAAGAGGCTATCAAATCGAGCAGCAGCACCGTGCAAGCGCTCGTGACGCTCGTGACGTTCATTTTTAGATTGTCGATGACTGGGCAGATTCCTCTGATTTCATCTTGAAGTTCAAGCACGTGGGAACCAAATATCCGCAGATGCCTAGGCACTTGATCACCGAAGCGAAGTTTGGATGTGCGGAGGCACAAGTGGAATACTTGTTGATGAAGCATCCATCGGTGTACTTGAAGCCGGCCAGCTTCAAAGTCGCCCATTTCCAGTCTCAGTCGAGCTGCGTCAGCAGCAAGGCTGTACTGAGATGGGAGCGCATCCATAAACCGGCAGACGTCTGCCACGCTTGCGGCGCTTGCGGCTCGATCCGACGCGCTGTGTAGCCGTGCATCGAAGAACTGCCGAGCAAGTTTCGCAAGACCAATGTAAACAGGCACGAAGCCGACCAGCGGATCATTGGTCTGCGTATCAGTGACGACTGGAAGCCGCGCGTTGAAGTGCTGGGGGTGTATCGAGTAGGATTGCCGATGAAAGCTTGCCATCCAGTCTCTGCTGACCAGGTGCCACCTGCGAAAAGAGGTGAGCAGTCAAACGCGTCAACTCAGGCTGGAGTACGCTCCTAGCTGGGGCCACTCACCACAGGCGAATTTCGAGCTCCTCTGCACCCTGCCTTGGCGGATCAGGCAAGCTACCGCGCCGATGCAAGCCAAGCGTGTGTGCACATCGAACAGCGTGGTCGAAGATGCGATGACGCGTGCATTCATCTTCCAGGTCCGTCAGCAGGAGTACCACCAGCGCTTGTAGTCCTACAAACCCGCATGGACGTGCGAGCAGATGCTCTTGCGCGAGTTTCATCGCGCGTTCGTGCAACTGCAGAGCGGTTGCGCGAGCGTGATGTCCGCTCTGGCGGTGGTGCAAGTCTGCCAAAACACTGCTTGGAGCCACCTGGATGCTGACGGCTAGAGACGTCTGCACCAGACAAAGCTCATCCCACTCCAACAGATCCGAGTCAGCGAGGCATCGGTCAAGCAAACGCAGCAGATCATTCAGATCAATGCAGTAGAGAATGTGGATCAAGCAGCGGTCCCGAAAGACTCTCTTGAGCAAGCGCCGGCTTTCGTCTCTCGTGCCGAGCAGGACACGAGTGCAGCGCGTCTCTGCACGTCTCGCTTCGCTTAAAGACTGGCCAGTGGACGGAAGACTGGGTGGTGGGGACAAGGTGACGGCAGACTGCGATTCTCCAGACAAGCACTCATTGCCCTCGACATTGACTCGAGTGTCGGATCTCGGCAGACCGTTGGAGACAGCCGGAGCAGCACGACTATCGAACGAGCGCGGTGTCAAGAGGTGGCTAGCATCCGATCCCGCTCTTGCTCTTTTGCTTGATCGCTTCTTGCGCTGTGCTCGCACGCAGAGGTGCGCAATGTCCGATCTGACGCACCGCGAGCATGGGTGTTGGCCGTTGCAACGCTGTTTCTTCTCCTGGCAGCGTACGCAGCTGCGATTCAGTGACATTTTGCGAACCTCTTGCTGATTGGAGACGTCTTGACAGCCCGCGAGGATGATTGTCTTCAACAATGTCTTAATGTTCACTTGTCTCACACCATTTGGGAGCCAGCGTCTTTGCGGATGTATCACCATCAAATACCAAACGGGCGCTTTGCAGATGCTGAGTCGGATCTACAGTGACGAGTGACGATTGATACGAGTCGTGAGCAGTGAGCTGCACCTGCCAAAGTCCGAAATGCCGCGTGGAGAGGTGCCAGGCGTAATGATTCAGCGACTTGGACGCGCGCATGCAGGGTCCTCTGCGCGCGTTTGCGGTGCACGACGGCGCGGAGATATAAATCCGACGGCTTTGCGAGCTGCGCAGCAGGCAAATCTCCCTCTGCGCGCGTGAAACACTGATGCTACTCGACGACTCTGCAAACGGAGCGCGGGGGGGTCCCACCAAAAACTGACGTTCTTCAAGCTCACCTGCCAGCAGCCAGTCTTTAGCATCTGACCGTCATCCACCGGCTGAATGTCTCGCATGACGATCAGCAAGCAGCGACAGACTGACTCGGATGGTGGAGCAGGACGACGCCACGAAAGGCGGCAAGGGTAGCACAATGAGCTTGCCAGACAGTCGTACTACGGCCAGACAGTCGTACTACGGCCCAGTGATCAATGTCGCACCTTGCACTTGATGACGAGCTCGGTCGCTTAAATAGCGGCACACGCTTGACTCTCCCGTGAGTTTATTGCCTCACACTTTGGTCGTGTCCCAAAAGCCTTCCTTCCCCTATCGACTCCAGCGCTCAACTCACGGACCCTGCATGATGAGAAGACAGCAGAAAGCGAGTCCAGAGGCTGCGCTGCCCTACGCCATCATTACTGGCGGATCCGAAGGCATTGGTGCGGCCTTTGCCCACGAGTTGGCATCACGTGCAACACACAACATCATCCTCGTCGCGCGCAACGTCAAGAAGCTCGATGACGCCCAGAAGGACATCGAGCAGCGCGTGTCCACCGCCAAGGGTGACTTGGCACGCAACTTTTCGGTGCAAAGCATAGCATTGGATCTCGCAGCACCGAACGCTGCGCAGGCCCTGCAGAATTTGACAAAGGTGAGACTGTCGGGGAAAAAATTGCACTGCTGTAGGCTGATACGTCGTCGCGTGCTGTCCAGGATTTGCCAGTGACGCTGCTCATCTTGAACGCCGGAACCGCGGTTGCAGGCCCATTTGAAGATCAAGATTGGGCACGAACGCGCACTGTGCGTTCTTGGCCGCCTTTGCGCGCGTTAAGCGTTCCCCGACACCGCTAACGTTCTACTCTTCCCCGCAGATGAACGACCTAAATGTCGTTGGTCTGACAGAGGTCATTCAAACCTTTTTACCGCGATTGAAGAAGGAGGCGCGCGTCCGAGCGGCTTACAACTCGCGCCAAAGTCCCGTCGGCCTCGTCACTCTTTCGAGCATTGCTGGTGCGTCGAGCGCGCGGATGCAATGACACACTGGCCCACGCTGCTGACGTTGGGCGCTCCTCAGGTCTGATGCCGGTCCCCGCCATGGCTGCATACGCTGCTGGCAAAGCATACGTCTTGTCCCTAACGGAATCCATCCACCACGAGCAGCGTGTTCAAGGGACGGAAGTGCACGTCACTTGCGTACTACCCGGTCCGACTAGATCTGCGCTTTGGTCTTTGGTACGTCTATGCCTGGTCTGCTCTCCGCACTTGTCACTGGGACTGAAATACGCTGCGAAAACTGAATGACAGGACGGTGGAAGACCTTCCAAAGTGCTTGTTCCTTGGACATCTGCACAGTCAGTCGCTCGCGCGGGAATTGACGGTTTCATGAGCAACACCGCAGTCGTCATTCCAGGCGTGCACAACAACATTACAGCGTATAGTTTGCGACTGGCCCCAAAGTGGCTCATTCGCCGCATTTCGTCCCTCGCCATGAATCAATGGCCAGACCAGAGCAAGACCGTAAAAAGTACAAGGGAGCATCGCTGGTCTTCGAACCACTCGGCAACACGCCCGACCATTTCTGTCCTGGCTGCCGCTGTCATGGCTGCGTTGCTCTTCCTGCATGGCTTTCCTAGTCTGCTTTCTAGCCCATCCAGCCCGTACAGATGGATTTATCGCCGAATCGGTTGGATGGGCCAGGAGTCCACCAGCTTCCCATTCTTGCTGACGTTTCGAGAAGCCGTGAGTGACTGTGGTTGCGCCGTGGCAGGCAGCGGCAGCTAAAGGCGTCAATCTCGCGTTGCGTGGCAGGATGACCGCCTCTTCTTGGAGGATCGCGTCCAAAATCAGCCAACATATTATCGTTGGGGGCATGCGATTCCAGCATTCATCTGGACGTGCTGTGTACCCTTGCAACACTCTCCCCGGATCCGTGCTCGCTTTCCAAGCTTTCATAAAATGAACGGATACGTCGTCTTTTCGATTTCCGCTTTGCTAATGACTACCGGCCTCGGATTTTTGGTGCGGGGCACTTCCCACTCCGAAAAGGGCCTGCTGACCGTGCACCACGTTCCTGGACATCCATGGCTCATCTATCCGACCTTCGATCAGGATCTGCTGCTAGTCACCGCCCTGCAAGCTCCGACTTTGTTGCTCAGTCTACAAGCGGCTCGAAGGCGCGAATTTGCTAGACACCAGTACTGGGCTACCATGTTCACCATCGCGTCTTACATTATTCATCTCGACCGACTCGGCTTCACCCTCATCTTTCTCATCGGTGGCATGCTCCAGCACCTGCCGTTGAGCATTCAAGCGCGTCTACCCGAGTCTATCGAAGACAAGATGAGGTACGAGCTCATGGCTTTTTCCCTCTCCGCGCTGCTCGGAGGCATCATTGGGCTAGCTTGGGCATTCAAAGCGCATCGAAGCTTGACTGCGAAGCACGGCTCATGAGCAGTCTCCGCCGTGTCCAAGTCTTTGGTGCGCTTCTTTGGGGCCATTACATGTATCAGATACGCTCAAGCAGAAAGTGGACACGTATGAGACATGATACGCGGACGGGCTCGCAAAATCATCGCGTGTGTACGCTCCCGCGCGTTCGCGCGCGTTCCCGCGCGTTCTTGCATTCGACGCGCGAAAAGGCGATCGACCTTCAAAGTGGCGTGGCACGTACTCGCACAGTTTGTTGGCTGACTGTGAGCGTGGTGCGATGCTGCTGATAAGGTGTCGTTTGTGTATTTGGACGAGGTTGACCAGTCAAGCCAGGTTCAGCGAAGCGCGCAACATGAGGACCAAGTCGCAGCGCTGTGGAGAAAGTGAACGCGCTGCTCGCCATGGATGCTTTCAAGGCCCGCAAGCGGTAAGCATGTGCCTACAATCCGAGGTTCGTCGTGCGCACGTCGAAACGCTGCACAATTTTGGCTTTTGCATCTTTCAGGCATCACCATACACGCTCGACTCTACCAATGTGAAGACGAATCGCACCGCCCCGCGACGCGAATCGTCTCCGAGGCCTCGCGTTCGCACTCTTTCGCGCAGGCGCGGGCGCGGGCGCGGGCTATGCGGACGCGATCAGTCCGCGCCAGCGACTCAGCGCCATGTATATCGAGCAATTTGATCAAGTCGGACAATATTTGACATAACGTGAAGTATCTGACAGCGCGGCATTAGCTCAGTTGGGAGAGCGTGAGATTGAAGTTATTCAATATCATTCCGATCAGCACGGGGTTCGACCCCGGCGCGACGCGGATCCTCAAGGTCCTTGGTTCGAACCCGAGATGGCGCACTTTTTTTTATTGTTCTCGACGCGTCTGCAGATTTTCTTGTAAGCTCTGACCCTTGCGCCCAGCACAGTCTTTTCGAAACTCCGACCCTTTATTCATAGCAATCAGCAGCAATCAGCAAAGGCGCTCATGCGCGAGCAAAGCAATAAGAAGCGCTGAGCAGCTTTGGTACCAACTGAAGAAGTGGTGCGGCGGCATCCAGGCAGTCAAGATGAAGAAACAATGCTCAGCAAAGATGATACCATGTTGATGGTTGTGAATGCCGCAACTGGCGCAACCATGCTACAGCGCTTGCCAACATCGTCAATGCGCTCACACCGCAGAATCATTGCACTGGCAAAAGAGTGACGCACTGTGTGCAATGACTTGTGGGAGGCAGTGGTACGGTCAGGAAAGAAGGATGTCATCTTTTACGAGCGGACTAAGAAGAACACAAAGAAGAAAGGCGGGAGTCAGTCTCTTGCGGTGGGTTTGATGCGGTACGCAGGAGGCAGAGGAAAGGACATGAGCGCACATTGGGGATGGGCAATGGCGCACAAGGTGGCTCCAGTAGAAGCAGCGGCAATGCTCAGATGGCTGAAGGCATTTGTGGGGCTCTTGGTCAAGACACACTTCAGGCAAGGACGCATTGCAGAGGACTTTGCAGCGCGTATCAAGGCAAGGGAGGCATTGCGCAGGGTGATGCAGCGGGCACTTGGTGTGGACGGTGCAGATCAAGTGCATTGGTACTTTCACACCGGGGAAGTCATACAGGGAATAACTGGCGGCTTTCATCTTGACCCACATGATGATGTGCCGAACATACTGATCAATCTTGGGAGCGCTGTGGAGTTGCAGCTTGCAGAGTACGGCAAAGTGCACATGGATGTTGGGACCGTGGTGCTCTTCAATAATAGGGAACTACATCATGCAGTACGCTCTGCACCATCAAGTACAGCAGAAGAGCGGTGGGCACTCACGCTGGGAGCATAGCATGCGACACTTGAACCAAATGACGCACAGAAATAAATGCTTGCACTGCGCTTATGTCTGTGATGCGTGCATGTGTGGGTGCGCAACATGAGTCTGGGCATGTGGCATGCTTGTGTTTGTTAGTAAGCTGCACATGTCAGACAAGGCGAGATGTGGGGGAATGTCAACCGGTACTGCAGGGAGTAGCAAGTTCACCAAGGCTATTGGTCAATGATAGGCTTGGCAAGTTGGCTCCGTCATCTGCGCACATACTTACATAGACCGTCTGTCTAGATCTCTACACCATAATTGGCAGAGCCTCTATAGAATCCGGACTATGAATAGTATCTGCAATGACGCTCTTGGTCAACAAGTACCTTGAGGACTAAGACTGAGGTGCTTGGTGCGCATGAAAGAGAGAAATGAGCTGATGTGCACTGGACTGGGCAGGCTGTGTGCATGCAAAGAGACATCAGTGATCAAGAGTGACAGAGTGCTCAGCAGGGCAATAAGCAGCAAGCAAAGTAGTGCGTTAAGCAGGAAGGTGTTAGTGCGTGTAAATGAAAGAGCTGTGGAGTAAGTGTCAAGGGCAAAGCAGGGCAGTGTGTGCAGGCAATTAGTGCGCAGAATGAGAGTGTTGTGCAGAGTACACCAGGCAGGAAGCAAGAGTGTGGTTGTGTGGCAGCAGTTAGTGCGCAAAGTGAGAGTGTCTGTGCAGCACATTGTGCTAGTATGTGCTGTTGAGAGAGTGCAACAGACAGGATGCTAGAGCATGCAAACAAGGGGAGCAGATTTGGCAAGCATTGCAGAGGTCAGAGGGTGTTAGTGCGTGTTAATGAGAGAGTGTTCCAGAGAAGCAATAAGGAAGGGAGAGGATGTTAGTGCATGTAAATGAGAGAGCTGTGAGGAGAGAGGGTCAGTCAGTGAATGAGGGGGCTGTGAGTGCGTGTTAATGAGAGAGTTGTGAGGAGAGAGGGTCAGTCAGTGAATGAGGGGATGTTAGTGCATGTAAAGTTAGGGTTAGGGTTACAAGGGTGTCTGGAATTAGGGTCGGGGATGTTTGATAGCCAGTTTGTAGAGCACATTGAGGAGTGTCTTGTGGCAGAAAAGTTTTGGATTTGCGATAGCCGTTTTTGCGTGAGGAGGCGCAAAGCGCAAGTGCGGGGTGATTTTGGCTGGTGGAGCCTCTGGAATTTGGGAATCAATGTGACCCTAGCAGGGTTTTAGAGAGGGTCAGAGGAGTCATTTAGCATGTGTGAAGGGTTTGGGCTGGGGTTGCAAACTCATGGAGATATGGGCTTTCAAAG
>CCYA01000159.1:0-36336 GCA_900000165.1 Ceraceosorus bombacis
CCCATGCTGACATCCTTTGAATTGGGCATTGTTTGCTTGGAACTTCCCACTGCTTGACTGTCAAGCTTTTGCACTGACTTGCACAAATTACTTCCTGGGTCACTGCTGCCTGGCTGTCACATGCTCTCATTCACACACACTCAATTTCTTTGAATTGTCCATTGATGGCAACAAGCACCCTCTTGTTGGTCCTCCTGGAGCAATTCCTGACACAGCATCCTCTCCCCCACTGGTGTGCACCGATATCCATCTATGTGCTTACAGCTCCCTTCCATCAGATGCTATCTTGCTTGTGCATCTATGAGCCCTCGTCACCCCTTGCTGGCGCTTTTTCCGGCAGAAGCGTCTTGACTGCATCAAATGCTCCTATCAGAGCTGCTCAGTGAGCTCCGCAGAGTTTCGGACGCGTCTTTTGGCGGGGCGCGCGCTGATTCACCACGGAGAATCCTCGACTTATACCAGTAGGCCACACTGCCTTGCTTCTTGTACATTGCCTGACTGACAACATTTTCCGAATCAACATGCACCGACTTGCCAGACACGCAGTCTCCTCGCGCAGACGCTTCGCATCGGAGCATCTTTGCGGCGCTCGTCGAAACACTCTCCCAAAGCGACGCTGACGTTATCCATTGCTATGCACGCTGCTTCGCACAGAGACGGTCGTGGCGCATCAGTAAAAAAAGCCGCAGCCCGTAGTGATGAGATCCCAAGCCTGGGCGGGCAAGGGGTGGAGAAGGCGATGAGCGCGCGCATTTCGGCGAGCATCGCGAGAGCGCGCCGGGACACTCACAGAAGCACTCCGACTAAAGTCTAGAGGTCCGCCTGCCCGCTTGACCTTGATCGTGTGTTTGGTGAAGGGTGCTCCCGTCTGAGATCCCAACCCGTCGACTCCTACAAGCGCATCGACCGGTCTCATGTACCACTTGAGGTGCTGACCTTGCACCGACCACGTGCCCGCCGATATTTGCACATCGATGGACAGAGCTACACCTTCTGGGATACGAGTGCTCTGCGCGGGCGACAAGGACGAGGAGGACGCTGAACGAGAGACGTCGCGAGAGACTAAAGAGGGCGAACTTCGACCAGCCGGTACAGCCAGCAACTTTTTTCGCGACTTTTGGCTGCTGGTCAATTGGCTCATCTTCGACGAGCCCGTCTCCGAGTAAACGCTCGATGCTTGCATGGAAGGCGCGGGCCGCAGCGTGTTCACGTCGGAGAGCACGCTGGAAGAGTCGTTGCCCATGGATGGGCGTGCCGCAATGTCGCTCTGCGTGCTCGTTCTACTGAGCTCGTTGGCGCGCTTGAGATCTCGCGCGCGCTCTCTTTTCAGCTCCGAATGCACCGCTTTGCCACTGTCAAAGAGATTTCCGCTCGCGGCACCCGCTAGCGCATCCGCTGCGTAGTGTACAAAGGGTAGGTAAATTTCGGTAGCGATGGGTTCTCCACCCACACCGCTGTCGTGAGCATCTTGCAAGTCTTCTTGCGTGACGTTGACGTCGAGCGTGAACTCGGAGGTCTTGATGTCAAACTCGATGCGCACCGGCTCGCCTACCGTAGCGATCGGATACGGTCGACTGAAAGCGGCGGCCGATCGACTGCCGTTGCACAGCAAAGCCACGTCCTTGGCTAGGAGCAGCGGTGCTTCTTGCGCATCCGGCGATGCGTCGTGAAGTACGTGCTGTGCCGCTTCGCTCGATGAAGCCGTCTGTGACGCAGCAGCGTCGCTGCTGCTGCGAGAGCTTTGGGCAACGAGTGTAGCGAGACTGGCGGTGCTGTACTGAGGTGAAGTGCCTGCGCCAGGACCCGGCACGAAATTAGGATCGGCGTCACAAGCACGCACGATGCCAGATAATTGCGAGTAAGGCCATGCAGCTGCACGATCCCTCTTGACGTCGTCGATGCTCCAAATGCTCAAGTCTTCCCCGTTCCAGCCATCTCCCCATAAATGCGTATTGTCTGCGCAATACGTCCACAGCGCAAAGTTGAGGACGTTGGCGCCATCGCAGCCGTTCAGACTAGCATCCAGCGCCAAGGTCTGGCTAGAATAGTCGCCAATGCCTCTGCCTTTACCGTCTCCGAAATACGCTCGCTTATCGTCCATGTCGTAGGGGATACCCAGCTCGCCTATAAGCGTAGGGTACGCCCCGAGCACGTCCAACGTATCTTGTCGGAGGTATCCAATCTGATCTCGTATGCAGTTTCGGATGGCTTTCGAGCCGACTCGCACTGCGCTCAATACGCTGGAGTACTTGCCTCTCAGCAAGCCCACAGCATCCGCATTGAACCAATTCCAGTGTTTGGTGATGAGAGTCAGGCCGTCGTAAAAGTGAGCGGATACGGCGGCTCGACCACGAAGATCGTCGTACGTCAGCTCCTTGGGCGGTGGCTCGAAGACTGGAGGTTGCAGGAACATGATGGCTTCCGGATGGATGGCTCGCAGAGTAGCTGCATAACCCCTCCAGTGAGGCAGCCAAAAATCCGCCACAAAATCGACGGGCCTGTACAAACGTACACCCTTGTTAGCCAACGCCTCTCTCTCCTCCGGCGGTGCCAAGGTCTCGAAAAAGTAGTTTGGCTTGAGCAGCTGGCCCGTCGATGGATCCCACACGCCGTGTGCTGCCCACAAACACTTGCCCACGGGCCACTGCGAGTCCCTCTTCCAGCCCCACCGCGGTCCGCCGTTGATGGCATCCTCTTCCGCAGAGAGCCAGATGCTCTTGCCGTTGGGATCGACGGTGACGCTACCTTGCCTCTTGGGTCCCAAGCTTCCAAACACGTAATTCTCCACCGTCTGCGCTTGGCCGACGCCCAGACGCATGCTTTGCAAGGGCGTAGGCATGGGACCCTTTCTCAGTTGCCACTTTTTCGGCAGCACAGCCAGGTCCTGCAGCCCAACGTAGGTGGGATTGGGCTCGTTGATGGAATCCCAGCCAATGACGCACTCGTCCAAGAGGTTGCCTGCATCTTTGATCCTGGAGGCCAGCCGAGCGACGGCATCAAAGTAGTGCCTCTGCAGCCAGTGTTGGATGTTGATGCCGTCGATGATGCACTTTGGAGCGTACTCGCTGCCAGCAAAGAAGAGCACAGAGAGCGTTGCAGCTGCTAGACGAGTGTAATTGGTCGCCCAAATCATGTCTGGGAAGTCGATGGGACTGGGATGGGAAGCGTTGGGCCATTCGCAGTGCAGAAAGGCGGCTTGCGTGGCTGTAAAGTTGCGAGGATTGAGACCGCAGGCGGTGAGCACCCAGAACGGCGCGCCAGATCCTCCCGTAAAGCGTGAGAACTGGTGGACGGGCAGGATAGAGTCGAGGGAGTGGGCGTGGGCATGTGCGTGTGCGTGTGCGAGTGCGAGTGCGAGTGAGCGCGTGTAGTGAGATGCGCACATGTCGCACTCGTGACTCACCAGATCCTGGTGCGGATCCATAAACACCTTGAAGCCGTACTGCTTGACCTTTCTCAGTACGCGCACAGTGTAGTGCATATACTCTTCGTCGTACTTGCCGCTGTGTCGAGATTAGCGCCACAGGCCACCTGGACGATGAGCACACATGGCCACAAACTGCTAGCGCAATCGCCGTGTCCGCACCACGGCCAACGACTCACGGACCCTCGTGCTCCAACGCTTCCCAGGTAAAGACCCATCGCAGACAGTTGAAGCCCCACAGTCGAAGCCTGGCGAGGTGCACATCAGCGCTGCCGCCATCATCCAGATCCAACGGTTGCCCCACAAAGCTCTCCTGGCCGCTCTCTGCGCTCTCCCAAAAGCCTTGCAGCTTCTGACTGGGCTGACCCAATGGCGCTTTGGAGGAGCCAGAGAGGTTGACTCCGCGCAGCAGCACTGCTCGGCCCTTGGTGTCGCGAAAGTGAGCAGAGGAGGCGTGCAGGTAGTATGGCGGGACTTGTGAGACGTGGCGTGGCGTGGCGTGGGGAAGAGCAGAGCGGATGAGCATGGCTTGTGCTTGTATGCTGGACCTCTTGTGCCCCATACTCACCTGCATTGCCCGTGGTAGGCGAGACGGAAGGCACCTTGACCATCTCGACGCGGGTGGAACGGTGAGGAGTGCGGGAATGAGGGACGAGGGATGGTAGAGGTGGGTGAAGCGGGTGATGGATGAGGCTACATGTTGTCATGCATACAGCGTGGTCGTTATGAGTGCGAGTGGGAGTGGGAGTGGGAGTGCGGAGTGGTGAGTGGTGAGTGCTGCAGCGATGAACGCGGCGCGAGTGCGGTGCGTGGCTGCATCGCTGCTGATGGCACAGATGCAGGCAGGAGCATCAGCATCAAGGTGCCTTCCTTGCTGCTGCTGCTGCTGCTCGACGGATGCGCCCCCATCAAGCGGCGGCGGCGGCGGCGGTGGAGGTGGCTTGCTCATGCGCGACCGCGACCGCGACCGCGCACGGACGACTTGAGATTTGCTCGCCCGGCATTTCTCGGCCGATAGAAATTTGTCTGTCCGTGACCGCGCTCGCACTCGCACTCGCACTCGCACTCGCACTCGCACTCGCACTCGCACTCGCACTCGCACTCGCACTGACGACTTTTTTGACGGAAACTTGGAGAAGATGAGGCGAGGCAGGCGAGGCAGGCGAGGCAGGCAGAACGCGCAAGCAGCTTCTTCTGCCACGCTTCCTCCTTCCCTCTGCTCCACCACCATTGCAAGTGAAGAGCGCTGCAAAACGCGCAAGTGCAGCCGACACACACACACACACACCGCTCCATCTCGCCAAACGACGGAGGAGAATGCCCAAAGCTCGCAGCAATCCAGCCAGGCTGCGAGCCAGAGCCAAGCGGCACGATCCCATCGCAAGGGCTAGCGGCAGCCATGGCGCACAACACGCAACCCTCGACGGCGGAGGCAGCGGCAACAGCAACAGCAACAGTAGCCGCACAGGAGCTGCGACGACGACGACGACGACGACGACGGCAAAGGAGATTGTGATCCCGCTGCTATCCAAGCTGCCCCTCTCCTACGCCCACGCCAACGCCCGCGCCCACACCCACGCCCCTCCTTCTGCAACCACGTCAAGCACAGCCGCACCACCACCCGCACCACCAACATCCTCGGGCGACACGCTGTGGGCGCTATCCTCCCTCTCCGCTCTGCTGTCCAACAAATCGGAACGCAGAGTGCTGCTGTCGGCCAAGCACAAGCTCGTACAGCGATTGATCAGCGCTCTGCAGCACGACGATGCGGATGTGAGGACAGAGGCTAGCGGCACCATGCGCAACCTCTGCGTTCAGGCCGGCTTCGACGCCAGGAGGAGCTTGGCAGAGCAGGGCGCGCTGATCGTCATCGTCGATCAGTTGCAAAGCAGCGCTGCCATGCTGAGCATGAGGCTGCATCATGCCAGCGCCCACAGCTACGCGCAGGAGCGCCGAGATGGCGTTGCGATGGCACCCAGCCACATCAAAGCGGTGGACAAGCCGATGGAGCAGATGAACAAAAAGGAAAAGAGGCACGCAGCAAAAGCCGCAAAGGCAGCGGCAGCGGCAGCGGCAGCGGCAGCTCAAGATGCTGCTGCCGCCGCTGCTCCCAAGACTCAGAATGGCGATGTACCCATGGATGCTGATGCTGACAACCACGTCACCGCTGCCGCTGCCGCCGCCGCCCCTGCCAACGAGGACGATGAAAAGACGGCGTTGGCGTTGACCCGACAGATCAACCTTTGCGTGTCGCTGTGGTGCATCTTGGAAGCCGGTTCCCAGCATCTCGCGCCTCTCGCCCCTCACCTCACAGCACTCACCTGCGTGCTCTGCTCCATCGTCGAGCGAGCATCGCTGGCTGGCATGCGTCAAATCGATCAGCATGCCTCTTCGGAGCCTCTGAGCGCTCTCGCTCGAATCGCTGCTCAAAAGAGCACGCTAGAGGTGGAAGCGGGCAACGCAGCAGCAAATGCCCTCATCGGTCTCACCGAAGCTCACCCTCCAGCGGCAGCCGCGCTGACGGGTGTAGCCAGGTTGGACTTGGAGCGGGCACTCCACGCAGGCAAGACCGGCGGCGCGGGCAAAAGGGCAAGCAAGAAGACCAAGTCGAGGCTAGACCCGGCCAGCGTGGGGCCTGATCCATCTGCTCAAGATGCGCAGAGCAACTTGAATGCTCTCGAATGTGCGGTACGCCTGTTGCAAAGTGCTTTGGATCGTGCGAGGACTCGAGCGAGCGGCGGCGAAGACGAGCAGACCACCAACGTGGTGCACTTGGGCTTGTTGAGCCTTGGCGTGCTCAGGAACATCAATGCAGCGCTTCCAGCAGAACTAGCAAATCATGTGCGCATCTCAACCACCCACTTGCAAGCCTATGAGCTACAACATGCATTGCCTTGCTTGACGGACGTCTTGTCCTTGTACGGGGCCGAATGGCAGTGGACCGAGGATCTTGGAGCTGTACAGCGCGAGGAGAGCGCCACATCCTCAGGAGCTGCTCAAAAGCCTGCAGATGTCGACATGGAGGGAAGCGAGAGCGCAGATGCAGGACACATTCCCGGCGCAGCCACAGCTAACGGAAGCGACTTGCTTGCAGACGAAGAGGGCCAGACGACGACCAAAGCTGGACAAGCGGCGGAGGACAGGCTTGGCATCCTGCAGCTCTCGCTCGAGATCATCGCTGAACTTTTGGGCAGCGTGTCTAGTTCGGGCTTGAGCGACGCCGTGCAGGATCGCGCTCCAGACGCTGACGCAGACGCAGACGCAGCAATGGTAGACGATGAGGATGCGCAATCGGACGAGTTGGAAATTTTTGATGCCCTTGATGAGGACGAAGAGGAGGTGGCTGCAGAGGCAAGAATCACTTCTTCATGGGATGGCAAGTCATTCTCAAGCCATCCAGCAGCTAGAATCATCGACTCTTCCCTGTCCGTCAACCTGGTCGGAATGGCAACGCAATGCTACGCTGCCGCCTCGCAGTGCCAGCCAGAAGCGAGCGCCAGGATGGAAGGCCTGCTGGGTCTATCTAGTCGCGCCTTGTCCGTGGTGTCGAACCTGTTCGACGGAGTCGCGCCGTTTGCTCCTCTGCCACCATCCAGTCCAGAGGCGCCTGAGCACATGAGTAGATGGAGGCAGGTATTTGCGCAATGGAGGACCACAAGCAAACCTCTTTTGCAGACGTGGTGCGACTCCTTTGACCTCTTGCAAGCAGTCTTGAGCGCCTCTACCAAGGACCAGCTCGAGATTACGAGCGCATGTCTGCTGGTCCTCTACACGCTTGCCAAACTGCACGAAGGGGCAGACTTGCCGCTCGCATGGCATGATCAACAGCCAAACGCTGTCCTTGTATGCCTCTCCGGCATCGCTTCCAGTGCCACGTCGCAGTCGGTAGCCGACGACGACGACGCTTCCCGCGCGAAATCCCTTGGCATCCTGAGCATCATTGCGCGCAGTCCATCCTTGGAAATGTCGCTCCGGGGCGAAATTGCGCAGGGTGTACTGCAGATTCTCGAATCGGTCCTCGCCCCCGACAGGTCCATCGGTCCCAATACGCTCGTCGCTGCGACCAATGCCATCATCGACACGTTTGCAGACGAGACTAGCCCTTACGACGAGCCCGTCTTTCGCCAGCAGGCATTCTTGCCGCGCTTGAGAAAGGTGGTGGGACCCGTCAAAAGTCTTGTGAGTGGCGCGGTCGGCAGGCGTCCCGGGCAATGCCGCAACTCTGCTGACATGGAATCCCGTGCCCCCAACTCGCAGGCCAAGACCATCGACAAGCGAACCGATGGCGCGCTGAGAGCGTTGGCGGATGAGAGCACTACGAACCTCCGAGCATTTGTAGAGTATCGCAATGGGCTCGGGTACTGAATCCGAGAAACAAGACATTGGAGATAATATTCCGATGCAGTCTGAGCCTGGGATGTGTCGCTCTGTGTGATCAGCACGCGCGCGCCCATTCGCCGGCGGCGTGTGTCGAGTTGCCGCTGCTCGGCGAAGCTTGCGGATGTTCGCACCACTGTGACAGCTTATTCGCGGGTCCCGTGTCTCGAAGCCTCGCCAGAGTCACGACCTGCTGGCGTGCAGTCTGAGTGATCCATCCGGTGCGGATGCATGCGTGTGTGTGTGCGTGTGTGCATGTGGATGCGACATTGCAGTTCGGCTGCACATCAAGGGCATGTGATGGATCAGGACTCGCCGTCTGCAGCGTCATGGGCTGTACGCGAGCATGCGATTCCTGGGTCTCATCGCGGAGATGCTGCGGCGAGGGTAATCCGACATCATCGCGGCGCCACCACTGACAAAGGCGGGCAGTCTCACCAACATCACGCATTTGACGTTCCTTCGCCAATCTGCCATGCTTCTCGACACCCTCGCGGGCGTGGGCGCTCGTTTGGCGGCAAAAGTAAAGTTGCACAAGTCAGCGAATGCGTCCGTCCACAGCCAGGCGACTCGTCGCGCCGCGAACGGGGATGTGCGGCGCGGCGCGGCACGCATGCATGTCGGTCTCTGATGCGATCCAACGCTTTTCGTTCCGTCTGATGCAGATATGACCGCAAGTGGTCGACGAGGTTTTGTATAGAGGGGCGCTCGCTCTCTGACATGGCGAAAGTATAAGAAGGAGCAGCTCGCTCGCCCTGCGGTGCGGTGCATCCATCCATCTACCATTCTCAAGGACCATCTCTCTCATCTACGATTCACTCACTCTTCACCAAGCATACACTCAAGATGCCCGTCAGCACCACCCCGTACAACCGCAGCGATGCCGCTTCTACCAGCACCCATTCGAGTCAGAGTTCCACCTCTGCACGCACCGATCCTCTGAATCAGCTTCACCGCAGCAACTTTATTCATAACCCTGCGCTGGCGACCAGCATCTGCACGGATGATGAGCTGCTGGACCTCATCAAAGCGGTCAAGGCCGGAAAAGATGTTTCGGGACATCCTGCCAGTGCGCACTTGGATCGCGACTGGCTCAAGACGCAGACAGTGACGACTCCTGTGCGAGAGATTCGAGTGGTGCAGGATACCGCGTTCGAGATGGTCAATGCATCCGCACAGAAATGTGAGTCCGAAGTGAGAGAGAGCAGTGATGCCGCCAGCGCTGTAGCGCATCACAACGCTAACCTCTCCAACGGCCGAAATCAGCCTCAGCTGCATCATCTCAGAGTCGTAACGGCAACGTCCACTCGAAGAGGAGCACTCCGCACTCGTGATTCGATTGCATTCGGTCAGCTGCCACTTGTGAAACAAATTGCACGCTGCATCATGACTACAGGACAAGCATCGGCCCAATGCATGCTTTCAGACGAGTGCTGACGGTTGAGATGCGCACACAACTCCCTGCTATGAGATCAATGGTCCGTCGGCGTCGAGGGAGGCGAATGGGCCGTCGGATGTGCTGGTAGCGATTGTCGTGCCGCCTTGGGCCTCCCCACACTATTAAAGTTGGTGAGAGCGGCCCTCTCTACGTCCGTCAGCTTGGCCGTTCCTTCTGCTGCTTGCTGTAGCGCTTCCGTGACGTACTTGTCCAATCTTGCCGTGTTGCCCGAGCCTTCCGGCGTCTTTCGTTCCAGCCCGGGCGCAAACGTGCTTCGCCGAGGCACGAGTCCCAGCTTCGCGATCGCAACCTGACGATCCTTCCACCGCGTGCTCTTGTTCCCCTCGGGTGTCTTGCGTTGACGTCCCGACGGCTGTGCCCGCAATTGGCCGCTCCAAATGCCCTCCATAAGCGTCTCGTGTGGTATTCCCTTTTTTACTGCTCGATAATACACCGCGGGCGGTGTTGGTGCTGTCCGAGGCAAACGAATATGCACCGGCGCTTCATCGCCATGCTTCCAATACTCCTTGTTCCAACTATACAGCTCGTCGTAGCTCCTCGCGCCTTTAAACATGGCAAGACGAGGTCGACTATCTCCTTTACGCGTCTTGTGCTGTCTTCCAAGTGCGCTGGACGTCGTTTGCTGGGACGTTGAGAGCGAGTCGGTCTGCATGTGAGAGGAAGCAGACGAAGCTTTGCTGCTTTCAGGTACGCTGCTGTCCGCACTCTGAGGAGAAGCAGAGTCCCAATGCAGCGCGTGTGGAGCGGAAATGTGTGGCGTTTGCTCGCCTAAAACACCACTGTGACGCGTCTGACTGGCAGGCGTTCCGCTCCAGGCGCTTGGGCTCGCTGCTCGGACTGGACTATCGTGCAAATTTTCGAGCTCGTGTGGCAGTCGGAAGTCGTGCCCCTCCATCACAGCGGCTAAAAAGTCGTCAATCGATCGGTCTCCATCGCCGTGCACAACTCTGCGCACAAGCTGATTCGGCGCGACCCGGCCGTGAGCGGGACCATCTCCGGCTTGCTCGACTGCGGGCGTGGCGTGACTGCGGTCGAGGCTGCGAAGTCTTTGGCTGTCCTGAGCAGACTGCCCACTCTCTCTGCGCTGCTTGAGTCGAGTGGCGTTGGCGTATCGTGCGTAGTTGTCGTATCGGCCCGAGGGGGTCAGAGCCTGCACCGCATCACCCCGTAGTCCCCTGAAAAACCCCTTGTCCACCAAGCCCATGATCTGTTCGTCGGTGTAGCCTCGCTGCTTATAATGCCAGACTGTCGACTTGGCAGGAGCACGGTCATGAATCCTGATCTCTGCTGGGACGTGGCGCCGCTCTCCATACGCCTTGTTCCAATCCAGCAGCTCCGAATACGATCCGGCACCTCGATACGCGGCTTTTGGCGGGAGCGAGGTGTACAGCGGTGCGCCATCCACATGCCCTGGGCGCTCATGCTTGTGCGTTCCATTTGGCTGCCTCCACGCATCGAGATGGGCCGTACGTGGCGTCACAAGCTCGTTCATGTCGACTGCTGGACGTTTAGCACTAGACCCGCCTAGGCTCAACTCGGTATCTACGCGGGTGCGCTTGCTAGTGTCTTGCGGTGGCACAGCAGCGCGCGGCGGCGGCGAGACAGACCCTTGCTCCGGAAAGCCCAGCCTCAGCTCAGTGTCGACAGCCGGTGCATGTGAATGGCTTTTTTTCAACTTGCCAAACGATGGGTTTGCGTCGCTGGCCGACGAGAAAGATGCCTTGCGCAGCGAGTCCTCCGTCTCTTTCCAAGCCGCAGAGCCAGGCTCGGACAAGCCCCGAGTATAGAGCATCGCGCGTCCCACCTCTTGATCGTCCAGACGAGACGCTACGGCGCGACGTTGGGGCGCTGCATGCGTCGCGGGCGACGACTCCTTCAAAGAGGCCAGAGTGTGCGAATGACCCGGCTCCGAAGGATTGGCCGAAGCGCGAGTCGGGGACCGCGAGTATCCGCCCAGCGAAGGATCTCCACGAAGCAGACCCGCTCGCTGCATATAAGAGCGCGGTACCCACGATGGCAAAGCGGCCGCAGGGTCTTCTCCAAATAGGCGCGCAATCTGACCCTTGCGAGACAAATTGGTCAACTCCTTGTCCAGCCTCTGCGATACGATGCTGCCTTCACCGGGCTGCAAGCGTTTGTTCACATCTTGAGGCGCTCCGCTGACAGCCAGCACCCTCCTCTTGTCCCGCCACTGCGTGCTCTGAACGCCCATTGGCGTTTTGCGGTAGGACCTGCCCGTTTTTACCATGTCAGCGCGCTTGGGATCCTCCAACTTGGCCATGAATTCTTCGTCGCTGAGTCCTTTCATTCTCCACCTGTAGTACTGCCCCTTGCTCAGAGCGTTCTTGGGCAGCCTTATGTGTGCCGGCACTTCTAGTCCTTGCGTGGTGTAACTCTTGTTCCAACGCAGCAGTTGGGCATAGCCGGTCGCGCCTTTAAAGACCGCCAGGGGCTCCGTGTTGTGTGGTCGTCTCTTGGCATGGCTGGCCGCTGGCTTCGTCGTCGTGGCAGATGCCACTTTGCTTGCTGATGCGGGAGTGTTCGACTTGACAGCTTCGATCGGTGCGCTTTCAAGATGCTTGGCCGACGCAGATGCAGCCGCTTCCTCTACGGTGCCGAGTCCACGCGGTGCCAGCCTTTGGCGTTCGAGATCATCGAGCGCCTGACCAGGTAAGAGGTTCAAATCCTGTTGTAGTCCCTTGGCAGAACTGCTCACATGTTTGGAATGATCAGAGTGGGTCAAAAGGGGATTGGTGTGGTCGGTCGCGCTGGTACTCGTTGCAGTTTGGCCCGCTTGCTTCTTCATCATCGACGCGCACTCTGTGCTGCCGTTGGCGGCTTGTGCGGCACGTTTGAGATCACGCAGCTGCGTACTTCTGCAGCCTTCAGGGGTGAGTCTGGTGTTTGACGGTCCGAACTTTCGGGGCGGTTCGACGCCCAAGGCTCGGTACAGCCGCTTACGATCATCGTGAGCGGACGTCCGGCTATTCTTTACTCGTTGCGGGCCACTGTGATTGCGAGGAGGCATCATGCCAAGACGTTCGCCTTCCTGGAGTGCCCGCAAGATGGCTTCGCGATTCGTTTGAACCTCTTCTTCGCCAACATGTCGCATCGCGCGCGCGGTTGGCCGCCCTTTGGTTTTGGCCACAGGCACAATAGGACGTCGCAAATTGAGAGCATCAGCGAGAGTAGCAGGCTCCACCTTGAGCTTTCTGGCCGACCTTCTCGTTGCGCGAAGGTCCGTATGCGACATGGCCAGATGCATATCTCGTGGATTCGAATCAAAGTACGACTGAAGCGCTGCAACCTTGCGTCTCTGATCGGGCGAGAGATTCTTCAAGCGTTCGGCGTGAGCCTGCGTAAAAGCGACTACCTTTGAGTCGCCCTCGCCTACGTCGATAGCACGGCTTGCGCGAGCAGCAGAGTGTTCGCCCCACGCCTGCGAGAGAGCTCTGCCAAGAGTTTCTTTGGAGACGCCAGCCTGATTGGCGTACCCTTGATGAAGTCCTGGCGTGTCGGCGGCAAGGAGCCTGTGCATGGCGTGCGGACGAGTCCTCAAGAATTTGACAGCGGCAGGCAATCTATCCACGCCTGCAGCGGAGGATGCGCTCGGAGAGGCCTCTTCTATCCCTCCGAAAATGGAGTCATCCGGAACCCTTGTGCGAGCGACCAATAGCGATGTCTCGTCTGCGTGATCAGAGGGTGGCCTTTCTGGCTCTGCTGCATTACGGCCACCGAGTGCAGACGACGATTGCGCATGCGGCACTTGCTGGGGTAGCGCTACCTGCCCGCCCAGCTGCTTTGGTCGACGGATTGGCGCTGGAGTGCCCGGAGGCTGCATCGAGACGACCAGGTCAATGCAGTGATCGCGATCGCGCAACATGCCGACACGCCTACTCACGCGTTTCGGTCGAGGATGCTCGGCTGCAATGCGCTCTTCATCCCGCAAGCGCTGCGTATACAATCGTCCTACCGTGCTTTCGAGCCACGCTTTGTGCCCCGTGCTGCGAGCGTCCCAGTCTGGAAGTGGCTGCTGTCTGCTCGTATGCGAGGGCAGGCCCAAGGACATGCGAACCAAGCGTCTCCTTCGAGCAGCAGCGTGCAGCTCGGGGTTCTCCCTGCGTCGCACTGCGGATGCTGAAGTGCCCCAGGAAAGACCGCGAGAGCCTCCGCCGACATCCGTGAGCGTCGCTGGATCCGCTGCGATGCGCTCATTGACCCTGCGGATATACTCTTTGCCCTGAGGTGACTCGAGCCAGGCGTGATGGTGCGCGCTCCTGCCGTCCCAAGGTGGCCAATCCTCTTTGCTCTTTCCGGACGACGTCAGGCCCATTTCTTTCTTGATGATACGTCGATGCTTGAGGAGCTCGTAGCGTTCAGTATTCTCGCGCCTCCATTCAGCACCTTTGGACTTGCCGGGAAAGTTTCCCTTGTAGTTTTGTGGTCTTCCCAATTTCTTGTTGAGATCGGGCTGCGAAATGACAAAATCGGTTAGCATGCGGGTATGCGAGGCATTTCATTCGCTTTGACTCACGGGTGGTCTCGCTTCTCGATGCGAGCTCTCAGGCAGCTCGGGGGGGCCGCTCGACGATCCAGCAGCAGGGACTGTACCGCCGCCATCGACCCGATCGATCACGCTCGGGGCAGCATTTAGCTCAAGAGCCTTCTCAGGCAGGCCGAGCGGCTTGAGCGGGGCGCGTCTGAACAGAGCGTCGTCGCTCGATGAATGCGCATCCCGAGCAGTACGGTGCGTTTGTGCCGCCGCTGCTGCTGCTGGTGCTGCTGTTGCTGCTGGTACAAAGATTGAAGCGAAAGCACAAGCGCAAGCGCTTAGCGTGATCGTTGCTGCCCAGCAGGTCAGGATTGGCCTCTGCTTCATCTCTTTTCGCAACAGTAGGCGCGTGTCGAGCGCGAGTCGATTCCTGGCCAGCAGGAAACGTTTAGAATGGCCTAAAACAAAAAGAAACGAAAAGAGAAGCGAAAAGGCAAACCGAAAGGAGGGCGTTCAGAAAGCCAAAGACCAGCTCTGGTTGTAGGAGCGAGTTGTGATGTGCAGAAGATGATGGAAGCGAGATCAAGAAGGTCAAATATTGAGCGAGCGCAAGCGAAGGATGAATGTATTGCTCTCGCCACAAAGTCGAGCTGGATGTGGTCTTTCATCTGCCGCCTGCGCAGACAACGCACGACGGCTGGCGTGGCGATGGCAGTGGCGATGGCACAGGCGCAGGCGCGCACGAGCACGAGCACGCAATCACATTTCCCCCCTCTCGCCATTCGTGCGATTGTCATTCACGATGGCCACGAGCACGCAGGCCATTGCCTCGCGCATTGCGCTTTCACGGTGGCGTTCGCAAGCGCGAATGAAAGCCGGGCAGACCCAGTAGCGCTTGCAGCGCTGTGAGGCTGCGGCGCTTTATTGGCCAGCAAATTTGGACCTCTAGCGCATCACGTTGTCGTCCTTGCCACCCGACGCCAAGAGGGAAGGAGGGGAAGGTGGGCTACTAGCTTTGACGCCGCGCGTGGCTCTCCTCTAGCTGCCACTCTGTCCGTCGCTCGATTGCAGGCTCTGCACGAGGTACTCGCACAAACTTTGCACATCCCTGCCCTCTCTCCAAGTCTGCAGCACAACGCTCGACGGAAGGGCCCGACTAGCCCGAACGAGTCTGGCGTGCCACGCAAGCGTAGATGGGTCCGGCTCGGTCGAACTGGAGGCTGCTGATGCGGACGATGACGTGGTAGAGGTGGAGGCGGCACTGCTCAGCATCGTGTTGCTGCGTTTGGGTGCTCGGCCCTCGGCGAGACTGGAGTGGGAACTGCTGGACGGCACACTGGAAGAAGTTGGAGTCGATACGTCCCGAATGAGAATGGCCGCCACTTGATTGGGACGAGCAATGGCCAGCTCGGTGTACACGTCCAGATCCATCTCGCCCGAATCGCCACTTGAGAGTGGGGAGCCCAGCGTTCACGTCTTGTCAATCGAGAATCTCTCATGAGCACAAGAGGCGGGGACATGCATTCGACTCACACGAGGATAAAGGCGTCGTCTGGAAAGTCGGTCATGATGCCGGTGAGAGCGCCACGCTTGCGCGCAGCTGCTGGTTGCAGCCACGAAGCGATGAGTGAGCTGGTAGTGACGGCGGGATAGTGTTTCAAAGCCAACTGTCCGCTGGGCAGTCCCGCGTTGGCCAGATAGTCTGGCGCGCGTAGAGCGACGAGGCAGCGCGTGCACGTCAGCAATCACGAATGCGGATGAGCGCACTTCCCCGCAGACTGCTCACCTCGAACGACGGCATGCAGCTCGCAGGGAGCGTTGGAGACGTAGTGAATGCCTACGCCTAAGCGCACCATGGCGTCGTACCACTGCGACACGCCCTCGACCTGCACCTCTTGATGATTCCTAACAAAGACGTTTCGGAACACTGCCCGTGTGCCTCCCAGAACGTGCGTGTGCCTCACGGTATCGTCCACATCGCTGATCAATCGAACTCGTCTAACACCTCTTCTCATCGGCTGGACAGTCAGCGTGTGCCAAGGTCCCTTGACAGGCTCGCCCTGCGCCTGTTCCGACGATGGCAAGACGGTTTGAGCGAGCGATTTCTGGGGCATGAGTAGCGCTCGCACTTTGAGCGCGCAAATGTCGTCCGGAGTAGCGTTGTGCTGGATGGTGAATCTCGAGTCGGAGCGCAGGTAGGCTTGAATCATGTGCTTTGGAATGATGAGCGAATCGTCGATCATGCCTGCCGCATCCGACACCAGCGTTGTAGCAGCAATCACTCTGGATTTGCCCTCCTCGTGCTGCGCATCCCTCTCGTGCGTGCGCCAACCCGCTGCTGCTGCTGTTGTCGCTTCATCTTGATGTCTTGCAAAGCAAGGCAACACCTCGATGCGCACCTCTCTGCCCGCCACCTTGTACGTCCAAAAGGCCCTCAGCCTCCATTCCAAATTCTCTGCCAGATCGTGCAGCTCGTGCAGCGAGCGACCCCACCAGGTGCTCGAGCCGCCTACGAGCGGCACGGCCGATCCAGACGCGGATCTGGCAATCACTGGTCGCTCCTGTACGGGCGCATCCATTTCCGAGCGCCGTGCACTTTGCACATCCCGCTGATGAGGTGCGCTCTCGACGGGCAAGACGCCCGCGCTGCCCAAGATGCGTTCCAACGCCGCATCGCCCGCACCTTCCAGCACCGTATCTGCCAACTTTTCAGGAAGTCGATCTTGCGATGTGCTGCCGATCCTCTGGCCTGAAGTATCGGAAGAGATGCCATCGGGAACTTGGGGCCAAAATGCCGCATCATCCACGTCGGTGGAGTTGAGCGATAAGAGCGACGCTGACGAATCGGCATGGCTAGAGGCGGATGTGCGAGGAGGCAGACGAGGCAGTCCTGCCAGCTGCGTGACGTGAGCGCGCCGTGAGTCAGGGGCAGCCGTCACAGTCAGCGCCGTGAGTCAGGGGCAGCAGTCACAGTCAGCGATGCACGATTGGTTGCAAGCGCGCGCGCGGCGATAGACTGACCTGCCTGCCGGCCCTTTCCCACACTCGCTGCGCCGTACTCCTGCTCTCAGGCCACCTCTCCACAAAGCCCCTGATTCGAAGAAAGATTTCCACTTCTCCATCGCTCAAATCTTCCGGCGCATCCCTGCACGACCAAGTCTGAGGTTGGCGATCTCGAGCAGGCAAAAGTTGAGCGTAGGTCGGCAGCAGTACTGGTTGGATGTGACCCGCTCGAGGCAGTGCAGGGCGAGTGGCGGCGGCGGCGGTGGCGGTGGCGGTGACGGTGGCAGTGGCGGTGTTGCTGCTGGAGAGCGAAGAGAAGGATCGGGATGAGGCGAGGGCGGAGGGGTGAGGCGCAGGCGCAGGCGCGGGCGCGGGTGAGAAGAGAGCGCTATCGGATCGGAGGGGTGCGGATCTGCTAGCGATTCCCTGAGCAGCCGCTCTGGCTTTGCTCTTGGCGCCCTGCTTCAGCTCCGCCCATTCGCGATGACTGACGAGATGGAGAGCTTCGGAAGTTTTGGCTCGAATGTGCAGACCGGTTCGAGAAGTGCTGGAGCGCATACATGCTTGATCGGAGGCGCGAGTGCTGTTGGTGGCGCGAGTGCTGTTGCTGTTGCTCATGCTGGCTGGAGATGCTGAGCGTGTAGCATCGCCTGATTGGCTAGTGTCGAGCGTGCTGCCGCTGGCGCGAGAAGTCATGGTGCTCTGGCGATTGGTGTGCTGCTGGCCAAAGGATGCTGTAAGCGCGTGGGCGTGGGCGTGCGCGTGGGCGTGCGCGTGTGCGTGGGCGTGCGCGTGTGTTGAGCAGTGCGAGGATGCCCGAAGCTTGTTCATCTCTTGCCCTCCCGCTATCCGCCCTTGCTGCCTGCCTGCCTTTGGAGCTGTAAGTGGCCGGATGAGTTTGGATAAGGTGCGCTTGGTGAGTGTGAGTGTGAGTGTGAGTGTGATGAGTGTCTTTCGCACCGCACTGCGCGGGATGCCCACCAACATCATTACACGCGAATCACATCACGTGTTGAGGAGGCACTTGGCGCATCACAGCTGCATGCAGGACCCTATGCGACGCGCGTGTGAGTGCAGAGAGGCATCTTCTTGCGTACAGACGCACCGCTGCGAATTACGAATGCGAACAGCAAGCTCTCCACTCAAGACTCGCGACGGCCGTCATGATCCTCACACCACACGGCTCACGATTCGGCGTGCAAGGTGCCTTGCTTGCTATTCGTCAAACGCACCCCGAGCAGCGGCGCACACGTAGACGCGCCCACCCGCTTGCAAGCACCCACGCACGCATGCACGCACGCACGCAAACCTGCCACCAATCAGTCACGAGTGAATCGAGATGGCATCCGCACACACCACCACCACCAGCAGCAGCAGCAGCAGCACCAGCGATGCGCTCGTCAGCGACGCCTCTCCAGCGCTGCTTCGTCGAGCCAGTGATGAGGGTGGAGCATGCAAGCAGGCTGTACACTCTTCTCTACACCTTCCGCTGCCTGGTGATCCCATCTACACCGCCCAACACATCCGCCACATTCTTCAACAACGCTTCTTGCATCCTCGATTGAGCATCTCATCTTCCCTCATTTCCTCGTCTTCGTCTTCATCATCCCCGGCTGCACTTCATTGGGATCGCCCAGCCAATCTCGTCAGTCTGTTGCAGCACCAACCATGCTCCTCATCCTCCTCCTCGCGCACCACGTTGAGGTTCGTGCGAGCCGGATTGGATGGACGCATTGTGGGGACGCAAGAGGTCAAGGTGCCGCTGTTGTGTAGAGATGCAAAGCAGCGTCAAAATCAGAATGCGTTTGTGAGGGGCAAGGTGGGCAGCTCGATGTTCAGACCGGGAGGATTGGATGAGGTCATCGATGATGAGCAGGCGGTTGCGGGTGCGGGTGCGGGTGCGGGGGCGGGGGCGGAGACGGAGGCGGGCAATGGTGAGTCGCAATCGAGGTCGCGCTCGGATGAAGTGCAAGGCCTCACACAGCGTTCGCACCATTCACATTCACACTCACATTCACATTTCCGCATCGTCTCGCCTCGCCTGACCAGCGCTCCGCAACATCCCACCAGGCTTTCACAGGGGCTTCATGACTGCAGATCAGCGCGCTCGCTTCTCCCAGCAAGCAGCTCAAGAGAGAGCAGAGCTTGTAGCAGCAGCACAGCAGTCTGTCGACCCTTCCATCATCGATGCGTCTCTGCAGCAGCAGCAGCAGCACCTGCAAATCCTTACCAGCAACGTGCAGCCTTACACGCCCTACTATCGAGTCGCCGCACCCGTACCCGCAGCATCCATGCCATCCGACTCTATGGCCTCGCAAACAACAAAGCATGCGGAACAGCAAGACATTCTCGACGATTTGCTGCCTGCCGCACCCCCCACCACCACCGGCATGGGCCTCGGCATCGCAAGCAGAGCCAATGGACGAGCAGCAGGCATGCACATCAAAAGAGATTGGGCGCACGTCGTCGATCCTTCCAAGGGCATGCCAGACTTTCACAAGCTCGTGCCAGACATGGCTCAAAAGGTGAATCCAGGAATGGCGAGGCGAGGCGAGGCGAGGCGAGGCGTGAGAATCAGCGCGCGACACACGCTGATCACGTGCGTGCCTCACCCATTTCCTCTCCCACAGTACCCGTTCGAGCTGGACGCGTTTCAAAAGGAAGCCGTGTACCACCTCGAGCAGCGCGATAGCGTCTTTGTCGCTGCTCACACAAGCGCAGGCAAGACGGTAGTGGCAGAGTACGCCGTGGCTCTGGCCATGAAACACATGACACGGTGGGTTGCGCGCGCCTTTTTCGTGGCAAGCTCTTGCTGACGCAGACGCCCAGACTCTTGACTCGCACGCGCTTTTACACGCACCCGCGCACACAGCTGCATCTACACTTCACCCATCAAGGCCCTGTCCAATCAAAAGTATCGCGATTTTAAGCAGACATTCGGATCTCAAAATGTCGGCATCCTGACTGGCGATGTGCAGATCAATCCAGAAGCTCCTTGTCTCATCATGACGACGGAAATCCTCAGGAGCATGCTGTACAGGGGCGCTGATCTGATTCGAGACGTCGAGTTCGTCGTCTTTGATGAGGTGCACTACGTCAATGATCAGGAGCGAGGCGTGGTGTGGGAGGAGGTCATCATTCTCTGTCCTCAACACATCAACCTCATCCTCCTCTCCGCCACCGTTCCCAACACCAAGGGTGAGTTTGCGTGCGTGCGTGCGCGCGGCGAGATGAGATGAGAGCGTCAGGCTAAACGCGGGGGTTTTGCGCGCGCGCGCGCCCGCCAAACAGAATTTGCCGATTGGGTAGGTCGAACAAAAAAGAAGGACATCTACGTCATCAGCACTGCAAAGAGGCCCGTACCGTTGGAGCACTTTTTGTACGCGGGCAAAGAGCTGCACAAGATTGTGGATGCGAGGGGACAATTTTTGGGCAGCGGGATCAAGGAAGCGTCGGAAGCGATACGCAAGCGGCAAGACAAGGAGAGGGAAGCTGCTGGTCTGCCACCCGTGTCGCGCGGTCGTGGCGGCGGCGGCGGCGGCGGTGGTGGCGCGCCAATGCGAGGCAGAGGAGCCCCGCAGCGTGGTCGCGCATCTGGAGCGCCAGTCATGAGGGGTCGAGGTGGAGCGGGCATGGGCGCGGGCGGGGGCGCAGGCGCGGGCTCCAACAAGTCTCACGGTGCAGGAGACAAGAATTTGTGGGTGCACCTCATCGGCATGCTCAAGAAGAAGGATCTGCTTCCCGTCGTCGCTTTCGTCTTTTCGAAGCGGCGTTGCGAAGAGTATGCTAGCAGCTTGCCGAATACGGATCTGTGCAATGCAAAGGAAAAGAGCGAAGTGCATGTGCTCATCGAGAAGAGTCTGACTAGATTGAAGGGTGAGTCGAGTTGCCAGCGGCGCGAGGGCGAAAAAAAGTGCTCAAAAGGATTCACGATTGGTTGGGCCCCCTTCGCGCGCGTGACTCACACGCTCCCGCCCTGACCCTGCGCGCGCCAGGTACGGACAAGCAGCTACCGCAGATTGCGCGCATGCGAGACCTGCTGAGCAGAGGTGTCGGTGTGCACCACGGAGGTCTGCTGCCCATCGTCAAGGAGGTGAGCAGCAGCTGCAGCGGCGACGGCGACGGCGACGGCGACGGTGACGGAGCGCAACATGCCGATCACGTGCGCTCATCGTATCGTACCGCTCTCTCCCTCTTTCGCAGGTGGTCGAGCTGCTATTCCAACGCGGACTGGTCAAGGTGTTGTTCGCTACAGAAACCTTTGCCATGGTAGGTCGCGCGTGCGATGCACCCTCTCGATGCTCGCTCGCTCGCTCGCTCGCTCACCCACTCCCACGCCGACGCCCACGCTCAGGGCGTCAACATGCCCGCTCGATGCGTCGTCTTTTCCGGCATTCGCAAACACGATGGACACGAATTTCGAGAATTGTTGGCGGGCGAGTATACGCAAATGTCCGGTCGTGCTGGTCGACGTGGTCTAGACGCTACCGGTGTGGTGATCATCAATGCCGCTGACGATATCCCAGAGGTGAGCAGCGCGCGGCACGACAACTCGAGATGCATTGACGAGCGCCTCACGCTGCCACGCCTCTCCTGCTCCTTCTCGACAGACTGGAATCCTCAACAAGATGCTGCTGGGTCAGCCGACAAAGTTGACGAGCCAATTCAGACTGACGTACAATATGATCTTGAATCTTTTGCGCGTCGAGGCGCTCAAAGTGGAAGAGATGATCAAGCGGTCATTTTCCGAAAACGCCAGCCAGCGATTGTTGCCGGATCAACAGAAAAAAGTCAAGGCGGTGAGTGGGCGCGTGGAGATAGAGGGAAACATTGGGGGGTGCGGGGGGGAGCACTACGCGTCACGCTGACCTGACCCAGCACGCACCGACTTGCAGGTCGAGAGGCAACTCGCGCGCATACCGTCCGTCGCACCCGAGCGGCACGATGTTCTGAGCACATTTTACGACCTCTGTCAGAACAGCGTGTCTTCGAATGAGGCCATGCTGGAGGTTGCCCTGGCTCACCAACAGGGCAACAAGATGCTGGCTCCTGGTAGGGTCATACTGCTCCGCGACGCGCATTTCGATTGGGACGCTGCTGTCCTCGTCAAGACTCTTGGTCCGGCACTATTCTTGGTGCTCGCTGCAGTCGCGCCGGCTCGCAAGAATGGCGACTTTGGTGAGTGCCCGACGCGGGCACGCAAGCGCAAGCAAGCACGCAAGCACGCTGATGCATTGCCAACAACTTCTGCTCGCTGCAGACGCGCCAGGCGAGCATGGACCACCACCACGCTGGCCTCCTCGCTGCGCAGTCCCATCGGAAAACATCGTCTACGATTTGCGCGAGGTGTCTCTGGGCTCCATTGCGCTAGTCACGCCGCATGCTCTCAAGGTGCGCCAGCGCAAGCGCAACCCGATCGATGGCTTTCGCGACGCCTGTCTCCCTCCCTCGCTTTTGCTGACATTGGCGCGCGCACTTTTGCCAGATCGAAGGAAGCATGATCCTCGCACATAGGATCTCTGCCATGCAGCGCACTGCCGACATGATCGCGCCGCTTGCTGCCGAAATGAGCAGGCAGGAAAGCGCGCCGGAAGTGGACTGGTCTCGCATCCGCAGATTGGAATTCCAGGAAGCGCTTCGTTCGCGCGACGCCTATGCAGCGAGACTGGCTCAGCATGGTGCTGTGGTGGAGGAGGAGCACTTCCCGTCCGAGGTGCGTGGCGACGAATCATTCGCTAGCGCAACGCTCGCGCAGCGCTTACGCAGAGAAGCTGACGATCTCTTCCCCCCCTCGCCCCACCCCAGTATGCCACGATGCACACGCGCAAAACGCTAATGGCGCGCATCGCCAAGCTTCAGCATTCCATCTCTGATCAGAACCTCGACCTGCTGCCTGACTACGAAGCTCGCATAGGTGTGCTCAAAGCTCTGCGTTTCGTCGATCCCGTCAGCGAAGCTGTGCTGCTCAAAGGTCGCGTGGCGTGCGAAATCAATAGCGCAGACGAATTGCTCCTCACAGAACTCATCCTCGATGGCTTCTTTACCCTGCTCAAGCCCGAAGAATGCGTAGCTCTACTGTCTGTCTTTGTTTTTCAAGAAAAGACCGACGTGGCCACCGAGCTGCCAGAGGCGCTTGCAGAGGTGAGTTGGAGCGAAAGGGGCAAAAAGATGCTGCGTCACGCTACGGCGTCGCACCCGAATTTTCGTTCGCTGAGCGGGGACGCCCCCGTGTCTCCCCGGCTTTGTTCAGGCATTTGCAAACATTCTTCGCATCTCGGAACGGGTCAGTGCGGTGCAGACGCAGCATCAACTGAACAACATCGACTACGAGACTGATCTCAAGCTCGGGCTCGTCGAGGTCGTCTACGAGTGGGCAAAGGGCATGGTGAGTGGAGCGCTTGGGCCCATCGCGCTTCGCTCGCTCGCGTTCGCGCTAATTAATCCCCCACCCGCTCGACTTTGCCGGCCAGCCTTTTTCACAAATCACCGACTTGACAGACGTAGCAGAGGGCACCATTGTGCGTTGCATCACGCGACTGGACGAGACGTGCAGAGAGGTCAGGGACGCGGCGCGCGTCATTGGAGATTTCGACTTGTTTGCAAAGATGGAGGAAGCGCAAAACTTGATTCGCAGAGACGTCATCTTTGCTGGAAGCTTGTATTTCTAGCGCCCCACCTTGGGTCCGGCCTGGGAAGCGCCCCAAAGTTCGGAATGCTTCATGGAGAGCAAGAGGATGCTCGGGTTGTGCGAGGCGAGGCGCTGGTGAGCTGAATTTCGCTCGGATCTGTGGGTAGGGGCGACCTATACAAGCACAAGGGTCTGTGATCGCGTGCTGCTCCCCAGACCCAACGCGGGGTTTCGCTACAGCACTTGCCGCGCCTTTTACATCGATTTCACAGCCACTTTGCGCAGCGAGCAAGCTTTCATTCGCGCAGAGAGTCGTGTCCGTGGTCGTAGGTTTCTTCATGTGCTGATGAAGAGGTGCTTGCTCAGCATGATGCGGTGGGCACGAGCATGAAAAGCACTCAAAGATGCTGACCATGAACCAAGCTTATTTATACCCTTGCTAAGCAGAGTGTCGATGCTTTTTGTCTTTGCGCATGATGAAATTGGGCGAGCTCGAGGGGCTGTTCCCGGCTCGGCATCACTGTTAAAAGGTCCTTTGCCAGACAGCAAGCGGCCAGGGCTTGAAGCTGTACTTGACCACACGAGGTGCTCGGCAAGATTTCCAAAGCTGTCGCGAAATTTTTTCAGCTTCGCACAAGCCTGGCGAACAACTTGGTGTGCAGTGGACGCAGGCAGTGTTGGCTTCTTGAACTTTCTGCGCTTGTACAAAAGAAAGAGGCGCTTTGTCATCCAGACCACTTGTCCACGCACTCTTTACCTTGCGGCTCCCAAGAACTGCACATTCAAGTTACGGAGGATTGCACTGGGAGTCTTTGCCTTCAACGACAGAATGGAGACGTGATTTGGAAGTCGGACCATTCGGGTAGGCCAAGGAATTGAAGTTTTGATTCAACAGCCTGGGAAAATTGCTAGCCCTTCATGCTATGGCACAAGACGCCAAGAGCAGCCCTTTAAAGTGCACCTGCTCTGTTCTAGATAGCGACACAACACAGCGGCGATGTAGTCTGCTGCTCTGAGCAGATGAGCAGTGAACTGTTTCGTGTAACTCTGGACTTTGGACAAGGGTGTTATTGAAGCGGCCACAAAGGGCAGTCGGGTGACTGCAAAAGGTGGCAAGATGGAGGGGTCCTTGTGAATGATGTACATGGCCTCAAATTCCTTGCTTCCATTATGAGCTCTGTCTCATGCGCCTGTAAAATGACGTTTCAAGTTGGTAGGGATTTTACTTGATTTCATCAGACGCTGGGGGATGGGAAGAGCCTTCGAAAGAAGCACTGGGCAATTTGATAGCGTGCAGACTGACAGATATCATTCACGATGGTGGGATTGATGTGCAGGCTACAGCCGGGTACACCTGCGATGATATCATGCTCGTGTGGCGCGCGCGAGCTGCAACACAGACTCAAACTCTTGACTACCTCGATAAAGGCACGCGTACGAGCAAAGCTGTTCCTTGTCGGCAATCAGGCGATTCAGCTGTCGCCCTTTGGCCGAGATGGCCGGCCATCTCTTACGAACGAGCTCTCGGTCGCGGACCCTTGTAGGCTAGACTATCGCTCTCTCTCAACAATTCTTTGGTTTCCGCTTGGATCTTGTCGAGCATCTCCTGGTACTGAGGATGTGATACGTAGGGAATGCGTGTGTTGGGGCCTAGCGGCACTCGTCGCACTCCCCAGACCTCCTGGTCATGTTCAAATAACGTTGGGTTATTACGCTCCTGAGAAGCCATGTCCACGTATACTCACACGGCCGAGACGCAGCACTGGCTTGCCGTCCTCTCCCACCACTCGGTATGGTTGTGTTGTCATGGGCACAGTGTTGCGTCCGAGTCGCGCTGCATCGTGCAAAGCATGTTGTATGCGAGGACTAGGGAATGCGGCCTGGATAGATACAGCGCATGAGGATGAGCGGTTGTGCTGCTCGGCTTTCACCTTTTCGAAACAACGAACCTCTGCGATATCCGAGACTGTGAATTGACTTGTGCGTGACACTTGCGTTGGGATTGCCTTGCTGGTGCGACCCGACAAGATTGGTCGCAGCCTGCCAACGATCTGAAAAAGATCAGAGTGAGGCGTCAACAATTTCCGTCTGCTGGACGTCATCATGCAACGCCAATTTTACGGGGCAAGAGCATGAGGGGCGCACCTTTCCGAAGACGCCTCGACGTTGGATCGCAGCATTGTTAGCATGGCTGCGGTCAGGCAAGAGGGCTGTTCGGGCCCATACCTGCGAGCATGCGCATAGTATCGAGAGAAGAGCCGAGATGAGAAAGAGGCTGCGCATAGCTGCACGTCTGCGTGTAGAGGCGACGAGGAGAAAGTCCAGACCAGCTGGAAAGTGGGATGGGGTGTGTGGATGTGAAAAGATGTAAAGTATTCGTTGACGCTTTCGAGGGCGCTCTTGTAACGATCGATGGACAATGTGGAAGTGTAGAGGCGTGGACCGCGCTCCTCTGACCGAGCACGACACTCTAAATCGACCCCGCCATCGCTCAAGGCTTATCTGGCGGCCCAACCACGATCTACTGAGACCTAATTGTAGTACGTGCCTCAAGCCTGAAGGCAATCTGGGCGTGCGCCTCCACAAAGGTGGTGTGCTTCGCTATTGCGCCTTACCGCTCGCAGAAAGTCGGCGCCTTTGACCGTGCTGTCAACATACCGGCACCCGGTAGATGCTGGGTGCACGAGCAGAAAAGTGGTGGCGCAAAGCGGCGCCACGCGGGCCGTCCCGCTGCCGCGCGCCAACGCCGCCGACGCAGGCGTTGCGAAAAGAGGCAATCGTGTTGCGGTGGCTCTTCCTTCGAAGGACCCACTTCCTACCGCATATCCTCTCAACGTGGGACATACGGTGTCGGCCGCAGACTGCCGAGTCTTTGCTCTAAGTGCTGACTCGGCAGAGCTTTGATACTGCTGCGATTCGTCGATCGATGTCGTCAGCGTGGCGTACAAGCCTCGCAGAGAAAGACATAAATTTTATTACGCATCTGTCCGCTGCTTGTTCTCAATCCCATTCTCACCACCCGGCCTCGCTCTCTTTAGTTGCGCCATTCCCCTGCTTTTTCCAGCAATGACGCGCCTAGCTGCCGCATTGCTCTTGTTCGTGCTAGGCCTCGCCTGCGCACATCCACATCCACTGCCAAGGCAGGACTCTGATTCGCCGCCAAGAGACTCGGCGCTGGTCGCTCGAAGTGTCTTTAGCAAGGTGCGTTCGTCGGCTCAAATCTTGCTAGTTTGCAGCGTCCAACTGAAGCCTATTTATGGCTTCCAGCTCATCAACTACTTTAAGCCGAGGACGCCTTTCAAATCCACCATTCCCAAATACTCGTCCAAAAAGCGGACAAGCGGCGATTTTAATGCGCTGAGCAAGTCGCAGAGGATGGATCAAGTGTCGCAATATCCTTCCTTTTGGAGGCCGGCGCCAGGGGCCAAGAAAACACCTCGCTACACAAAGAGCTACTCTGCGCCGACCGTATTTCCATTGGTCAGACCGCCAGCGGGCAAATTCTGAGGCCGCGTGGTGCGCATGGACGCCGAGGCATGATGATCGCTCTGAACGAGCTGACCCACCGACCCACTTTCGGTATTTGGACACGGCGCTTCGGACCACTAATTGCCGCTTCATGCGCGTGCAAGTCGGGGGTACATCGTCAAATTGAATGTCAAGATGTGGCGAGCAGTACGGGTCCTGTCCTGACCACTCGAGCAGTGACCATCAAAACGACTGATACGGCAATGAGTGCTCCGCAGAAGACCTGTGTCCGGACAAAGTCGTCGCCCTGCAAGCGAGAGCGTCAGCAATGCGGTCAAGCTGGCGTGGCGTTGCGCTGCCGTCCACCCACCCACCTTGATAAGCACACCCGCTACCGGTGTGCCGATCAGCACACCCAAGCCAGCAACAAAGAAGCTCTGCCCCATCCTCGTTCCGATCTGTGACAAGTCGGAGCTGAGCGCAGCCATGGTGGAGGGGGGCAAGCTGACAAAAGTGCCGGAGAAGAAGCCATACAGTACGGAAAAGACGATGATGCCTGGGACGTTGTGAATGCCGATCCATGCGAATGCCAATATTGCTGCTGCTAGAGTGCAAGGTATGAGCGTGTTGAGGGGACCGATGCGGCCAGCTACCGAGCCGCCCAGCACGCGTCCAAATGTGGATGCGCCATTGAGAATGGGTAGCATGTAGGTTGCCAGAGTGGCGTTGGCGCCCGTCTGAGCGCGTGCGTAGGGTGTGATGAAGAAGAATGGAATATACCTGCGGGTGTGGGGCGGGAAGAAGAGTCACGAGCTGAAGATGCTGCTGACCCCACGACGCGCACCAACTCACAAGGCCATAAATCCGGTAAAGAGGCCAAGGGTAAAGGTAGAGTACGGCACTTCGAGAAAGGCGCGCGGCAACAGCAAAGGTCGAGCTTTCGCCGCTCTGATTCTCGGCTTCATGCCGGCGCTAGGCACGATGAGCGTAGCGAGCGCAATGAAAGCGATGATGCGCGTTGTCCAAGCGAAACCCAGCTTGTCGACCAATCGAATAAAGATGATGGGATACACGACGCCGCCAATGGACGATCCGGCTGTAACGATGCCCACAGCGAGAGCCCTCTTCTTGTCAAAGTAGGTGGCTACGATGCTGACTGCTGGAACGAACAAGCAACCCGCTCCTACACCGACGACTAAACCTTGTGCTAGGATGGCTTGCCAGTACGCAGTGCACAGGCTGGTCATCATCATGCCGAACACGACGAGCAGAGAGCCGAGTGTGACGAGCGAGCGAAAGTAGCTGTGGGGCAGCGTGTGAGCGCGGGCGGGGGTGGGATGAGCAGGTGCACGGCCACAGAGAGAGAGAGGAAGCACGACTCACCCCTTGTCGAACAATGGACCAGCAAGAGCAGAGACGATGAGCAGCAGAAAGCTTTGCAAACTACCGATCCATGCGATTTGTTCGGAAGAATGGTCGCTGAATAGCGTCTGTTCGTAGTACGTCTGATAGACGCCATACGTGTTGGCAATGCCCCACGAGTTGACGAACAAGAAGAATGCACCGACGACTTGTGTCCATGCTAAAAGGCCTCCGTCAGGCGGCGGACCTAGCGTGCGCGTGGTGTGCGTGCTGATGCATCGTTCCAAAGCATCAGGCTGAGCTTCTGCTGCTGCTTCTTCTTTGCAGCTGCTGGGCACGTTACCATCACCATCGCAGTCCGTATATTCCTTGTCAGTTGCGTTTGCCGGCCTGTGCGTCATTTCTGCATGTTCTTGGGAGCTGCCCAAGTCGGTGCAGCTTGGACTCCTACTCGCGCTTCTACTGAGCGACTGCGAACGTGCTGATGACATGGTTGTGCGGTCGCAATGTCGAGGAAAGGATGAGGGGGATGTCTTGTCTTGTCGTCGCGAGTGGAGTGGAAGCGAGCACTGCGCAGAGCACTTTATAATGGAGTCCCGTCGTGGAGCAGCGCAATGTCACATCATCCGCAAGGGGGATAAGGCCGGACGCAAGAAAGGATGGCAAAGGGAGAAATTCGTGATTGAATGGGGAAGAGACTACGATGAGGGCGAGTGACGAAAGCGCCGGCTGCAAATCTGCAAAGAACCACGCTCGACTTGACGCCCGATGGGTACGTATCAATCACCCTGCTGCTGCGCTCTCGACTCCTGACCCAAAAACGACACGCGTGCAATCACAAACGGAGAACGGAGGGCGAGTCAGGAAAAGGCGCGTGCGGTTAGTCCGAAGCACGAACGCGGCAGAAACGCCGCACGAATGCGGCACCGGCATGTTGTGCTTGCTGATGCCGATCGTGCCGATCGAGGGGCGCTCCCCATGCACGGCGTTCAAGTCGGTCTAAGCGGACTCGGCCGGACGTAACAGACTCACGGCGCGATCTACAGTTTGAGTGCGGATTTAAGCAAAATCAAGCGAAACAGATTGTCACGTGAAAATGCGCGCTCGTGACTCGACTCGATTCGATTCAAGATTGATTCTTCCCACTTGAGCGCCGTGGGCTGGAAAGCGATGGAACGCTGACACAAATGAGCTCGCTCGTATCGAAGCGTCCTTAGCACCGCGATCGTGTCGATGAGGAGGAGCGTGAGGCGAGCACACGAGCGTCTCTGCGCAAAAGTCTGCACTAAACGCATTCAATTGAACGCGCTGTCCATTCCCCAGCTCACATTCACATTCGTGATTGTCGTGCATCACTTGGCCCGTCGCTGCAACGTCTGTTTGACAGCAGTCGAGAGGCGCACTCCCTGCTTTGGCCCGTACTGAACGCCCAGAGAAGGTACTTGCTCAAGCTTCTGGAGATTTGGCGAGCTCTGCACAAACGCCTCGACGCTTTGTTCCGACGCGCCAACATCTCGCACAACGAGTTCTTGCAGCGCCGCAAGCTTTCCGCACAAGGATTCGAGCAGCTCGTCCACTTTCACTTCGCCCGCTTGCCTCTCTTCTGGTGGGAGCTCGCTGGCATACGTCTCGGACAGGTGCGCGGGTCGACGTGCGCCGTCCGTCTGGAAGAGTAGCCTCACGCTCTTCATGGTGACACGCATGCGACTCCAATGTCAGTACAAAGCAAGAGCAAGCGGGGACAGATGAGCTGACCCTTCTCACCTTGAGCTTCGAGGCGTTCTGCGACAAGAAGGCAGCTAGCCTGGTCAAGTCTGGCTGATCAGGAATGTCGACAAAAGGTTCGGGCTCAAAGTTGAAGGCATCCGTCGATATCTCGAAGCTTTCCAGCTTGTCAAGCTTTTGAGCAAAGAGCTGCAAGAATGCGCTCGACGCGCAGCAGTCAGCAAAGTCGTTCAAAATCTCGGGCAATGTGTGGCACATCACATCCACCGACTCACATCTCCCTCAAAGATTGGCAGGATGTGGTCAAAGGCTTGTGTGTCGGCGCACTCTAATCGCCTGTATCTCGCCAAATCTGCCACCACAACGTCCTTGACTGTAGTCTGTGAGAGCGCCTGCCAGATGCTGGACAGCGGCGGCTCTTGAGCAGGCCTACCAAGCTGCGCGTCGTGTACGGGTGGGAAAAAGTCCCACTTGAATGTTTGCAAATGCTTCATCTTGGAGATGGCGGCAATGAGAGGCAGCTCGGCTTCGCGGTACGCGTGCACGCGTTTCGAACGAGCGTCGCTCGCCTCCTTTTCCTCCTCATCCACACCGCCATCTGGAGGTGCGAGGGAGGATTCGTCGAAATTCTTGAGCAGCGCGCATACCTCGTTGCCCAGCGCTGCGTCGCAAGTGGAAGCTGGCGCGGGCGAATGGTACAGCTTGTTCACGCGCTTGATCTCCAGCGAGGTGATTCGACTCGCCACATTCTCGTGGGCGGCCAGAAACTGCCACAGCTCGGCATGGTAAGCGGGAGCTCTGAGTAGTACGGATGACATTTCTTTTTCCTCGTTCCTCTCTCGATTCTTTTGCGCTGCGAGTACCTCTTGAGTCTTGTGCGCGCCGTGTGAAAGCGTTTGTTAGTCTTGGTAATTGATTTGTCGTCTTTAGGGAGATGATGGTTGAGAAGGAGGAATAGAGCGTGGATGAGAAGGATGGATGAGCTAGAGGGTGCTTCAGAAGTTGATGCAGCAAAAAAGAGGGCTCACAACTGTACGTCGGCGCAGTGTGCGTCTATGTTAGAGACATGGACGGAGCAGTCCGCTCGAGTGCGGGTGCGGGTGCGCGGCTCAACACGAGATGCCCTGAGCGAGGGAGAGAGGGAGAGAAGTGGTCGATGGTCGATGCGCGGCGAGACGTGAGGAGCGGTGTGTCACATTCGCGTCGGTGAAGAGTACAGGCTTAGGGTCAGGCTGCATGGATCACAAATGCAGTAGTAACCGACGAGCCGCCCGAGCGCGCTCCTTCGTTCTCGAAGCGCGCGCGCGCGCGCGCACGGCCTTTTCGGCGAAGTGAGCGTGCCCTACATCAGCAGAAGAGCAGCAGCCGCGAACAGCGCGTCAGAAGCAGCTGTATATATGTACACTGTACGATACCGTAGCTATAGCGCAGCTTTCGTGCGTCGTGAGTGTAAAGATCAGCAATGCAGTAACCTGCATCAGTCGTGAGTCATGAGTTTCAGCGCGCCCATGCATGCATGCAAATGCATGCCCTTAGCGCGGGCGTCGTGGGCGTGCATGAAAAGGAAATAAAACGAGGTCGCGCGTGCATATATATGCATGCGCGCATCAATTCTGCCGAACACGGGCCTCTGCAAACATCCGGGCCCCGCATGTAGGTTGTGCCGCTTTGACCCGAAGCGCATCTCGTGCTCGAATGGCGTGGTTCCTGACGTCGACCACGTCGCGCGATCGTCGCTTCGTGACAAGCGCTACCGAAGATTGCGATTGCGGGCTAGGCAGCAATGCACAGTCATCGGACAGAGGAAACGCCAAGTGGAGCTGATGCAAGTGATGCGATGTCGGAAATCATTGTGCGCCCATCCGCATCGCATGCATTGGCTGCCAATCCCTTCTTGCATCGTCCAGCTCAGCGGTACATTCGATTGAGGGCTCGGCCAAGTCAGTCGTAAGTCCAGCTCGCGTGAGCTGTGCTTACAGAAGGGCACGATCCGTCCGCCTCGTTGTTGCTGGAAGAAGGGTATAAGAAGGGCCCTCGACGAGCTCGTTCATGTCCTCCCCCCCTTTCCTCACCAACGGTCACACACCCACTCCAACTCCAATCGCTCTGCTTTATCTTCTTCTCGCTCAATCTTTTCTGCTGGTCAGAAAAGTCGCAGCTGTTCACATCTCTTTCCTTGATTGTTTGCTTGAACAATTCGCATTTTTGCCCATCACTTCGCTCTCCGTTCATCACTGCAAATCTTTCTGCCCATCATGAAGTTCGCCCTCTTCATCGCTCTCGTCGCGCTCGTCGCTGCTCAGTCTTTTGTATACTGTGCCCCAATTCCGCGCTCTGCGACGGATGTCGTGTTTAGCCAATACGTGAGTTGCAAGTGATCCATGGAGACGCTGGCAGCTTCTCGTCGCTGAATCTGCCCGTTTCCAATCTTGCAGTTGAGACGCGGTGCTCCAGTGCGCATGTCCTACTCGCCCAAGGGTCAAAACCTGTCGGACAAGGAGAAAAAGGAAGCGGAATCGGCCGCCAAGTTTCACAATGCCAACAACGATCCCAAAATGACCGGCTATCAAGCCAGCACTGGATTCCACATAAGCGGAACGGATGGACATCCCCACGTGACCGGATATGCTCAACAAGGTCCAAAGGGGAACCAGCAGTACAAGGACAAGGATGGCAATGATCAGACGCATCTTTACCTGCCCACCGGTCAGCAGTGGACTCAACCAAACACCGGTACAACCCCCGGAAAGGTCTGGACCGGTGCGCCCGAGAATCAGCAGTGGGGTGCGCCTCAGGGTCGTCTTCCATGAAAGTAAGCGGAGGATGCGGTTGCAATCATGAGATGTTCATGTAACGTTTACAAAGGCTAAGGAAATGTGCTTTCGTTTAATATTCATCACATGTGTCACTCTTCCAAGCCTGACTGTTTGACTTGTGGCGATGCCAACACATGTATTTGAATGTGCCCGCAAGACGAATTCGAATCATCAGATTCTGGATTTAAAATAGGGAATCACAATCACAATGGTGAATGAGGCTCTTTCTTCACGATTACTCTCACTCTGATGAGTCGCGAATTGAAAATCAGTAGTCACAGTGTCGCGCACGCACAACGCGCATAAACGTGCATGTTTACAGAGTTCAGACCCGCCATCAATAATGTGAAACACCATCATCCCCGTTGAATACAAGCGCGACAGTAGAAGCGCACAAAGCGATTCGATCAAGGATTCATGACTCAAATTCGAATCGAGGCAAAAGCTGGTGAATCGAGGTGTTGATTCTTCGATCAAAGTGTCTACTGCGAACCGAAGCGCAGTTCTCAATCTGTCTCCTAGGCTCCATACGCTTCGACTGAGCCATGTACAGACTCGAATGCTGTGTCGTATCCTCCATGCAAGCTTTCAGGTCGATCCCGATGGAACAGCTCTCTAGCGTCCTTCTGTGCTGCTTCCCTGCCCTGTGCAACTCGCCGGAAACTGTTGGAGAAGTTGAGTCTGATGAGTCAAGAATCGACGTCAAGAGACCGTGCGTGCAACGCACTATCACGTGATCAGAGCCCCCCCCGGCCTTGCGACTGCCGTACCCGCGTGACGCGTCGCGGAAGGTGGGTTGTGCGTCAATTAACACGTACACGTTCAGCCAGCCACATGCGCGTCAGCTGGGCGGATCAAGTCGATCGATTCGTGATTGTGATTGTGCTTGTGCTTGTGCTTCTCGATCGACGGCGTGTGCGAGTGAGTGGCAATGATGAATCAAGATTTGAAAGCTGTAACGCTTCAGAGATGATTCTTTCGACCATCTCGACGACGACGCATAGCCTCTCCTAAACTTTGGCCTTTATTTCCGCCGCAGAGAGCGCACGGCTGCGCTAATCCCCACCACCTTCGCAAGCGGCCATGACGACGAGAATGCCCAGCAAGGCGGCATCCTCCTCTTCCTCGTCGCGTCGAGCGCTTCTATCTGCTCCCTTAGACCTCAACGAGCCTCTCATCGTGCCCCTCTCCACTCGATCTTTTGCGCCCCAATTCGCCTCATTGTACCATTTCAGGCTCAGGAAGCTCAAGGGCGTGAAGAGGGATGGCGGGGGTCTGTTGAAGAAGGCAAAGGAGAGGTGGGGAGATGGTTCTGCAGCTGGATCAGCGATGCAGCGAGGATCGCATACGCGCACGCGAGTGCAGAATGGCAAGCGCAAAAACAGCGCGCACGATGAAGAGGAGGATGAAGAGATGATGGAAGATGAAGCGGCGGCGGCGGAGGAGGAGGAGGAGGAGAAGGAGGAGGAGGAAAAGGAAAGAAGCAGTCGAGATCGAGTGCAGTACGTGGAGAGGATCTTGGACATTGATCAGGGCAAAATGATGGTCGTTTGCGGCATCGTGTATTGCTCTATGCGGCTCAAACCGGATGTCTTGGAAGATCTGACCAGAGAGGTGAGCATACATGCGGCCCATCAGGGCTCAAACCCGACAAGACAAGCCCCAGTGCTGATGCGGGCCCTCGCCAGCAATATCTTCCCCCCGTCCCAGCGCGCACAACATACGCGGACAACGCAACAGACGAAATCTTTCTCGAAGACGAGTCGGGCAGGATACGGCTCGTGGGCGGAACAGCAATGCACGCTTCTGCAGACTCGCAAGCTTCCACCTCGGCGCCGCAAAATAGCCGCAGCTGGAGGGACAGTCTGGTCACCGGCGTGGTGTGTGCCGTGCTGGGGACTGAGACTAGAGCGGGCGACTTTGATGTCGTCGATGTCGTCCTTCCAGGCATCCCTCGAAGCTTGGCCAAGTCAGACGCAAAGAGCAGGGACGAAGCTATGGATGTGGATGGTGAGAAGGGCGAGTGGGTAGCCTTCGTCTCTGGCATAGAGGTCGGGGATGAAAAGGCCTTTGAGACGAAAGAAGAGGAGGGCACGAGCGCAAGTGCGAGTGATGGACAAGAAGATGATGGGCTAGGGATGCTCAGAAACGAATTGCTTGCTGAATGGCTGAGGGGCGAGACGCTATCGGAGGTGAGCCAACCGGCACGGCTCGCGTGGTCAGCCTATAGCTGTAGCGAGGCTGACACGATCGAAATCGATCGAATTTTTACGCAAAGATCGACGCAGGTGTGTCAGTTCGAGATGTTTCGGCCCTGATTCTGGCTGGCAACTCTTGCGCTGTTCCATCAGCACTGCGGACAGTAGAGAACAAGGCGGTACGTTTGAGCTCGCGGGATGCCCTCACGTCGGTGCTGCAAAGCGACTGACATTTTCAACCCTCGCCGCCCTCTACCGATCTGGGCTTAGGGCCGGCCCCGAGCTTTCAACACCAATCCGCTCGATCACTATCTGGCTGCGCTGACCCAGTCTATCCAGGTGCAGATCTTGCCTGGTGCTAGGGATCCTGCTGGACTCGCCATGCCTCAACAACCACTTCATAAAGCTCTGTTTCCCCGATCCGCAGGCTCTGCAGAAGGCTCGAACGCTCTCATCAGAGCCACCAACCCTGCCTGGAGCGCATTCGGGAACGCTCTGTGAGTCTACACTCTTTCTCACGACCCGATCTGGAACATGTGACGATCGTCTTCGTCTTGCGCTGGCTGATATGCACATCAGCTCACCCACGCCGCTCTTCTCTCTTTCCGACTCAGCATCTTGGGCACTTCAGGGCAGAATATCGATGACCTGTTCAAATACGTGGAGGGAGGGACAGACGAAGATCGGTTGCGCATGGCTTGCAATACGCTGCGGTGGGGCCACCTAGCTCCCACCGCTCCCGATACCCTGTGTGAGCTGCGCTCGCGCGCGCTCGCGCGTCAGACTGACTGCGCAGCATCCCGCTACTGCACTCAGCTATGGCGCTTGCTGACTCTCCTGCCATTGCACCCTGGCTCGCGCAGGCTGCTATCCGTTCACGGATCGAGATCCATTCCTCATCACCCGTTCACCTCACATCTACTTTGTAGGCAACCAACCTCGCTTCGCTACGACGCTCTACGAGCACGAGCACGAGCCCGAGTCAGAGCAAGGGCAGCAGCCTTGCAAACGGAATGAGGGCAGTGAAGGTGGTGCGACAAGGACAAGGGTGCTGCTTCTACCGAGCTTCAACAAGACTGGCACAGTCGTGCTCGTCCATCGGAGCACTTTGCAAGTCAAAAAGGTCCACATCTTGCCCCCCCTTTGATTCCCTTCGCCATCGCCATCCTCTGGCCAACATCTTTACACGCGCAAGCACTTTTTCTTGCCCCCCGAATGCGAAAACGGCGGCATCACATTGTAACTTTGTTCTAGCATTGTAAACTTTTTCTAGCGGGCCACTTCTCCCTGCGCGCCAGAGCAAGTCGATTTTATGTTAGAGCATGGAAATGCGTCGATTTGTGGCGTGTGTGTGTGTGTGTGTGTGTGTGTGTGTGTGTGTGTG
>CCYA01000159.1:36522-50763 GCA_900000165.1 Ceraceosorus bombacis
CGACCGCGCACGTTGGTAGAACAGAATGAGCTGCAGAGCATGTCGCGGATCGTATCTTTGAAGTGGTGACGCGAGGGGACGCAGTAGCCGGCAGGAGCACGAAAGACGGACCAGCTCACAAAAGAAAAGCTGAGCGCGAGGAGGGGCGGGGGGCAGGACAAAGCAAAGCGTCTTCAGTCGGACATGTACTTGGAGACGATTCTGAGATCGGAGCTCATGCTCGATGGGTCTCGCGTCAAATGTGCCTTTTCCTCCATCAGCTGGCTCTCCCTCGTGCTTCCTGTCGACCTTCCCCCTCCGCTCCGCACCGATCTAGCATCCGCTCCATGTCCACCTCCACCTCCACCTCCCATTGCGCCTTCGTAGCTCTTGCCATGAGATCCATGTCCGTGCGAGCTGCTCGTGGCGCTCGGTAAGTTGCCGTTGCTGTTGCAAACGCCAGATCGAGAAGTGCCGGCTCTCGAGCCAGCCACAGAGAGCGGCGCATTGTTGGAGCTGGCACCCGATCCAGAGCCCAATTCAGATCTCAATCGAGCTCCAAATTTATTTTGACGGCCAACACCGTGCGATCTGGACACGACTTCTGCTTCGGTCAAGAGACCTTGCTGCTGGGTAGGATGCAGATTCTGCCGGACCTTTGGCGAGTCGTTCCTAACCATATTGTGACCTGCCGCCGCTTGTCCAAACTTTTCGCTCGCCGCTCCAGCTCTGGCAAATCTGAATGCGGCCACGGAAGATGCGTGCGTCGGAGCAGCAGCATAAACGTTCGTCACGCTGCTCGACGAGGGTCTCAGAGGTGTGAGGCCGTGCGCGTTGGGCAAGTGCGCCCTGGGCAGCACCTCATCGCCAGCATAGCTGAAGCTCAAGGTGGATTGTCTCACGTATCTCTCAGTGTCCAGCAACATGCCAGCCTCCGTCTCCTCGGACGCCTGACTTCCCACTTCATCCTCATCCTCCTCATCCTCGTCTTCCTCCGCTTCTTGGATGCCTTGGGCAAGCTCGTCTTGCAAAGCGCTCGTAGAGGGCTGAGCAGCCTTGCGCCAAGCTACAACTCCTACAAATTTGTAGAGGTTGCGCGTCTTGGCTCTCAAAGTGGTGTTTCGCAAGGCTTTCAATCGTTCCTTGCTGTCCTTGCTCCTAGCTGCAAAATCCGCCGCGAGCTCTGGGCCCGTCGTGACATCGATCGAGTCGTCCATCTCTGTTGAAGGAAAAGCTTGTGGGCCGCTCTCATCCTCGATCGGCGCGGGCGCACCGATACTCGATCCAGAGGGACGCAAGGCAGTGGTGCTGCTCATAGGAAGCGCAGTCACGCCGACCCGTTGACATTTGAGCTCCACGTCTGAGAATTTAACGACCCAAACATCCCTCTTGCTTCCCATACTCGGCGCCTTGGTAGCCTTGTCATCCGCAGATAAAAAGTCCGACAGTCTTCTGTACGATCTCTTGCTTTTCAGTGCTTCTCTCAAACTCGAACTCTTGCCCGTGCTGGTCGCGTTCGACCCTCCCGTCCCACCTGAAGAGTGGGCCAGTGCTCCAGAGCCCTTCACCTTGCTCGCGCTCGGGCCCTCGTCTTCCGACTCGCTGACCCCCCCTCCTCCATTCCGCTCGACTTCATCCTTTGGCGCGGATTCCGAGACGGCTCGTCGAGGACCTTCTTCATAGAGGGGCCGCTCTTCGATGAGCAACCTATCCGGTCGAGGTCTCAGCACAGCTTTATCTAAAATTCCATCTATGCGAGCAAATGCGTCGTACGCCTTGTCCCTCTCTTCGCTAGACACCTTGGCACTCTCGATGGATCTGACCAAGCCTTCCACATCCACCACCATGGCCACCGTATTTTCGAATTCGAAAGTGGACGGGTCGGTGTGATAGAGGAGGTTCTGAAAGAGCAGAGGGTACTTGAGCAGTCTTTGAAAAGGCATCGAGATGAAAATGGAAAGACCGCACTCGCCCCTCTCGGCAGCGCTCGTCTCGAGCGAAGCAACAGCTCTGCCAAGTCCCACGGTCTGCGTCAATCTCTCCCTCTTGATCCGTTTGCCTCTCATAGCTCTTTCCATCAAGCCCGCTTCTTCCAGCTCTTCCAAGGCCCTTTCCAAATGGATGACGTAGCCCTTGTAATGCTTCAAGATGTAGTCGTACCTCGTAAATACGTCCGCCAGACTACGGACCAGCGGCCACTGCTCTTCGTATCTGACGCGCAAAGCTTCAGAGAGCAGCGTGTGACCCTCCAAGAGGCCATCATTCAAAGCTTCCAGCACCGCTCTGAGAGACTTGGGCAAAGGAACGGATAAAGCAGAGCCGTCCAAGTTGGTGTATCCAGTCTGGGAAGAGACGGGGTTCTGTATAGCCTGACTATTGGCCTTTCGTGATGATTTGCGCGGCTGCTTGACGTTCAATGCCACGCTGCCCATGTGAGGTGAAGATGTCGCCGACGCGTCCCTTGACATCGCACCCGAGGCGCCTCGCGTGGACGTTCGCGGCGCTCCGATGCCCAGCCCACGCGCGATGCTACTCCTTGGAGGCCGCGGTGGTGCAGCTGTGGTAGCAGCAGCTATGCTAGGCGCTCTGCTCTGAGCCCCGGACGTAGCACCGCCGCTGCTTTGAGCGTCGGACGAGACTTTTTTGCCAGACGAAGAGCTCTGCGCGTGCCCCTCCGAGCCTGTGCGAGTGTTTGTGGCTGACAGCGGAGACATGTAGCGCGAAGCGATGGGCAATTCTGCACTGCTGGAAGTGTCGATGGGGTGCAGAGTGTGCCTGCTGCGACTTGCGGAGGAGTCGGAAGTATTTGGCCAGCTGGAGGTGGTGGTCATCTGAGGAGAGGTGGGATTGGAACGGTAACGCAGAGGATGCAGTAACGCGTCGAGATACAAGTCTTTGGCCTTTTCGAGCTCGTTGACGTATCTGCAGTGCAGGGCAAGCCCGTCTCGCTCCATGTCAGTTCCTCCTCAAGAGCGACACGTGTCGTCCCAGTCCGCGCTCTACTCACCTCTCCTCGCTTGCTACGATTTCCCACAGCACCTCTTGACGTGTCCTTTCCCGAGGTCCCAGATTATCAACCAGATCCCTTTGTGTCATTTGACTCCAGCTCGGTGCGCTTCCAGTCGCTGCACTAGCAGCTGACCAAGTCACATTACCCTGACTTGCGCTACGGGTCATGTGAGCCCCCGGCGCTGTGCTCGTGCTCAATCGCCTAGTGTCGACCGATCCGCCAGGCTTGGAAGCATGCGCAGAAGAATGGGCAGATACGAAGCTGGAAGGGCTGATCGATCTTGGCTGAGCATTGCCACCTTCTCTCGAGATTTGACCTGGGGGTATGAAAAGTATGGAATTGGCGCGTTGCTCATCGTCTGTGCTGCTGCTCGTCTGAACCAGTCTCGGAACGCCCTCGTGAGCGGTTGCGGCGTCGACGGGCAAGCCCGAAGGGTACGGCGCGGAAATACTGCTGGGAATGCCGCTCGTTGCGCCGTCAGCAGACGCTCCATTCGGATTTGCACCCAGCGAGCCTCTGCGACTCAGATTGGCGGAGCCCGTGCCGTGACTCGATTGGCTTCGTCGATTCTTTGTTGCAGAGGCGATAGGCAGCGAGTAATTGGTGCGCTTTGCCCCTGCGAACAGGTCCCCTGCTCCATCGCGGGGCAGCGAGTGTGCTGCCAGCCCAGAAGAGGACATGTTGGGCACGCCAAATTCATTGATACCGGCAGCAGAGGAAGGTTTGGAGTAGCTCCTAGCTCGAGCAGCGCTGGCCAATGTAGGTCTGGCAAAGCCTGCGGCTGATGACGAAGACGCTTGAACGGGTAAAGGCTCGTCGGTGAATGCGGAAGGCGAAGAAGGTCTTGCTTTCTTGATTGGAGAAGGTGCGAAAGCTACAGTCTTGACAGCCGCTCCGAGAGAATTGTTGGCTGGGCTTGTCAAAGAAGATGCAGCTTGACCACTGGACCCACTCGCTTCTCTGCTGCTTCTCTCGCTTTCCGACTTGATACCTGCTCCGCTGCGGGGTCTGACAAGAGGTTCAACTGGCGGCTCGGAGGCTGGAGGCGGGGCCTGAAACCCATGAGGCGTGCTCAGAGGGCCGTGCGAACCGGATCTGCCCACGGGCGATGCGGTGGTGGTGTCCGCATGCTCGCTCGGGCCAAGAGGATGTCGGGGCAAGTCGTCGATGATGCTGGCATCTACAGGCGGCGCTGAGCTCCTGTACTTTTTGATCCGCGTAGTGTCGCCAGTCAAGTCGTTGTTGTTGCTCTGCGCTTCAAACTTGGCAGCTAGCGCTCGGACCTTGTCTCCTGATGCTGCGCTTCCGCTCTGCTTCTCGTTGCCCGCGTACACGCCATCGGAGCTGCTTTTGGGATTGGGAGATTGTGGGCCGCCGGTGAGGCGGCCAAACAGACGCCTCATCTCCACCTGTTTCGTAAGTCGTGCGTCGTGGAGGGGAGGCGCGCAAGTGGGAGGCGAGGGTGAATGTATGCGCGGACAGAGGCGAGGGTGAATGTATGCGCGCACAGAGGCTGGTGATGGTGTCGTGCAGGCTAGCGAAGAGGCTTGAGGGAGGGTTGATGGTGAACGAGGGGGCGTGTCTGTCGTCAAGGTCGTAAAGGGTGTTCGTGATGAAAGGCAGGCAGCGAGAGAGGAAGCTGGGGATGGAGGCGAGTCTGAGTGGTGGCGCAAGAGACACGGCAGTGGTGCGTGAAGGGAGTCGTGTGGAAAGCGAAAGCGATGGGAGGAGCGGGGGTGATCAGGGGCCGTTTGACAGTGGATGATGGAGAATGTGAATGAGAATTTGACTTGACTCACCCACGACTCTCCCGACTTGACTCGATGGTGACGTGACTGCACTCACACTCACGACTCCCAACAAGCTCGCACGCACGCTCGACCGTACAAGCGCAAGCGCAGCAGACACCACTCAAACGCGCGCGCGCACTCAATCAAGACTCGCACTCGCGTGACTCAAAGTTGAATGTGAATGTTGAATGTGAATCTTGAATGCTCACATCACACGAGCTCGACGCAGACATCACATCGACGCTTGATCTTATCTTCGATCAATATTCGCGCTTTGCCATGCACTTTTCATCTTTTCATCATCACGCCAGCCAGCAGGCGCGGTGCCATGATGCATGCACGCGATGCGCAGGTATAGTAGGAGCATCGAGGAGGATGAGGGCGCGACATGAAGCTCTCTCTCTCTCTCTCTCTCTCTCTACACAAGCATGGCGCCATGCCGCCATCTTTCATTCGCAGCAGCCTCGTCGCTCGACACATCACGCCCGCCGCGGTGGCTGCTAGCGGTTGTGAGAACGCGCTAGAATCTCTATCACGTGACTCACCTCCACGCAACCGCCGGCTTGGCTTTGGCTTTGCTTTGCTCGCAGACGCGCGCATGCTCAGGATCACTGGATCGCTCTACCCTGCGGGCAGGCTTACTCTTCACTCCCGCGCTCACCTCTTTCCACCTTCTCGACTTGACTCAAGACTCCACACTCAACACTCCCGCTTCTACTCATCCTACTAGCTGGTTGGGAGTCGGCTGCAGGTCTGATGTTGAGCTTCTGCGACATCATTTCTATGGACGTTTGCCCTGTCGGTATCATCTGCCTCATGGTCTGATCAGCTGGCACCGCTGATCGAACCCGGCCAACAACCTCTCTTCTCACCGCAGCGACTCTGACCGACGGCAGTCGGTCACGCTCTCACAGCAGCAGCAGCAGCAGCCCGACTCTCATCTGCATACATCCTGCAACACACAAAAGTCGAGATGGCGAGAATGCCATCGCGGGGCTTCACTGTTGCTCATCAGAAGGTGGCGTTGGATCTAGACCTGGAGAGGCACATCGCGTCTGGCTACACGGAGCTGACTGTCGCACCTACGGACAAGGCGTTGCGCGTCATTCACCTCAACTTCAAAGGTCCAGGTGAGTGGCGGGCGAGCATGTCTGTTGCAGTGGCCTGATCTTGTCGCTCACACACCTCTTGATGCTCTGCATCGGGCAGGCATACAACGCGTCTTGATCAACGCTATCGCTGCAGATTACTCCTTTGTCGATCACACGTCTGACCTCACACTCTCGGATCCCAGCAATGTGCACCTGTACCCGGAGCTCAAGCGCAGGCTGTATGCAGCCGCATCGGATGGCGCAGGTGGAGAGCTGTCCATTCTCATCCCGCCCACCATCAACCTCGACTCATCCTCTGCCAGCACGCCCATCGACGCTTCCACGCCCGGAGGTCAGACTTTGGATCTGCCGACGCTCCTGGTCAGGGTGGAGTACGCCCTGGTGCATCCCACCGAAGGTCTCACGTTCATCTCGCCCACGCCCGAATCACCTCACCGTTCACCTCACCTCTATTTGGCTCCTACTTGTCCCGACTTTGCGAGGTGTTGGGTACCTTGCGTCGACAGCTTGTGGGAGCGATGCACGTGGGACATTGTACTTGTCGTTCCATCCACACTGCGGCACGCCGCCGCCGCAGGTCAGGATGAGGATGTAGCGATCATCGCCCTCGCCTCCGGAGATCTCGTCGAAGAGGTGAGTTTTGCGGTGCCGCCCGCCGCAACCGCGCAAGACTGGCGCGGCTGACTCCAGCAAGGACACTTGCTGCAACCAATCTGCGATCAGGTTGCGCATCCGCACAAGGCGTCCAAGTCGGTATTTTACTTTTCGCAAGCCGTGCCGACCTCTGTGCACCACATTAGCATCGCAGCAGGTCCTTTTGTCCTTTACGACGTCTCTTCCGCCTCTCACGGCGCACCGCACCGCACTCTGCAAGATAGCGCCTCGAAGAGCCAAGTGCCGATCCATGCGTACGCGCTGGTGGGCAGAGATGGTGATCTCGCTCCGACTACGAGCACTGTTCTCGCAGCGATGGATTTCTACAGTCGCGACTACGGATCCTATCCGTTCGCGTCCTTCAGCATGGTCTTTGTGGACGAAGCGCCCTCTAATTGTCACACCACCGCTACCCTTCTGGTGCTCTCCTCCGACCTCCTTCATCCAGCAAACGTGATTGAGCAGGCGCTGGAAACACGCATGGTGTTGCACCAAGCATTGGCCTTCCAATGGGTCGGCGTCAACATCATCCAGAGGACGTGGTCGGATACATGGCTAGTGCAGGCTCTCAGCTTGTACCTCTCCGGCCTCTTCTTGCGCAGACTGATGGGTCAGAACGAGTATCGCTTCAGATTGAGAAAGGATGTGGACAAGGTCTGCGCGGCGGACATTGGCATGGCGCCTCTCTGCGTTCAGGGGTGCATGGAGCCGCCAGACGAGAGCTATTTGACCTTTATGAACCTCAAAGCCCCGCTCGTGCTGCACATTTTGGATCGTCGACTGCGAAAAGCTGGTGCTTCCTTGGGTCTCGGTCGAGTGATCCCTCGCGTGCTTCTGCAAGCCATCACGGGCGAATTGGTGGGCAACACGCTCAGCACTTCAAGCTTTCTGCGCACGTGCCGCAAAGTCAGTAGCGTGGATCTGAGAGCCTTTGCAAAGCAGTGGATCTACTCGAGCGGATGCCCTACTTTTTATTGCAGCGCCGAATTCAATCGCAAAAAGCTCATCATCGAGTTCAACATCAGGCAAGAGTCTCCCGCGGCGATCTTTGCCGCTCAGCAACCTCATGAGGCCACATCTTCAAATCCCTCGCAAGTCTTTGAAGGTCAAATGACGGCCCGCATACACGAGGCGGATGGGACGCCTTATGAGCACGTCTTTGACATCAACGCTGCATCGAAGCGCATCGAAGTGCCTTTCAACACCAAGTACAAGCGAGTACGCAGGAATACGAAGCGTTTTCAGGCTCGACAGGCTGCTGCTGCTGCTGCGGCACAGGGCGATCAAGATGCGGCAGAAGCAATGACCCTCATAGACCTCGGCTTTTCCTGCTCATTGTGGGAAGATGAGGCGGAACGAGAGAAATGGAGAGTGGCGGATTGGACGGAAGAGGATGAAAAGATCATGGCCTCGGCTCCGCACGAGTGGATACGCATGGATGCTGATTTCGAATGGATTGCCAACATTCACTTTGATCAGCCCGACTTCATGTGGGTCTCTCAATTGGAGCGAGATCGCGACGTGGTCGCGCAGATGAGCGCCATCAATGCTTTGGCTCAGCTGCCCAACCCCGTGTCCTGCTCCACCCTTACCCGCACGGTGCTGGTGGAAAAGTACTTTTTCAGAGTCAGAATGGAAGCTGCGCACGCTCTGATCAATAGTGCGGTGGAGGAGCAAGACTACTTGGGCTTGTTTCACCTCCTGATGCTTTTCCGCCGAGCTTTCTGTCACGACATACCTGCGGACTCGAGGGCTGTGCACGGCCTGCGGGCAGATCGCGTGGACCTCGACGAGCCCTGCATTCCAAAAGCCAACGATTTTGGCAACATTGCAGAGTATTTTGTGGGAAAAGCCATCATTCAAGCCATCAGTCGCGTGAGGAACGTTAGAGGCAGGACTCTGCCGCAGGTAAAGAGGTTCCTCATCAACCTCTTGAGATACAATGACAACTCGACGAACCGGTACGCCGACGAGTTTTACATTGCTGGCATCATCGAAGCGCTCTCGGCCGCCTTTGTACCTGCCACCTCTCGACTTTATGGCGGCTTTGTGCCGGCGAATGAGGATCCGGACGCGCGGTACGACGAAGAACTGCTGCTCGAGGCTCGTTACGAGGTGGAGAGGTTTCGCGAGCTTGACAAGCTCGTGCCGTCCTTTCACAACACCATCACCCTCGCAGCCATCGACTTTAATCTTGTCCTCACGCTAGCCAATCTGCAACCGGTGGATTTGCCCTTATTCTTGGCATACACCAGACAAGGCAGCTTCGCGCCGGTGAGGACGGCGGCTTTCGAAGCGATGCTGCTGATGCGAGGTTTGCAGCACAAGGTCATTACGAGATACATCTTTGCTGTGCTTCAGACTGACGAGAGCAGGTCGGTCAAGAGGGCGCTCAGCAACGCAATGTGCGAAGCTCTAGCAGTGTCCATCGCAACGGGAGACTTTACAGCAGCTTCGATCTTGGACGAAGGTCAGGCGGAGCCTACGGAACTTCTTGCGCTGACAAGGGACGAGGCGGTGGTAGAGTCCCTGTTGCGGCCATTGCGAAAGGATATCGGGAGATCTGCAAGCGTACGAGAAGGATTCCTGAGCGCTCTGCTCAGCCCTGCTGTCGACTTGCAGACTAGGTGGGCACTCTTGAGATTGGCAGAGATGCTCTTTAAGCCGGCGGAAGAGCATGATGTGCCGTTTCAGCCCAAATTGTCCTTGCGCGTGCGCGTACCTAGTTTGGCAACTCCAGCAGAGAACAGTGCTGCTGCGCCTCTCCCCACTCCACGCATTCGAATCAAGACGACCTCTTCGGATGTTCTAACGTCCATTGCCGAATCGTCGGAGGTGGAAGATGCGTCTAGCAGCAGCAGCGCAACAAATATGGCGCAGCAGCAGCAGCAGCAGCCCAAAGTCTCGTTTTCTGCTTTGTCGGCTGCTGCTGCTGCTCCGACGAGCTCGGACAGCGCTGCAGGGACGACGGCTCCTCTGGCAGTCAAGATCAAGAGGTCCTCTAAGCCAAAGAAGGCCAAGCCTGTGGATGTGGCGCAGAGCTCGGGCATGTCCCCATCGGACTTGACAGTGTGCAGAAGCATGATCAAGGATCTCTTTGACGATCGTCGTATGGGAAAGCACTCTGCCGCTTTCAGACTGCCTGTAGATCCTGTTCGAGATGGCGCGGTGAGTGGATGGCAAAGGTGGAGCTTCTGATCAGCGTAGGCTTACGCTCACGGCCACCCTCCTGTCCTGTTCTCGCTAGCCAAACTACTTTGATGTGATCGACGATCCGATGGATCTCTCTTCCATGCGCGACAAGCTCAATGCTGGACTCTACCAGAACCGATTCGACTTTAAAGCGGACTTTGACCTGATGATTCGCAACGCCAAGACGTTTACGCCTTCGGAGACGGCCAAAGTGCACCGAGATGCCAAGGCTTTGGAACAGGCGTTTGGAAAAAGATGGAGCGCTATCAACAAGACCATTGCACAGACTGAAGCGAAGGCTAGAGGAGAAAAGTTTGTGCCGACGGAAGCGCAGGCGAGCAGTGCGACTGAGCCGCAGGCGGAAACGATGACGATTGCGGCTGAGCCATCTACGTCGACGACAGTACCGGAGCGAGAAGACTCTCCTGATGAGCCCCTCGCTGCTGCGGGCTCAGGTCTGGCGCGCACATTGGCGCTGACCGCCTCATCTGTGCCGGCGACAGACACACCCTCGACGAGCGCGCCAAAGCTGGGATTGAAGCTCAAGTTGAAGCCAAAGATTTCTAAAATGGCCAGCGAGGACGCTGGAGCCGGTGTGTCATCTGCGCCTGTGGGCGTTGAGCGCGATGCTTCAGCGACGTTGCTCGCAGCTAAGGGTGCAGAGGCGAGAGGTACGACGAGTCCGGCGCGTTTCCTCTCGCCTGCGCCTTCCACGTCCAGCACGACGCATGGCACGCCGACGCAGAGCAAGAAATTCTCCGCTTTGGACCCGGTCGCTGCTGGGAGTGGCGAGCCGGTGCATTTCAAGCAGTCAAAGGCTATGCTTGGTGCGCTTAAAAAACGACCAGAGGCGCACTGGTTCAAGGATCCTGTGGACGCAAATGCTCTACCTACGTGAGTTGCGACGCGAGCGTTTTGGCTGGGGGGGAATGCAACATGGGCTGATCTGTGCATGCCTTGGTCGTCGTCGCGCAGATATTACCAAGAGGTCAAGGCTCCCATGGATCTGGGCACGGTGGAGCGCAAGCTGCTGCATCACGAGTACAAGGATATGGGCCAGCTGGCTGCTGATGTGCTGCTGATCGTATCCAACGCGCACCAATTCAATGGCGCTTTGTCCGTCGTTGGGCAAGACGCGAGCAAGCTGGAGAAGACGTTTCGCAAAGAATTTGCAGAGGCGATGGTGCGACGATTGGAGGAAGGCGATAAGCGCATCCTAGCTGGCGTCTTGAGCCGTCTGCGAGCCGAGCCAGTCGCATTTTTGTTCCTCGAACCCGTCGACACTACCGTCTACTGGCACTACTTTGACATTGTGAAGAAGGAAGAAGCTCGCGATCTGAGTCTGATCGGCAAGAAGCTCAAAGAGGGAAGGTACGATTCGGTAGATGCGTTTGAAAGGGATTTGCAAATGATGCTGGACAATTGTCACAAGTTCAATGCGGATAATGAAGAGGTGCTGGAATTTGCTAGGACGTTTGAAAAGGTCTTGCAGAGGGAAATGCTTGGCGCTAGGAACGCCATCTCTGGAGGCGCTGCTTCGGCCACGAAGAGGAAGAGCGCAGGTTCGGCGGCAAGTGCTGCTGGAAACAAGAGAGCTCGACCTTGAGAAGAGTGTCGGTGCGAATCTCGGTACATGGATTCTATCCTTCTGGTTCAACGACCCCTCCGTCACGAGCAAACTTGGCTCTCCTCGTTCCTTCTCGCACCAGCATGAGCTCGGAACCTGCACGGCGTTGTAATGTATCGATCAATGGTCCAAGGCGTCGTGGTCGACTGAACAGCGCGCGTGGCGACGCCATTCCTGCGAGTGTCGTGGCGCAGCAGCTCCGTCGTGCGAAGAGAGCTGGCCTCGCCGTCAAGAAGGGTGATGATGATGATGGCTGAGGCCCGCTACAAACCCGCATCGCATCCGTTGACTCCAATGACTTGAGAATTTGCAAAGCTGCAGACCTGACGACTCGACTCGACCTCCGAATTCAATCCTTTTTCCCCATTCCTTCATTCCTTCATTCCTCATCCTCGCCTCGATCATCCAGCGCATCATCAACATCTTGCTCTTCCCCCTCTTCGCCCGAACTCTCGCCCTCGTCGCCCATGCCGAGCATGATTTTGCTCAGCTGTTCATGCGACCCCCACTCGATGGAGGATTCCAAGACGAGTCCCTGTGTGCGGTGCGGGCGGGGTAAAGGCAGGAGCGAGCAGAGAAAGGAGGAAGCTGACGTCAGCTTTCTCTCTTGCACGCCTGGCCCCATCCGCATCAAGCAATGCAGCAATGCAGCATGCAGCATGCGCTCTTTCTTGATTTCTTTCTTTTCGCCGCCTTCTCGTCCACGCGCCCTCCTTTTGCCACAACAGCAATAAAACCAAAAAAAAACTCACGCGCAAAACGCCCCGCACCATCTCTCGCTTGCTGAGCACATCCTGCAAAGCTTTTTCCATCCTTCGAATACGCGCTCCCTCTTCTCCCGCCACGTTGCGAGCTGCTCTTCTGCCCGATACCGGATTGCTCAAAATGTCCGTCAGTTGCGTGGATGTTTGTGATCGAATGACTGGCGCGGGAGCACGGGAGGTGTAGGTACGATGTGAGCACTTGAGACGTGGAGACTTTTTTCTCGAGCGAGGTGACGAGCGCCGCCTTTGCATGCGCCGCGTGTGCGTCGATGGAATTGTGACGACGCACCGGCTATATCTCGACGAAGCGATGCTCGTTCATCTTGCGCCTCTTTGAGATCACGCAAAGAGCGCAAATACTCCAAAGCTCTCGCATCCCTCGCTTGCAACAATCCCCTCATGGAAGTGTGCGAATTGGGTCTTGTCAAGCGCACCGATCGCGATGGAAGAGAGAGTGAAGAGGAGGGGGGGGCGAAAGAGGAGGAAAGGGCGGTGGAAGCGTTAGGTCAGCAAAAGGGGATGTGGGGGGAGGCATTTGGAATGTCGCTCACTTTGCACTCACGTGAACGAAAGCGATGCGTTGGTGCTGGGATCTATCACGCTGTTGTCTGTAGCGTGCGATCCTTGGCTGTTCTGCGCCAGCGCGTTGCTCAGGATCGTCGCATCGTTTAAGCTTGGCGCGGTGGGCGCGCGTGCGGGACGGGGAGAGAAGGGAGAGAAGGGAGAGAAGGGCGGGAGAGAGAGAGAGCGGCGGTCAGCATCAGCGTGCAAGTCGATTGGCATTGATCGAGCCACTTGAGCTTCTCCCTTGCCACTCATTTGCCCCCAACACCACACCGCACGCCCGCGCCCCCCCACACAGCCCACACTCACCCATTCAACACGTCCCTCCTGACATTCAAGACGCGTCCAAGTCTTTCGACCCTTCGTACACGTTCCTCGATCGCCCCTCTCAAAAACTCCTCATCCACAATATCCCTGCCAAACTTTTCCCTCGTCTCTCTTCGCCTTTTGGGCGTAGAGGAGGTGTTTGTGTTTGTGTTTGTGTTGGGATTTGATCTGCTTGGCGATGTGGGGATGTGCTGTGGGGAGGTTTGGGTTTGAGCGGACCAGAAGGAGAGGTATTGGGCGCGAGAAGAGAGGTGTTGTGGACGAGTAAAGAGCTGGTGATGCAGCGCTGATTCGAGGGGTGTTAGATGGGCCGTGGCTGAGGCTGGTGGTGCATCGGCTCGCTCAGCCTCGCGCTCAGCAAGAGAGCTGGCAGCGGGCATGGGGCGTGCGTCTTCCTGTGCGTCTGCGCCTGCGCCTGCGCCTGGACGCACAGAGGTGAGTGCGCTGCTGGACATGATGATGCGCTTGATTTGGTGTACTGAGTGGTGAGCGTCGATGGTGATGGTGGTGTGGTTGCGGCGTCGGCGACTGGAAGCAGGCACTCAACTTGAGCAAGCTGTTCGGCGTGCGTGCGTGCGTGTCCCGAATGGCGGTGCATACAGGAAGGCACACTTGTGACTCCCCTCCCCGCGCACATGCGCGACGCGCTTTAGTTCTCGCGTTCCGCGTTCCGCGTCGGCCCCCAACACGTCCCACGTGACCCTTGCAAGACGCGCCAAAGAAATCGCCTGATGAGTGTGAGTGTTGGTCTTTTGCGTCGCAACGCGTCGCGCGTGCTGCTGCTTGCTGCGTGGTACAAAGGCGGGCACAATAAGGAACACGCTCGCTGTCGGGGCGGGGCGCGCTTGAGTTGTGCGCGGGGCGGGCATGTGCGGGCGTGAGGCGTGCGTGCGTGCGTGCGTGCGTGCGTGCGTGCTTTGCGAGATGATGCACATGCCATGCCATGCCATGGCGGCCGAGAGGAACGTTTACTTGCGCCTGCCTGCCCCTCACGCTTCTGCCAACGTCAACCACACACCTACGCAACGCACCATACACCACACAGCCTTGCTTGCGCCATCGCCAACGCGTCCAGCACATCGCGTTTCGAGCTTCACCATCTCAACACACACGCGCGCGCACACACACGCTCACCCTAGCATCTCTGCCCGGCTCAGCTCAGCCCAGTCCAAGCTCCATCGTCATCCTCATCCTCTTGCACCGCTACGCGCCAGCAACGGTC
>CCYA01000159.1:93716-109211 GCA_900000165.1 Ceraceosorus bombacis
CTGAGGTGGTCTCAAAGAGACACAGGTCGGCGGAATGTTGTCCAAGCTCTCATGCTGGCAAGCGCGCCGGATTCAGCCCATGAAAGCGTTTCTGTCTTGTCCCAAATTGGTGCAGATGAAGAGTGGGCGGGATGTAAAGATGGCGGTAGGGCTAGCCTGTCGCGCTTGGACGGCTGAAGAACTTCATTGGCCTAGTACGGCCCACCTCGTCCGCTGCCGTACTCCTTGTTTCTGCCAGCGGATGCCCTCTCGACGCCTCCTCGTTGACCTGGCACCGCTGCATTAGGACACATGTTGGCGAAGCTATGGTGTGGCGGCAACGCAAATAAATTAGCGGCGAGCCCAGCATACATGCTCATGTCTTCATTACTCACTGTCCATACTCGTTGCACTGAAATGAAAGGGGCAAAGAGGGAATGAAAGAGCTAAGTACACGATTCCAGGTCGTTTTGATCACCCAGTCGACTCACCTTAAAGCACAAGACCTCACTTAGCTCCCTCTTGAATCCGCCTGGTGGTGGGCCGGGCTGCTGGCCCTGTTGGGGTGCGTTGTTGGCATACCTTCTAGCTCCCTGCCCTTCTCGCGGTATCAGACCAGTCCTTCCTCCTCCGGTTCTTTCAGAGGGTCTACTCCTGCGTTGTGCCATGTCATCATCGTCCCCATCCCTGCCTCTTCCTCTATCGCCAAACGCTTCTTCAAGCGTCATGGGCCGGTGAGTAGTCACCGGCGATGAGCGCCTGGACTCAGCGGATGGCAGCGTCGTCTTAGGATGTCCCTGCTTGCACTCTTTGCCCTTGGGGCAGAAGCCGGCCAGGTACAGGGGACATGCTGGCCGTCTGATGTGCTTCTTTGGACAGTCTGGACCTGTCCGTGGGGTGAAAGAAGCGTAGCTGAAGGTCAGCACAAAGACAGGAAACACCATCGCACCGACTACCTCGTGACTTGGTACCTACCCTTGGGACAAAACCCACGTTCGTACCACTCGCAGCTTCTGATCTTGCTCTTGGGGTCCACATGCAAATACAAACACTCATCCGCACTGTTGCAAAATCCAAAGGTAGCAAAGAATCTGCACTCGGGCATCCTCCTCATGTCGTACTCGTGCAGATAGTCGCACTGATCTCCCTTCTTGCACAGGCCCCTAAGCCAATGCTTGCATACCGTCCTTTTATGGGGGTCTCGAGCCGGTGGTCTGAAATTTTGGGAACCCGGAGCTGTGTGGCGGAGGGGGCAGCTGGGGCCTAGAGGACATGGTGGCGCGCCAGCTGTCAAGTGTGCGACGTGCGCTCGACAGAGCTGATCATCGGTAGCAAGCTTCAATCCGGATGGACCGGATGACAGGTACTGTTCGAACTCAAAAGCGTTGTGAGGGTAGAGCAAATGCACCGCTTGAGCAACGGTGGGATCCAAAGTCACGGCGGTCATCTTCGATACTTCCCAGCTGGCGTGGGCGACGGAGGGAAGTCGAGAAGAGCCTGTGAATAGTCTGTCTCGAGATCGAGAGCGCTCTAGAGGACCTTGGTCAGACGTGCTGCAGTGCAACGTCGCGATCGTCGACTAGAAGCGAGCTGGATGGTGGCAGAATCACGACACGGCGCAGTCAAAAGACTCGCAGTCGGTGAATCAGATTGCTTAGTTGTTGATCTTGATTGAATGTGCAAGTGTCCACATCTCAACTTGCACGATTTGAATAGAAGCTTCCTCCTCAGGTGGCAATTTGGACAAATTGAGTCGTCCGTCATAGAACAAAGGCGCGTAGATGGTGTTTGAGGTTGTGAACTGCGTGGTGAGCTGCTGATTCTTTTGAGCGAGCGCATTCGAGATTGCAAGGGTTGGCGGGTATTGACATTCTTAAGTCCGCGGAAGGTACCCGAGCATAAAGCTCGATTTTGATCCAACCCAAGAAGCAGAATTCAAATTCACTATCACACCTTGAATTCTTATCCGGGTTGTAACTTGTCGTCAATATTGTGATTCAAGAATCCTGACTGTGATTCAAAATGTGATTTATGATTCAATGACCGAATGTGTCGCGCTCGGTTTGGATTCAAGACGCACTTTTGACAAAACTCACGGCTATATATTTCTCACACTTCACGACTCACGCCCACAGCACCGCGCGCGCGCGCACGGTATACGCGTACCTATTTCTATAGCGCCGATCGAGTGGTGCATCAACGCTGCGACAAATCCCGCGCTCCAACCGCGGACCGTCTCTAGGCCGGACTGTGTTCACGACTGCTGCGTGATTCTTGACATGTGTGATTGCTCTCTAGCACTCAGACTCACGACTTGTGAACGTCGAGCTAAGGCACGCAGGCACGCAGGCACGCATCCTCGTCAGACACTACCACTTTTACCAGCTCTTCATACCCACGAACTATTTCCGGTCTTCTTCGGTCTCGGTCGCTTGTCTCTCACCTTGACAGACGCTGTCGCTTTACGCCGTCAGAATTACCCCGTCATCGCCCAGTTCCACCACCTCTCACGCACGCCACAAGGCTCGCGGCTCGCTTCTGCATTGAGTTCAATCAACACGCCAGACCTGTCGGAGCTCGAGCGAGCATCAAAGCGCTTGCGTGGCCGAATTGCGACTCGTTTCATTTCTTCAAGAACGCAAAGCAATCACTTGCGTTCGCACCCGGAAGGACGGTCAAGACTGCAGCCGAAGAGCTGCGCGCAGGACTCGCAAGTCGTCTGTTGCGCTCTCTGACCATCTTCGACCCTGGCTGGCGCTCCCGCGCTCATCGACTGGAGCAAGTGCGGCAGAGCGGGCCCGAACCATGCATTAGCTCTGCCACGACAAATCGGGATAGATCAAACTAGCGCCGGCTGAACAGGTGCTCACGAACCAAGCATTCAATCACCTCACACCCCGCCACTTCTACATCAGCTGCAGTCGCGACATCTGCAGAAAACCCGGCCGAACGGACATGGAGTGCTCTCACCCAGCCAGCTTTGGCGGGCTCTGCGCGCTGTGCGGAGCTCATCTTGACAAGTGAGTGATGGCGATATCGGTCGGCTGGGTGTCATTGACTGGGTGGTCGTCAGGATCGACATTTTTGGCAAGCGTTGGGCGGACAAGTTCGATTGTCTCACTCTGACCTTGCATGCATACCATTCACTCCCTCAGTGAGCAGCAGTCAGCGACGTCATTTGCCATGATGCACAACACCACTGGTCTCAGAGTCACGCATGAGGAAGCAAGTAGGCTGGATAGCGAGTCCACACAGAGGTTGCTCCAGCAACGCAAGCTTGCACTCATCGTGGATCTGGATCAAACCGTCATTCATGCGACTGTGGATCCAACCGTGGCAGAGTGGCAGTCTGACCCTACGAATCCCAACTGCGAGGCTCTCAAAGGCGTGGGCCGCTTCCTGCTAGGTACCGACGGCAAGGCTGTGGTGGGCGCCGAGGTGCCAGGGGAATCCAGCAGCTCAGAAGAGACGGACAAAGCTCCCGCATCTAGCTCCAAGATCGCCTCCGCTTCCGACATTGCAGCAGCAGCTGCAGCGCAAGATGGATGTTGGTACTTTATCAAGCTGCGCCCAGGCACAAAACAGATCCTCAAAAGCTTGAGCGAAAAGTACGAACTTCACGTGTACACCATGGGCACGCGGTCGTACGCGGACTGCGTCTGCAGAATCATTGATCCCGACGGAAGCTTGTTCGGCTCGAGGATCTTGTCGAGAGATGAAAACGGCAGCTTGGTACAGAAGAGCTTGAAGAGATTGTTTCCGATGGACACGAGCATGGTCGTCATTATCGACGATAGGGCTGACGTGTGGAGCTGGAGTCCCAATCTGGTCAATGTCAGACCTTGTGAGTAGGCACGGTGCGAAGTGCGAATGACGGATGACGGATGTCCCTGAGAATACTGCGCACTCCACTCTAGACGACTTCTTTGTCGGCATCGGCGACATCAATGCTACCTTTTTACCCAAGGCGCCCACCTCGTCCACAGACGGACCTCCATCTCCAGAATCCTCCACTCAAGCCACGTCCTCACCAGCCTCAAGTGCACACACGTCCAATGGCAAAGACGGGAGCAGCGCGAGCTTGCAGACATCTACCGGCGGGACAGCATCACAGCGAAGGCGCTCCATAGCCGAACAGGAACAAGCAGACAATGACGAAGCGCGGACGAAAGCTACGGAGTCACAAAAAGTGGCAGTTGCTGAGGTATTGGATGCGAGACCTTTGGCTCGAATGCAAGAGGCGCTCGACGAGAAGGTTGCAGCTGCTGAAGAAACCGCATCGCCCACAGCACTGCAGGACAGCTCACATGAGAGTGGCGCTACGTCTGTTGGAGGATCCAGCGGGACTTCGTCGACGACGCAAGCAACCGCAGTCGAGGTTCCTACCATTCAAGCAGCCAGTACTGAGGCAAATTCCCACAGAACTTTCGAAGAGGGTGCCAACCACGAGAGTGCAGACACTGCACCCCCGACATCGTCACCTCCTCCTCACCAGCACGCCGTGCTACGAGATGACGACAACGAGCTGGTCAGAATCCAAACTGTGAGCACTCATCAACCAATGCGCGAGGCAATTGCTAGATGCTGACTTGCTCCCCGCTCTTGCTAGATATTGAATGAGATCCACAATAGTTGGTTTCAGCGGTGGGATCATTACAATGCAAATGCCAACGAGAATGCCATCAAACCGCACGTCTCTGTGAGTGAAAGATTGGCAAAACGCACGCTCATGCCTGGGACTTAGCAAGGACCCTTCCGACGCAGCACTTGATCACGACGATCAAGCGACGAGTGCTTGCAGGTACCTCCGTTGTCTTTTCTGGTATTGTTCCTCAAGGCTACTCGCCAGAGTTGTGAGTCAAAGTCCTGACGCACAAGAGAATCGGAAAAGAGAAAATTGATCCTGAGCCGCCCGTTGCAGATCTCATCTGTGGAGACAAGCAGGAGAATTTGGCGCTCAATGCAGCGCCAACATCACCTCGGACACGACGCACCTCGTCATAGCCAAGGTGAGACGCCGAGGTCTTGATAGTCCGGAAAATGATCTGATGTACGAGTCTCGCCTGTTATCCAGCCCGGCACAGCCAAAGTCAGGGAGGCTCAAAAACTCAAGGGCGTTAAGATCGTGTGGGCTGCTTGGATCCAAGACAGCACGAATGCATGGGAGAAATTGTCAGAAGAGCCGTACCTTTATGTTGACGAGAAGCCTGTGCGTGAGGGGCGGCGGAAAGCAGGGGCACGAATCTTGGACTAACGCGCTTCCTTTCCTCCTAGCAGGCTGACATGCAAAGCAACGGCGAGGGAGCTGAGAGGAGAGGAACGACCGTTAGAGCGCCGCCACCTCAAGAAACTTCAACTCTTCCCAACGACCAGCCCGTGCTGTCAGAAGATCAAGCTGACCTGTCCAACTTTGCGCGCTTTAGCAATGGCATGGACTGGGGCGCAGCCGATGAGGAAGTGGACGCATTTTTGGCTGACGGCGATGACGAAGAGGAGGATGAGAATGATGATGGGGATAGAGACGATTACGACGCCAACGAGACCGACAGGACAGCGGAGGAGGGTGCTCCGCACGATGCTCCTGATTGGAATGATGGCCCTACTCCGCCGACTCAACTGAGGTGAGACACGCAAATGAGGCTCGCAGAGCGTTGGCAGCGCTGATGAATTGAAGTGTACCGTTCTGGTCGCGCAGATCGAAGCGGCAAAGATCACCAGCCTTGGCGAATGCGCCGAATTTCGCCGAGATAGACGATGGTGATGGTAAGCGACAACGGTTGCATCTCGGCCAAGCAGGCAATCTTGATCCTTCGACGCAGACATCCTCGTTTGAGCCTCTGACTCAACAGGAGGAGTCTGCACATAGCGATGCACCCAGCGAGACCGGCACAGACGAAGAGGCCATGCTCGATGCGCTTGCCAAACGTCTGGACCAAGGTCAGGCCGGCAACTTGGACTAGTCGAGGTTCACTTGCCGTCTTGTCATTCCGCTTCTTTGTAAGCGAGCGTGCATGCCCCCTACCACCTCCCTCTCCGCGCGCGACTCGAATCGACGCGACCTTTCTTCTTCTCAACCAGTCACTGCTTCATGTCACCGTTGTGCCCCACTTTTCCGTTCGACGCCTCCATGGCTCTATAGCGCTCCAAAACGCCACACCACGCGCTTACCAAGTGAGGGCTACAATATCTCCATGTATTTCATACAGACGAGGGCTCCAGAATCTCAAAGATGACTCAAAACGAAGCGCCGTAACGTTTGCACGGCAGAGACGGCCTGCCTGCGTTCGAGCTCGGCAAGAGTGGTTCAGGAACACTGGTGGACCAACTTTTCCAATTGCGTTGCCCGGCGGTTTTCTCCGAATGAAAAAGATTCGAGCTGCGGAGCGATGAGTGGACTTGTACTCGCCATCGGTGCAGCATTCGAACTCGCTCTTGCTCGATGAACAGCGACCATCCATCCTGCCGTGCTGCACCACCAAATCATTCAGCCTGGTTCACTCTTACCGACGAAGCTGGTGTGCTACGAATGATGGAGTTCAGGTCAGACCACATCACGCCCATTCGACCACTTTAGTCCTTCTACCACCGAGGTCCAAGTATGGCTTCAATTTCGGGGGGCTATACATCTGGGCGTGACGAGTCGTACAGATGAGGGATCAAGGGTGCGTGACAGAATCGTATAGAGGGGGAATGTGAGAGGGCGTCAGGAAGGGACGTGAGCGACACTTGAGTCATTAAACAGGCTTTCGAAAGGCTGTGTAAGCGGTACAGGGCGAAAATTTCTTTTGTTCTTGGAATGCGGGCAATTGGCATGAAGAGGAGACCTAGTAAGGATAGCGCGTGGTCGCATCCAAGGTCCTGTTCTGCTTGATGAGAATGAATTTCATGGACCAAGCCGTGGCTGCGCAGAGTATGCTGAAACCAGCCATGGCGCCCATGGCCAATGCGTATCTAGGTTTGTCCTGATCTCGAAACAAGAATGGCGTGTAGATGAAACTGGCATTGGAGGCAGAGACCATCATGGAGATGACTACCGCTTTCTTCTCCTTCGTCTGATTGCATACTGTAGAGGCCCAGCCTAGAATGATCGAGTTGGCTACGTAGGTGCCCGAGCAGAAGATGATCATAGCGACGTAACGACCAGCAGTGTTGAGCGTGGCTGCAGCAGTCACGAAGCCGATGGTCGCGATGGTCTTGCAGGCGGTCAAGTGCCAAGTGCTGAGTTGCAAAGCATCGTCGACCGTAAGCTGGTGGCCTCCAAGACGCGGTCGATTTCGCCCACACGCCTTGCAAAACTCACCGTTCATTCATTCTGCCCGAAGAGATGGAAAAGGCGACGGAGACGGCAGCGGCTATGAGGTAAGGTGGGCAGGTGAGCACCAAGGTGATGGTTCGTCCAAAGCCCAGCGTCTGCACGACGGATGGGAAAAAGTTCTTGAAGCCATTTGCGGCGAGGTGGAGCGTTTGCATGAGAACAAAGACCCAAGCGCGAGGATCCTTGACCGCTTGCTTTAGACCATCCAACGCCGTACCTTCTGGGCCTTCGTCGACCTTGTCGCGCAGCATGCGCGAAGCCGCGAGCTCGCGCTCCTCGGGGTTCAGCCAGCGAGTGGTGCTGGGTGTTGCGGGCAGCCATGGCCAAGCGCACAGAGCGACTACGCCAGTGATGCTGCCTTGGATGATGAACAACCATTTCCAGCCTGCATAGCCCATCAAGCCGTCCATTTCAAAGACTGCTGCGGCGATCAGACCAGCAAAGGCAGTGGCGAGAACATTGCCGGTGTACAGAATGCTGATGCGCGTAGCCAGCTCCGTACGCGTGTAGAATTGACTCAACACGAAGAGGGCTGCGGGGTAGTAGGGAGCTGTGAAGAGAAGTAGGCAGGGGCGGGCATGCATGAGCAGCAATTCACTCGTGACTGGCGGTGCAATGCAGCCATGCAAAGGCCAGTCTAGAAAGGCCGCTCACCCTCGACAACACCCAAGAAGAAGCGGACGGCGTAGAGACCTGCTGCATTCTTGACGAAAGCTGTGCAGATACTGAGCACGGCCCAGAGCATCATGGTGCCCACCATGAAAGTGGGAACATTTTTCTTCATTCGGCTGACGATCATGTTGGAAGGAATGCCGAATAGCACGTAGCCGATGAAGAGGATGGAGACGGCGAGCTGATACTGAGTGTCCGTCATGCCGAGATCTTCTTCCAGGTCATTCAAGCGAGCAAGAGCGATGGCGTTTCTGAAAGAGTAGGCAGATGAGCGTGAGCTGACCCATGTCCCTGCCACAAGGCCGCGCTGGGGTCGGCATCAAGACTTACCTGTCCAAGTAGTTGAGAATGTAAAGGCTCCACAGACTGATCATGATGCGTACGTCCATCTTGCGTACCAGCGCCTTTTCCTTTGGGTCAGTCTTCTGAGCAAAGCCAGAGTAGTCCAACTGCACTTCGCCTTGACCTTCGAGCTGCTTTGCGATGGAAGGTCCAGCTGCCACGCTCTTCTCCGATTGGCTCAGTGCATCGAGATCCGACGTCTTGGTGACCAGATCCGACGTCTTCTTGGACGATTTGGAGTCGATCGATGCGCGCTGGGCGCGAGGCAGCACTTGCACCGTGTCCATGTTGTCTCGATGGATGTGGGTGTTGCGGGGAAAGTTGGGAGGCGAAGGAGGTGAAGACAGAAGGGGCTTGGCGGTGAGAGGAGGGAGGGAAGGAGATACAAGAAGGGCCAGATGAGTGTAGTGAGACGGGGGGAAACAGGGATTGAATCGAGGAAAGCAGGACAGCACCTTTATAAGGCTTTCATTGCGGCGGACTCGAGGTGCTCGTACCGCCTTGAGGATCGTGAGAAGAGGCGCGAATGATTTACCATGCGGAGGCTCTCCGCGCTGCCTCGATGCACCCCACACTCGCCTGTAATGCGCACGGACGCACTACTGTAGGTACGACACCGGAAGGGTCGAACACATTGACGCTCGTTCCTACAGCCTGATCGCATTAGTTCAGGAACAAATGTCTGGACGAGTTTACTTGTTGCAGCGATCCGTCGTGCGCGGGGCTGCATCCTTCCTAGCGACTCGCGGTCATCTTCTTCCTCTCGCGTTTTGCTTGACCGACGCGTTAGGCGTGGCCACAGTGCCCCCTCCACCGAGGAAGGGAGGACGGAAGAGATCGGAAGTGGGTTCAAAAGCCCGCTCTCGTTAGCCGTGGGCCGATGTCCAAGAATGCAAATTGCACCGATGCAGACTTACCCCAGACAATTGCCATTGCCATGCAGTCACGGGGCAATGTGGCCGTGCGAATTGCAAATGTGTTCGATGTGTCAGCTGCCAATGTACGCGCCTTGAGCAGGCGTTCAGCACGCGTATGGCAGCATCAGCAAGCAAGCCAAAGGAATCGCGTAGCCTTCTCGAGTGGCGTTGGTGTCGAACATTGCTCTTCGTCTGTCTCAGAAGAGATCTGGGCCCTTGTCGCGGATTCGGTCGGTGCATGCAAGTCAGGGTGTGCACAGAGATAAGAGAGCGATTTCCCCCCACATCATCTCCAGAGTCGAGTTGAGGCGACAAGATGCTGGTGTATTGCGTATCACAGGCAAAGAGTCTTGAGTCTGACTTCTCTGAACATTGCGCGCTTGTCCCGACACCTACAGGTGCTGCACCCTCGGTCTTGCGACGAGGAGGCTTGCAGCGCGATCTGCACACATTCGAGAGCCCCAGCATTCGTCTTCTTGAGATGAACTATAGGTGGGCCCATCCATGCAGCAGACGTGAAACTAACAAATGCCAAGAATGTAAACCTCGTTGCATATACGTTCTGCTTTGGTATACTTCTGTAGTTGCTTACTTGTGGGCCTGTTCGTCTGACGTGGCGCATCTGTGCCAATCAGGAGTGTGGGTCTGCTGCTGCGTCCGTGCAAGGACCGCGGCACAACGCCCAGTATAGTCAGTCTACGTGTGAGAAGCTCGACGCTTGAATTGTACGCCCACTTCAAGATTTGAAGTTGCTCCTCTTCAGGTCACCGCGGTCGGCTTGTGCGGGCCGCAACTAATTGAGGCGCAAGCCTTTTGACTCGGACTAATTGGTCTTGGGTGGCGGGATACTGCTGCAGCATGTGGCAAAGCATGCATTGCAGGCCTGCACGCATGTACCGGTACTCTGTTTTTGCCTCTATATGGTACAGCATGGGCCGGACAGCTAAAGACAGCACGCCAGATTGTAATCAATGAGTCGTCCTGCTGCATCTGGAGAGTACAGACCGGTGATGCTGGGCACTGGCGCGCTCCGTGCGTATGCTAGCAGCCATCAAGCGACTTGCGCCATTTTCGTGCGCTCCGACGAGCATAGCAACGACCGACATGATGGTCCACAGCGGCAGGACAGCAAGGTCTTGCTGCTCTCTTTTGCCTTGTCCATCCATCGAGATGGTCCAGCTTCTTCTCTTAGGCTGCGGCAATGCCAAAAACGGAAACGTCTGAGCTAAGAGCGCTGGCCTTCTCTTTGTTGCAACGAGTGGCCCGAGCACATCAGCTCCACCATGCATGCAGATAAGACTGCAGATCCGGCTAAAGTGTCGAGGGTGAATGCTAGCATGAGCGAGATGCAAGCGCAGCCACACGAGCCCACATGTTCGACCGATATGGGTATGCATGGATGAGCTCGCACGAGCGCGGTTGTCAGTCGATGCTGGCGCGATCGACTCGCCATCACAATCGTGACGTGCAGTCAGAAGAGTGTGCTGACGTGTATGATCGCAACGTGATGCTTGAAGCAGCTAGGTGTAAGAACACCACAACAAAGACGGTCTGCAGGCATGCTGTCTGACCTCCTCACTGATGGATTGCGTCTCGGAGAGGATGCCGCGGGCTTGCAAAGGACCAAATGCCAAGTCGGGACGCCAAGGATAGGAATACGAGCTTGTGAGCTCGCGTCGAGACGAAAAGTTGGGGCGTTCGAGTCGTCGCTGCGCACATGATGGTGCCAAGAGCAACTCTTGCCTTCTGCCATTTCTTCTCGCTGTGCAAGGGACGCTGATCATTGCCAAGCAAAGGCGCTTGTAGCGGATGAGAAATGACGCTCCGAGCGGTCTAGTCCGCAGGGATGTTGTGGAGACGGCAAGATCGGCGAGAACGTTTTGCCGGCCGCCCTAGATCGCACAATGCGGAGTTTTCAAAAGGAGTGTTTCGTTGCCTCCGACGCTTGCAGTCTTGAGCCCTTTTGGCCATGAGTGATACACATGTCTGCAAGTAAGGCACCCCTGCCCTCGTGTGCATCCTTGCCATGGTGACGGCGGCGTGGGCAAGCTGTGGTGATTCCGCTCGCGACTTTTCCGTGCCAAGAATTGCTGGTGTCATGCTTCTCCGCATCGAGGGCAACGCACTTCCAACAGCAGTCTCAGCCGGATCGATGGAAAGACGTAGAAAGAAGAGCTGCGAAAAGGCACATCATTTGCGTACCACAGCAAAGAAGACCAACGGCGAGAGTAGCTGCACGGGTGAGATGGAGTGTTGCGCGGAGATGGAGTAGTGCGCATTCGGAAAAGTCTTGGCGCGCCCCAACCATCATCCTCGCAAGGCACAGCAATCGCGACTAGACTGCGCTGCCTGCTGCAGGTACGGTACTGCACTAGGGCAACAGCTCGACCAACGCGCATCCTTGCGGGGCCCCACGCAAGCTGCTCTGTTGAAGTAGGCCCGCTGTCGGGCGCTGCCTACGCCATGCAGGCATCCTCGCAGGGTTCAACCAAGCGCGGGACAAGAGCGAAAGCTTGTCTGCTGCGGCTCTTCTTGAGACGTGCCTGAATGTAGGCGGCATGCTCTCCATCATCCTTCGGTCGTGATGTGCAACGATCGGATTCGGTCGAAAGTAGCTTGGTGCTATGAGAGTGGCTTCTGAGCGGGGTTTGGGATGGGTCTCGACCGTGAATGATACCATGGCCTCCACTCTTGACTCACGCCGAAGTAGTGCAGCACTCCCTCGCATCGGGTCATAACGGGTTGAGCAAGGTCAACCCCGTCCTGCTCTTGAGCGGAGCACATATTGCCTAGGATGTTAGCGTGGGAGGGGTCATGAACTCGCTTCTTGGCGCCATTCGAGCATCCCTCGCCACTCCATTTTCCAGTATGCAGTAAATGTAGCGGAGCGAACGCCATGGCATCCTCCCAATGCAAGACTGTGTATGTACACCCTGCTCGCCGTCCGTCCGCCTGCCCCCACCGCAGTCGTGAGTGAGCTTGGCAGGTCATGCTTCGGATGCGAAGGCTTGCTGGGGTGCCCTACGCGAAGAAGGCCGTGCGATACTACGTTGCTGCGGAGCGTATCGAGATATTGGTAGCACATTCGAGGATGGTTTGCTTCATGGCAGGACACAAGTTGCGTCTCAGATCATTCGAGGACAATCTACGTCGCTCGAGGCAGGTGAAGGCTATCGACTTGCCGGGATTCCGATGCAAATGCGACTCACGACTGGAGGAAGCGGTCGGGGTATACGGCACACTCGAAGAGAAGGCTATCACTGGAGGAGTCCGTGGCGTTTAGGATTCGTGATTGATGAGAGGTTGATGAGAGACAGGGGGGATGGTAGGAGACATGGCAGGCATCGCGATGCCAATCTCGTCAAGGGGGACATCCTTTTGTAATTTTGACAGCCTAGTGAGAATGTCAGATTCCACTCAGAGCATGCCGCCGTGGCCTTGAGTGCAGGGCAAGTAATGAAGGCGGTCGCGGGTGGAATCACGCACAGCTATAAAGCCTGAAAGACCGCCTAGCATGGGTGTGGCATTGCATCGGCCGCTTCGTCCGCCATCCGGCACGAGTGCCAAGCACATGCCCGCCGAGTACAAATGTCCTATATGGACCTCTATCAAGTAAAGGATTTGCCCACAAAACGCCCCCATTGCGATTGATGACTCGTGAGGCACGCGAAGAAGGCTTCGAGGAGCCGACTTCTGGCTGCATCGTTTGATGCATGGAGGTGTCGCAGATTGGACTTTGGCTGGTGCCAGCCACAGTAGTGGTCTTGAGTGTACTGACGCGCGCGGCCGTCGCGTCGCGGTGTGAGCAAATGACGTGGACACCCAAGCTTGACAGAGAGATTGTGGGCACGTGACATGGCATTGTGCACATGCTCGACACAGCTAAAGCTAAAGGTCAAGATAGCAGTTTTGAGTGGGAATGCCTAGCAACCAGCCTCTACCAGACCTCCCTTGCCTTGGATTGTGAATCTTTAGCCAAGAGGACGGCGTTTCGTTCACCTGTGGCAGTCAAAAGTCGGAATCGAGCACGTGAGATCGAAATCACGTGACGCTGGAGAGACACGCCAGGAGACAGCGCACAAAGCGCACACCCCCCGAAGTTGCTCATGGCCATCGAGCGCAGGTGAACGTCGTGACCTGAATGCATTCTGGTTACGCCGCTTCTTTTCATCCCTCGACTTACGACCGAACCCTTGAACATTCCACCCCTCTGAAATTCGACAGCGAGTGCAGCTGACTTTCCCCCCACCTTTCGAGCTCGATATCCGCACAAATCACCTACCAGTCATGTCAGCGCTTTCCTCGCGCATCTCTTCACTGGCCCCGTTCCTGCTGCAGTCACCACCAGGACAAGTAGAGAATGTGTACAATGATATAGCAGGTCTTTTGCAAGCCGAAGAAGACACAGAAGGCTCTTCCATCAGTGAGAAGGAGGTCAACATCCAGCTGCGGAAAGCTGCGGACCCTGCTTTGAAGGATCACAACGAGCAGCAATTTGTTATTGTCAAGGTTCAAGGTGGCACAGCGACGAGCGATGCGACGAGCACCATCATTTGTCAAGAAGCGCGGTTACAGGTGCAGGGCAGAAATAGATACAGGCATGCTCGTCTGCCGATCAGCTTCGAGATCGATCACAAGACTCTGGTGAGTCACAAGTTGTTGGCACATGCCGGCGGATGAGGAAGATGTCGAGCTCACTCACAATCGATGCTCGATGCGCAGGCTACAACTGCGGTCAAATCGCTAGAACACAATGCGGAAGTGGAGCCGCTACGTCGAGCGTGGGATGCGGCCCTGGCAGAGTACATTGGTGATCGCTACCCGGATGGCAAAGCGGCTGTATTTGCTCGATTGCTTGGCGAGCCGACTGGTGGTAGTGCCTCAGAAATTGAGCCCACAGCTGCACCTGAAAAGGGGCTCGCCTCCTCGGAAGAAGCGGACGACTCAGACAAGAAAGCCGAGGAGGACGCAGAAACATCTGCTGAAGGATCCCAAGATGTCGAGGACAAGGCTGCAGCAGAGTCGAACGTGCCTGCTGCCAGTGCAACGCTCAAAGAGGTCAGCGGACCTGCGCCGCTTGTGGCGCATATAGTCGGTACAAGGCTGAATCCTCGCAATTTCTGGTGAGTGGAAGTCGAGGACGCACGGTCGCAATCCGGGACCTTCTATGGGTGACTGAAGGAATCGGACGCTGATACGCTGATCATGCTCTGTCTTTGCTCGTGCACCTTCTGACAGGGCGGGAAGATGGAGGGGAACGTACACGTATGACCCCAGCCATTCTTCAGTGTTGGCAGCGCGCTATCAGATCGTGGTGCACTACTACGAGAACGGCAATGTTCAGATGAATTACGAACACAGCGAAGAGCTTGCAGTATCAGGAGCGAGCGCACAAGATGCGGAAAGCGCTGCAAAGGCGCTCACCAGGGCGATTGAGAAGGCGGAAGGAGAAGTTGCGGAAGGGATCAGCAAGCAGGTGGAGGAATTGGGAGGGGATGCGTTCAGAGCGATGAGGCGCATGTTGCCCGTAACGAAGCAAAAAGTGAATTGGGACAAGGTGAGTCTCAGAGGTCGCCGCGGCGCATCCCACGTGCTTTCTTGTCGGATCATGCGTGCTGACAGGTTCGGACCTGTTTGTGGACGTATGCATCATCATCAAGCTGGTCAGCTACAAGATCGGATCGGAGCTCAGCAAGTAGACTCGATGTGTGCACACTCTCTTCAACAGACGAATACATTTTCTTGTCAGTGGAGCAAGCTTTTGAAATGCGTGAGGTCTTCTGCCTTGCGCAGAGAAGGGAGCAGCGAGACTTACGCGGTGGTTGGGGGTAGTGCTTACTGCCCACATGTCAAGTCTTCGGCACCTTGGACAGCATTCGCCCTTGTTTCCGATCCACCAAAGATCTCTCTATCAGTCGAGGCGTGCTGCTCCTTGCAAGCAGCTCAGTGCCACGCAGCTGTGCAGCTCGAGTGGGCCTCTCTGCCGAACAAGTCCGAAGCCCAAGAAGACCTTGCTCATTCCCCTCCTTGCTGCTTCGTGAGCCATCCAGGGACTCGAGCTTGATCCATGGCGCAGCTTGCAAAGCCACCAACCAGCAGGTGCTATCTCGCATGTTTCAAGAATCGAAGCAGCAGCAGCTGCTGCTGACCCCACTTTCTCGTGTCATGCTTGGCATTTCGAAGATGACATGACTAAGAATGTGGATGAGGATATTCAGGATTGTGATTGGTGCAACAAGCACGATGAATAAGGGGGGGGGGGGGGGAAGG
>CCYA01000162.1:20648-33987 GCA_900000165.1 Ceraceosorus bombacis
TCCTCCTACACACGCACGCTCGCAACGCGCCTTGCCTTTTCTTACTCTCTCACACACACACGCGCGCGCGCTCTCTCTCTCTCTCCATAGCATCGTCTGCCTTGCACTCCTGAGAGAAAAAGGTGCAAACGTGATGGCGGATGGGGAAGCAGAAGCAGAAGCAGAAGCACGCGCAGCAAGGGCAGCTAGAGCTCGAAAGCAGGTCAGTTTGCAGGTTTGAAAAGGGGGCATCAGCGCAGGTGGGGAGCGAATGAATGGTCCTTTGTTCTGATCCTCTTACACACACACCCATGCGCGCTTCAGCTCAAGAAGGCGCAAGCGAAACGCAGATTGGCGCAAGAATCTCGTGGGTCTGCGGGTGGAGATGCGCTGGCAAGGGATATTGCGGATGGCAAGTTGATAAAGGCCAAGCAGGGCGAGGGCGTCGAGCAGGGAGAAGGGGAGGGGGAGGGAGAAGGGGAGGAGCGGCAGGAGGCAATGATATCGACGCAGATGTTGCACGAGCAGCAGCAGCGATACGCACACACGCACACCGCCCTCTCTCACTCGCAGCATCACTCTCCCTTTGCGCTGCCCAGCACGGCCGAGGAGGAGATGATTGCTGCGGATGCTGCGCATCAAGGCGCGAATGGAAGCAGCGGCAGCGGCAGCGGCAGCGGCAGCGCCACACACACCACCACCACCACCACCTTGTCCCTATCTCCTCCCACGCCCGCAGCAGCGACGCAGTTATCGCAACAGCAGCAGCAAGAGCAAACCCAATCTCCCTCTATGCGTCTGCACGCTCGCACTCATTCCAGCAGCACCAGCAGTTCAAGCGGGACGAATCATGCGCCTTCTTCCCCCACACATGCGCGCACAGCATCATCGGGTATACAAGTCCATGTTCGACCTGCCCATATCCGTTCGCCATCCACCGCCTCTAGCTCTTCCTACGGCGCAGGTGCAGGTGCAGGCGCAGGCGCAGGCGCAGGTGCAGGAATCAGTCATGCGGCTGTCAGACGTCTCTCTTCCTCCCAGCAGCACGACGCATCGTCCACGCACCACCACCACCACCAGCAGCAGCAGCAGCAGCAGCAGCACGGGGAACATTCTGCAGAAGTGTTGAATTTGAGAAGTACGGTGCAGCTGCTGTTGGGCGATAAGAGCAGCTTGACCAGCAGGCTCAACGAGCTCGAAGGTAAGCTGGCGGCAGCGGCGGCGGCAGCGGCAGCGCAGCAAGTGGACGGCAAGAGGTTGGAGGATGCGAATAGGGCGGCAGAGGATGCGCAGATGCGTACAAGGGAAGTGTACGCGTTGCAAAAAGAGGCGGAAGAGAGGTGCAGAAGATTGGTGAGTGAGGGGAGGGCAGAGCGAGTGTCAGAGGGGCTAGGTGCGGTGCGGTGCGGTGCAGTGCAGTGTGGTGAAAGTCGTGAGCATGCTGATGATGAGGAGCATTCTCACGATGCGCAGCAACGAGAGCTCAAAGAGTCGCGAGAAGATTCGAATGCGCTCAGAGCTGCGAGCGATACTAGGACGCAGCCTGCCGCTGTGGATGAAGAGCGCATCTCGCACTTGTCGAGTCAGATCGCATCCTTGCAAAAAGACCTGACATTGTCCAGCGATCGCGCTTTGGCCGCCGAGAAGGAGAGAGAAGAGTTGCGCGCTGCTCAATCGCGAGCTGAGAATGCCTCGACGACGCTTCGCGACGAGCTTGAAAGTCTGCGGCGCGATGCGGATGCGCGAGTCAAGGAGCTGCAGGATGAGCGGACTGCTCGGAAGCGCGACGAGCTGCGAGAGGGGCAAGAGATGTCTGCGCGTCTAGCGCAGATGAAGCGCGACCTCGAACAAGCTCGTCAGACCATCTCCACCCGGCAAGAAGAGCACGAAACCGCTCTGGCGCGACAGGCAAAGGAGCACGCGACACAGCTCGATGGTGCGGAGAGGGAGAGGCAACGTGCGCATGCGCTCCTCGAGGCCGAGTCTGGTGCGCGCGAAGCGGCGCTGGCGGATGCTCGTGCGCTACATCAGGAAGAGCTGAAAAGGGTGCGCACATTGCATGAGGAGGAAACGCAAAGTAGTGCAGCGTCGCATGTCGAAGAGCTGGCACGACTAGACGTTGCTCACGAGCAGGCTCTGAAGCAGGCGAGTGCAAAGGCAGATACGAGCAAGCGGACAGAGGCGGAAGAGGCTCGGGCGCAATGGGATGCGGAAATGGCAAGGTTGCGCGAGGAGCATGCTTCGCGTTTGCGAGCGGTGGAGCAGGAAGCGCGCGATGCGGCCGACAAGGAGCACAAGGACGCTCTTCGCAAGGTGGAAGAGCAGCACGCGACGGCTTTGCAATCCGCAAAGGATTCCACGACGACGGCTTTGACGCGAGAGGTCGATCGGCTCAGATCAGCTCACGCGTCTGAGCTCGCGAGCAAGATGACGGAGCACGCTTCGTCGTTGCAGAGCTTGAAAAATTCGCACGCTGCTGAGCTGGAAGCTGCGCAGGCGGGCGCAAAGGGCGATCATCAGCTCGCGCTCGAGGGACTTCGGCATGCCCATCAGGCCGAACTGGCACGGGAACAGCAGGCTGCGCAGAACGCTCGAACGAAGGCCGACGAAGCGGTCCGAGAGGCTGAAGCGAGGCACGAAGAGCAGCAAAGAGAGCTGACGAAGCGCGCAGAGGAGCTGGATGAGGAGCGCAGCAGGAGCAGAGCGCTGGTGGAAGAGCAGCGCGATGCGTTGATGCGGGCGCAAGAGGAAGCGGAGCGGAGCAGGATTGGGAAGGAGAAGCTTCAAAAGTCTCATGCGGATGCGCTCCGAGAGGCCCAGACCAGCGCTGCGGATCGGACAGCGGAGCAAAAAGGTGCGCTCGACGATATGCGGACAAGGGCCCAAGCGGCGGAGAAGGTCACATCGGACTTGAAGCAGCAGCTGCAGGAAGCTGAAAAGAAGGCCAGCGCCAGCGCGGCCGAGGCTGAATCGCAACGCGTCACGATGCTGTCGGATCATGATCGGGCGCTCACGAAGCTGCAAGACGAGCTGCGTAGCGCTTCGGATGCTGTCAAATCGCACGAAGCGCGAGCACAGGACCTTTCCGAGGAGGTCAACAAGCTACGACGGGACACTGAAGCGGCGCAAAAGGCTGCAGAGTCGACTGCGGAGCACGTCGAAGCTGAACGAGCACAACTCGAGGCTGAGCTGCGCAAGGCTCGCGATGCTTCGAGTGCTGAAAAGCAAGCTGCGCACGAGGCGGAGAGAGATTTGCGAGTCGAGATGGGTCTGCTCGAAGAGGAAGTGGAAGAAAAGAGGCAGAAACTTGCGGAGCAAGCTAGTCTGCTCGGTGAAGAGAATGCAAAGATCAAAGCGGATTCGCAAAGTCGCATCGACTCGCTCGAGCAGGCGCTCAAAGATGCCAAGTCTCTACACGAAGCACGCAGTCAGAAAGCGCAAGAGGAGCTTGCAGGGGAGCGCGAGAGGGCGGCCAATGAGCTGCAGAGCACTGCGGAACGGCACGCGAAACGAGTGCAATGGCTCGAGAGCGAGCAAGATGCTACTCGAGCAGAATTGCAGAGCGCAAAGTCCGAGCACGATGCTTTGCGCAAGGAGCATCAGGATGAAGAGTCCGCCCATGCGAGCGCCAAGACGAGAGTGGCAGAGCTGATTGCTGGACTGGCCGCTGTGAGCAAGGAGAGAGACGGCCAGGCTTCGGACCTGCAAGAAGCGCGCTCGAGTGCGGACGCATTGCGAACGCGCACCAAGAGCCTCGAGAGCGACTTGACTTTGCACCGAGATCGGCTGCGCGAATCCGAGGCGCAGGTGGCGGACCTGCAAACGCGCTTCGACGATGAGAGGCGGGCGCGAGAGACGAGCGCGGAGGAGCTTCGTCGTGCGTCGGAGCGCGCTACGCAGCTCGATGCCAAGCTCGAAGCAGCTTCCCAGGAGCTGCAGAGTGCCAAATCGATCTCGCAGGATCTCGAAGCGAAGAATGCGCGCGGTGCGCAAGCTCATGCTGATTTGCAAACGGACCTGGAGCAAGTGCGAGCTGGCGCGACGACGTTGCGAGCTTCGCTCGACGAACGCACAACGGAGCGCGATGAAGCTGCTCGTCGACTCGCTTCTGTCGAGGAGCGCGCCAGCGAGCTCGAAAAGGATGTTGCGCGGCTCGAGAAGGATCTCGACGGCTCGCGAGACGAAAAGACGACGATCAAGGCGGCACTGGACGATGCGCTGGAGAGCGGCAGGGAGTTGTCCGAAGAGCTAGAAGGTGTCAAGAAGACGCTAGAGGAGCGCCAAGATCGTGTACAGAGTCTGGATAGCGAGCGAAAGCGCCTGACTGACGAGCTGGAAGAGGAACGCGGCAAGCATGCCGAGGTGCAGACGAACCATGTCCGGTTGACGGAGGCTCATGCGCAAGTCACGACGAAGCATGCGGAGGAGGTGGAGCGGGCCAAGGATCTGGATGCGCGACTGACTTCTACGCGCTCGGATCTAGAGGCGGAGGTGCAAGCTGCGAATCGGCTTCGAAAGGAGCACGAGGAGGAACGCGATGGACATGCGCAGACGAGATCAGCTTGCGATGCGCTTCGAGGGGACCTTCAGACTGCGCAAAAGGACATTCACGGGCATCTAGAGCAGCGGGAAGAGATGTTCAAAAAGCTCGCCTTGACAGAGACGAACTTGGAAAAGGCGCGCGAGGAGCTGAAGAAGACGCAGGAAGCGCGGGAGAGTGCGCGGGCAGATGTGCGAAAAGGCGAGGAGCGCTTGCAAAGCTTGCAAAAGGAGATTGAAAAGGAGCAGCAGCGATACGAAGATCTTGCAAAGGATCTGACCAATGAGCGAGCGAGCGGTGCTGCGCTGCGCACGTCTCTCGAAGAGAGCAAGGCAGAGGCAGTGCAGCTCACCGAACGCGTTGCTCAGCAGGAACGCCGCGCGCAGTCTGCAGAGACGCAACTCGAGACGTTGCGATCGGAGATGGCAACCTTGCAGTCGTCCATCGATACTCTGAAAGCTGGCGCAGAAGCGCTCGAGTCTGACAAGGCAAAGCTGCAGCAGCACTTGTCGACCGAGCGTGAGCGGGCAGAGAGCGTCGAGGAGCAGATCAAGGATCGCTCGGAGCAAGTCTCGCAAGCCCACGAACGCATCGGGACGCTGCAAGGCGAGATCGAAGAGGCTCGATCCGAGCTCGCTGCATCCGCTACCACGATCGAGTCGCTGGAGAAGAACGCGGCAAAGGATAGGCGCGCTCTGACCGAGGCCAAAAGCACTGGTCGAGCGCATTCGAAGCGCGCTGATGAAGCGTCAGAGGCGCTCGAAAAGGTTCGCGCAGAGGTGGAGGAGCGCAATGCGACCTTGGCTGAGCGCGACCAGTCGCTCGAGGTTGCTGAAGCGCAACGAGCGGAGCTGGACGACGCGTTGCAAGCTTTGCGAAAGAGTACGAGCGAGGAGCAAGCGGCTGCACAGGCACGAGATGCTGAAGCGGAGCGACAAACGAAGAGCTTGCAAGAGGAGATCAAGAGTGCCCAAGCGTCTCGCACGGAGCTGAGCGCCAAGATCGACGAGCTCGAGACGAACGAGAGGATGTTGAAGGAGCAAGGGGCGCGAGAACGCAAAGCGCGCGACGATTTGCAGAGAAAGGTGGATGATCTGACTTGGAGATTGGACGATGAGCAGGAACAGCATGCGGGGGTGCGCAGCGCCCACGAAAGCTTGACTGTCGATCTTCAGACTGGGCGGGAGAAGTACAGTGAGCTCGAGGGTGAATTGAGCGCGGCCAAGTCAGCCCATGACGAGACGCATCGCGCCTTGAGCGCACTTCAAGACTCCCATGCGAAGCTTGCCGATGAGCATGCAGAGCTGAACGATCAGCACAGGCATGCCAAGGAGGAGGCGGAAGCGGCTTCTGTGGCGGCTGCTACTTTGCTCGCTGCAGTCAAGCAAGAGCTCCAATCTGCTACATCTGCAAGGGACTCGACGGCGAACGAACTTGCAGAGAGCCGTGCGAAGGTGAAGGCGCTGGAAAAGACGGTCACTGAAAGCGCGGAGGAGGCGGATAAGCTGCAGTCTGAGCTGGACGCTGCGCGAGCGAATGCTGAGAACGGCATGGCAGCATTGAGGAGCAAGCTTGCAGAAGCTGAGCAGCAGCTCGGACGCACAGAGAGCCAGGCTCGAGAAGCTGCTTTGGCTGCTGCTGCGATGCTCGAAGATGTCAGGAAGAAGGGAGCTGCGGAGCTTGATGAGCTTCGTACCATTTCTGTGCGAGAGGCTGAACAAGCCGCTGCAGCTCTGGCAACAGCCAGGTCGGAGTCGGAAGCGAAGCTGCAAGCGGTCCAGGCGGAAGCTCGATCTGCCACTGCATCGCTGGAATCTCAACTGCGAGATGGAGAACGCGCGCGAGGTGATTTGCAAGGCGAGCTGGAGAGCGCACAAAAATCGGCAAGTGATTCTGCGAGCGCTCTAGAGAAGGCTCGAAGCGAGCTGGAAGAGGCGCAAAAAGCTCATGCGGATGAGCTAGCAAGATTGCAAGCGAAAGGGCGAGCGGAGCACGAGGCGTCGGAAGAAGCGGCCGAGACGGCGCGCAACAAGGCTCAAGCGGAAGCGTTTGACCTTCGCGCAAAGCACGCAAAGAGCATGGAGGAAGCGCAGCGCGATGTGCAGGAAGCTAGGGACGCTAGGGATGATGCCGAATCCAGACTCGTCGAATTGAGGAAGCGAGCGGAGGAGAGCAGAAAGGGTGCGGATGCAGAGGCTGAGAGGCTTCGAGGGGAATTGGAAAGGATTGCGAGCGCAGCGCATGCCGACAAGGAGAGCAGTGCAGCCGAGCTTGCTCAGCTACGCAAAGAGCGCGAGCGATCCGTCGTGGATGCTACAGAGGCGCTTCAAGCGGACATGGCGGCGCTGAAACGCAAGCTCGACGAGGCCAACAGCGCTCGCGAGATTGCAGAGCAACAGCGAGCGGAGCTGGAGGTCAAATTGCGCGACGCTGCATCGAACGCTGTGCGCGAGCCGGACAATGTGACGATCTTTTCGGCGGATCACGTAGAGACGTTGGAGCATGCGCACTCCATGGCATCATCGACGCTTCGATCTCAAGTTCGAACATTGGAAGGTAGAGTGTTCGAAGAGACGGATCGGGCAAATCGAGCTCTGAGAAGGGTGCAAGAGCTGCAAGAAGGTCTTTTGGCTGCTGGACTAGAAGCTCCTCCGCCCGTCGCTTCCACGCTCAGAAGTCCTCCTGCACCACTGCCAGCTCTTGCGATGCAGGAACGTGCAAGGTCTCCGATGCAGACGCGTCTAGCACAGTCAAAGGAGGAAAGCAGCAGCAGCAGCAGCAGCAGCAGCAGCAAGCCGTCGAATGGACGTTCGCCCGAGATGGAGAAGAAGCAGCTCAAGACGCAGCAGCAGCAGCAGCAGCAGCAGCGCGATTTGCCCATCGCCAGCGTTCCGCTGCCCATGCCAACGATGGCAGTCATTGCCGCGCCAGTCGATGAAGAGGAGGAAGAAAGGCAGGACGAGCACAATGCGTCGCTTGTTGTTGGGAGCAGCAGCAGCAGCAGTTCAACGAAGAGGGCGCATAGAAGAGCAGCGACTGCAGCTGCGCTACCTTCCGCCTCTTCCCTCGCATCTAACAACACCTTACCAACCTCCTCCTCCTCCACCACCGCAGCAGAGGAAAAGAGCATCTCGGAAGCGAGAAGAAAGCAGCTGCTCAAGCTTTCTAGCGCTGCTAGGAAAAAGAGGGAGAGCGAAGCGGCTCAAAAGTGAAAAAAGTGGGCTCCCAGGGGAGGAGTTGAGCGCAGGACGAGTTCAACAGGCATGCTGGGGCATGAAGATTCGCTTAGTCGAGAGGAGGCTCATTGCTGCGAGTTGTAGATGCAAGTCTTTTTCGATTTAATTGTACAAGTACAAGCGAGCGCGTTGGCGCGCAGTGCGAGGTCCAGCGCGAGCAGATTCCCAGTTGTGCGAAGCCTGTAGGAATTGCGGACCCCACTCGTCCTCGTCCTCGTCACCTCTCGTCCAGAGGATTAGCTCTGATCTTCATAAACGTGTCGCATCCATACCCGTACATGCTGACGAGGTCCAAGCTACCTCTTCCATGCTGGGCATAAATGCTGGTGAGCGTTGCGCGATGCCGTTAGCCTCGTGCGAGATCAAGCTTCGCAGCAGCAGCACAGATTCGGGTGCCGCAAGAAAGACAGCAGGGGCAGGGGCAGGGGCAGGCAGGCACACTCACCGACTCATGGGCAAGCCGTAGCCCAAACCCGCCAGCGTGCCCATCCCTCCTCCTACGCCCGCTCCCGCTGCGCCCATCTGGCTCAGCACGTCCACACCCACCGCGCTGGTATTTTGCAGCTCCGAAGGGTGCGCCATCCCACCGCCTGCCATTGCGGATATTTCCACCTCCTCTTCCGAAGGCGAAGAGGCAGTCGTAAAGGTGTATTCGAAAATCTTGGAAAAGTGCGCTGGAGACGGGCATGGGGGGGGAATGTGCGCGTGTGTGAGCGGAGGTGTGAAAAGGAGATGGAGCAGGAAATACGCACCGGGAGGAACACCGCCGCCTTCATCCCTGATGCGCATGGTCAGGTGCTTGCGACTTCGAGCGACGGTAATCTTGACGCTGGGCATGGGACCCAGTGCCGCTTCTCCGCCTCTTCGGATGTACCTCTCCGCCGTAGCTCTGTAGGAATTCTTGAGCAGCTCAGTCATCGTGTACGTCTGTTGGAGTGAGCGATCTCTGTGCGTGGTCAGCAGGAAGCAAAGGGGGAGAAGGGCGCAAAGGGGGCGCGCGACGCAGCCAAGATGCGACCTCTTGCTCTCACTCACCAGATGACTAGCAACGCCGCAAAAAGTGCTGCCCAAATCGCCCTCCAACTTGAGTTCTGGCGCGCATCCAAGACTCGTCTCGCAAAGCGCGTGCACGAACTCCGCACAGCCTCGGATGAGATCGGCAGCGTTGAGCGAAGTGTCGATGATGCCTACGGATGTAGCGCTCGCAGCTCCCTGCGTGTGCGAAGAGGTCAGTGCGAGGTGTTGTTCGGCGATCAGACGAATGCCTGTCTCTCGCAGCGCGGTGAGGTGCGAGGTCGCCAGCGAAGCGAGAAAGATGAGCGAACGTCAGCACCAGGCGCGAGGTACGAGGTAGGATGGAGCACGACGGACTCTTTTCCACTCGACTCGCCTATTCGACTGTGAATCGCGCCATCCAGGAATGCGGAAATGGCAGAGGCAGACATGTACCGCTTGCTCTCCAAGAAGCCTGCGGCGGGGAGGTGGGGTGTGAAGGGCAGGTGGTGATGGACAAGTCAGCAAGGCGCGCGCACTGAGATGATGACAAGAGCGCGCATCCTACGCCTTTGCGGGGCGCCCATCCTACGCCTTTGCGGGGCGCACTGCTCTCACCCCTAGCAAGCGTAGGGATATTCTCCCGATGATCCTCCACCATTCTCTCCAGCTCCCGGGTGAATTCTTCGTTGGCATCGGCATCCATGACGGTCCTTAGACTGGCAATCTTCATGAAACTGGCGGCGTAAAGTCTGGCCACTTTTTGAATGTGAGGATTGGAACCGACGATGAAGGGAAGGTTGCGGAAAGCCAATACTCGACGAGCAAGACGTAGGGGCAGCTCGGTCGCTGTGAAGCGGGCGCTGGAGAGGAGGTGGGTGGAGGAGGGACGCGAGCCAGGAGAGCCGCCGAGGGAGAGGAGAGAGCGTAGGGTAAGAGAGGTGGGAGAGTGGGAGAGGTAGCGGTCTAGCAGGTGCGAATCTGCTCCGAACGTCGAGAGCGTAGAGATGGGCGGAGCGGGAAATGCGCTCGAGTTGCTGAAGTTTGCGTTGGAGGTGCTGCTGGAGGAGGAGGAGGAGGAGGTGGTGGTGGTGGTGGTGGTGGTGGTGCTGGGTGTGGAAAAGGGTTCGGGCGGTGGATAGTAGGAGAGATGACGATGTGCGGCGGCGGTGCGATGAGATGCTGCCTTGATGCCACTGCCACTCCCACTGCCACTCCCACTCCCACTCCCACTCGCAACCACCGACCAAGCTCGACTGCACAACCCCGCCCCTGCGCTGTGAACATTGCGTCTCCCTGCCATTGTATCGCAATCGTGAACACTCTCCAAGACGTCGATGTGTGTGTGGTGTTGGTGGTGGTGGTGGTGAGCACAGCGATGAATGTGCAGCTCTCACAGCCGTTAGAAGCGAATGTACGCTCTGCAAACACGCACAGCGCGACCCGCACGCCAGCATGGCTCGTGCCCTGCTGCGCCCGCGCGCGCGCCCGCACGACGACGACCGTCAAAGTGAATTATCCGCGCAGAGATTCACATTTCGCGTCAAGGCGCACGCGTGGCCGCGTCTCGCAAAATTCACTTTTTCGTCACCGCGAATCCCTTCATCGCTCATCGCTCATCGTCGATTTGCCAATTCTCATCACGCAGCCAATAGTGTGTACAGGAGTGCAAAGCATGCTTCCAAGATACGCAGTCAGAAACGATGGTCTGGGTTGATGAGCTGAGCGGTGCAGATTACCGCTTGATGCTTGGTGCCAGATTGCGAGGGTCAATCGTCGCGGTGATGGCGATGCGCATCGCCAAGACATGGCTGGCTCGCATGCTGGCCGCACGACATTCATCGCAATCTCCTCATCTGCACCGACCATCGCCTTACTTACGCCTCAGGGGCAGGATCCAATGCTTCCACGTCCTCGTTCGTCTGCCCATCCTCGTCTTCCTCGTAGCCTGTCATATGCACCTCCGCAGCTCCCGAGGAATCCAGCGTGCTATCCGCGCCCGCCCCCGATTCGTGCGCCATCATCTCCAACGCAGTCTGTAGCATATGCCCATCATCTGTCTCTTCTCGTAGTGCAACTTGTACTGAACCGGCTCGCTCTTGTTCCTGCTCCAGTTCCTGTTCCTGTTCAGCCTGCAGAGCGTGCGCAGCCAAAAACGCGATCGCTTCAGCCTCTTCCCTTGCCTCTTGCTCCCTCATCCCTTCCTGCCCATCGCCCTCCTCTTCTGCTTCTTGATGCTCCTGCTGTACAAAACCAGCTTGCGCCTCCGCGTCACGAGTCGCAGTCGAAGGCTGAGATTGAAGAGCTTGAGCAGCCAAAAAGGCGATGGCTTCCGTCGCTTGATTTTGATTCGTCGCATCTTGTCCTCCTGGCGCGTGGTCCCCTTGCTCCGCGCCTTGCTCGCCTGGCAAGCTCTCCAAAGCAGCCTGACCGGCACTTCCACCTTTGACACCGCCAGCGCTGGCGCTCCCAATCGCCATCGGCCCCTGCATCGTCTCAAAAGGCAGATGATTGTGATCCGCACAATTGACGGACAATTTCCACGTCGCGTTCTCCTTTTCTGCATCTTTGAGCTGCACTTTGGCTCTGAAAGGGCAGCTCATCCTCTCGATCGTCCGATTGCGCCTTCTAGTCTCTTCCGTCACCCCATGCCTATTCTTGTACACGCCAGACTTTTTGCATTCCAGGTAGACGAATGGAGATTTGCGCCATTCTTCCAGATAAGAGGAGCGTTTGCGGACATTGAAGCCGGCGGCTTTGGACCAGACGTGAAGCGCTGCAATACCGCTGGATGCGTCTGGAAAGAGATCGGACTGCGTCGCGGGCCACGGCGAGCTGAAGAGAATCTCGGTCGGCGCAGGCGGTCGATTGCTGGGATCGGCTCCAGCTGCAGCCTTGCTCTTGCCCTTGCCTCTTGACTTGACCGACTTTTTTCGATTGGATGTGCTCGCTGCATCTTGTATTCCCTCCTCTGCACCCGTCTTGTCCTCCTTGCCACCAAATTCTACCGTCGTGCCTGCCCCACCTTCCACCACCTCGTCAGCAAGCGTCGCGTTCGCCAAAGGCGGCTCCAATTCGCCCAGCTTCGCTTCCTTGCGCTCCTCCAAAGGCAACCTGCTCGGACCAGGCTCGGAAGCCGTCAGCCAAGGCTGAGTCTGAGCATCTTCTTTGACCGCTTCATGCTCAGCATTCGCAGCTTCATCCATCGCCGCCTCGTGGTTGGTGAGCCCAGTGTCGCGCTTGGTCTCCGCTTTGGGTCTTTTTCTTCCCTGCTTTACACTTGCAGCGGCATCCCGCTCGTCTAGGACTCTTTTGCCCACATCGACTGTAGATGCAGCCGCCTTCGTCGGGGCAACCGAGACTGACGAATCTGTGGTGCTGCTGGTCGGTAAAGGCACAGAGTGACCAATCGCTGAAGAAGGGCCCGCTTCGTCCGACATCTTCGCAACGCGACCTATGCCGCCACCTCACTCAACTTTACCCTCGAGTATGTGACCTCTGTGCAGCACTCGTGAGCGCAGCCGTCGTCCAGTGCTTCTGTTACGATTCGCTCTTCCTCATCCAAGCGCCCGCCACTGCCACAACACGTCCACCAGCCTTACCCCACGTCCAACTCCCGACGTGTCCCTGCTCGCCAAACGCGGTGCGGCAACCAGCGCGAAAGAGGTCGCACTCGCTGATCTGCTGACAGTCGAGAGTAGGATGAAGATGTGAGAGAAGCGTAGCGATTCCAAGGAGCGAAGAAGATGCAGCGATGGAGAGGAGTGGGATGCGAACACCTTTGAGTTGAATGCGCGAATCGTGGATGAGGGAAAGAGCGTGACGCGTAAAGCGAGCGGCGAGATCTTCGACTTGAAATTTGCGCCCGCGTCATCGCACGCGGTGGTGCAATTTGCGGGGGGTGTGTGCGATGGCCATGCGCGCATTGCATGGCACTTCCAACAAATTTGGTGTACCCTCAGCAAAAGCCCTGATCAAGTTGCCTCCAAAGGAACAATCTCTCTCATTCTGCGTCCAAAGCCAATACAAGTCGGCGTTTCCGCTTGTTGCTCTGTGGTTCAGGTCCTTCCCAACCCTCCCAGAAAGTCCACGACCAGTAACACCAGAGTCAGTGAGCCTTTTACTTTGCCCAACTGCACTGTCTTTGCTTCTTGGTCAGCTTGGCTACAGCTTTTCACTCTGCTACCTTCTCCTCAATGCTCAAGATTCCTGATTAGCTCCTCAGCCCAGACTCTGTCATGATGTGCCAGGCAGTGCATGTCATGCCCACCCTTGCCTTCAAAAGACACAGCATGTTGACTTGCTTGATTCTCTCCAGCTCCCATGCCATCTCTGGCATGCACAGCGCTTCCCTGTACTGAGAGTCCAACAAAGTGATTCCCAGCCCTTCCAGCCTCGTCCAAACCAAGATGTCATCCCTAGCATCCTTGTAGCGCTCCATTTTGCCTCCAACTCACCTTGTTGCTCCTTACCGTAACGCACCATCTCCACCTGGTCCTTGTACCCCTCTTCTCCTGCTTCTTGTTTCCCTCTCCTTCCGCTCCTTGTCTTACCCCCCCCCCCCCCCCGGGGGCGGCCCTCCCCCTTTCCC
>CCYA01000162.1:47765-59371 GCA_900000165.1 Ceraceosorus bombacis
ACTCCATGCTCCTCTCCCAGCCGACTTGATTTTCTTGCGTCGTGGGCTGGACATACTCCTTCCCAAGCTGGCCCTCGTCATCCAGCGTCTGTCCACCTTTGCAGAGAAGTACAAGTCACTGCCCACACTCGGCTTCACCCACATGCAGCCTGCACAGCTCACCACAGTAGGCAAGCGCGCCACGCTGTGGATTCAGGAGCTGCTCTGGGATTTGCGCAACATTACTCGCGCTAGGGAGGATCTGGGTTTCAGAGGCGTGAAGGGCACGACGGGTACGCAAGCCAGCTTCTTGCAGCTCTTTGATGGTGATCACGATAAAGTGGAAGCGCTGGATGAGAGGGTCACCCAGCTGTTCGACTTCCCTTACGCCATGCCAGTCACCGGACAGACGTACAGCCGCAAGGTCGACATCGATGTCCTCTCGCCTCTAGCGTCATTTGCAGCCAGCGCCACCAAGATGGCGACTGATATTCGGCTGCTGTGCCACTTGAAAGAGATTGAGGAACCTTTTGAGAAGGATCAGATTGGTAGCTCGGCCATGGCGTACAAGAGGAACCCTATGAGAAGCGAGAGGGTTTGCAGTTTGGCGAGGTGGTTGGGCAACATCCTTCACAATGCTCACGAGACGGCTGGCGTGCAGTGGATGGAGAGGACTTTGGATGATAGGTGAGTCGAACGGGATGCAAGGACACGACGGACCAGGCGATGGAGAGCCCAGGCATGGAGCGGGTGACCCTGGCTGGCGGCGAGCTGACGAGCGCCTCTCCCGCTTGCGCCTACCGCAGCGCCAACCGCCGCTTGACCATTCCCGAGGCATTCTTGACTGCCGACGTTCTGCTCACGCTGCTGCAAAACATCAGCGAGGGCTTGGTCGTCTATCCAGCCATCATTGCTCGCCGGATCGCTGGCGAGCTGCCGTTCATGGCTACAGAGAACATCATCATGGCAATGGTGCGAGCAGGGGGTGACAGGCAGATTTGCCATGAGAAGATCCGGGTGTTGTCTCACCAGGCGGCTAGCGTGGTCAAAGAGCAAGGGGGAGAGAACGATTTGATAGATCGAGTCAGGAAAGACGAGTACTTTGGACCTATTCACGCGAAACTGGACTCCCTTTTGGACCCTAGAAGCTTTACAGGACGGGCAGAACAGCAGGTGGACAGCTTTTTGCAGAAGTGGGTCGAGCCGGCTCTCCAGCCGTATAGGGAAGGATTCAAGGATGCCAAGCAGGCTGATCTGGCGGTGTGATAAGACGGCTTGTACGCGGATAGACGAGGGCGACACTCAAAAGGGCTGCCACGTTTCAAATGCCGATCCGATTACATGCCTGGGGGCGTCCTCTGAGTACGCACGCAGCGCACTCGCTCAAAACCCAAGAACGTTATTCTCGGGCTTGCCACACATCCGCCATTTGCAGAACAGGGGTAGTCAGTAGTCAGTCAGGTGTGTGGTTCATCGCGCAAATCAAGCGTCGAGGCCTCGCGACCATGTGAAGACTACTGTGCAAGGCAGGTGTGTGCGAGCTGGGAGCCGAGTGAGTTGATAATTCTCTAGCATTCTAATCAGTAGCAGGCGCCTAGTCAGCAGCGATTGGCCCGCCTTTGATAGCCGAAGGTGTGCAAGAAGCAGCAGACCTACTCGAATAATGAGCGCCCCGTTCATGCGAAGCACGTCTGCATCGTACGCCTCCACAGGACTTCAGACGATTTCGAGACCAAACGCTCGCGTCATGGGTAGCACAGCTCGTCACTCACTGTACTTTCAATCTCAGGCAGCATGTATCGCAATCAGACTTGGCAGTGTGTATTGCGATCAGAATTCAGAAGGTGAGCCTGTCCAGCAAGGCGCTTTTTGCAAATGCTGGTGCTGGATCACGATCTCGAAAGCTGTTGTGGAAACCGCACGAAGCAACACTGCAGCCGTTCGGAAGGTGCAATCGCACTTCAACTCTTCGACTGGACACACCCTCGCCCTTCTCGCTCCAACGCCCCGCCTCACAACACCACGCACGTCTTTAGACCTTCCAAATCGAACATCACGATCAGCAAGAGCGTTTCTCTTCCAACTTGCTAAAGAGCTTCACAGGAATTCAGAAGTCTAGGAAAGCGTTGTCCGGGACAAAGTATACTGTCAGCCTTGGGGAGCATGGGAGTATCGGCCTTTTTGCAAGTCTGGCGCCTTTGACAGGCCTTCGACCTGCTCCGTTTGGGTTTGATGTTATTAACGACGCCTTTCGTGAAGAATTCGATGCCCCTGCATCGAGCCCATCGTAGGCATGCCACTCTCGCCGTCCGCGACCCGGCACAATCACGGTCAGCCGGTACTGGATTGACGATTCAGATTCACGGCTGGTGAGTTGCTGTGATGCGTACGAGTGTACGGGAACTAGGGATGCACAGTGTAGGTCACGAAACATTCACATTTGCGGGACATCTGACGCCCGCTTCTGGCACACATACCAGGGACGCAGAACCCGGAGCCCGTACCGAGACCATGTACTCTCAACGGACAAAATTAGGTGTGTAGCCAGCGCCACATCATTTGACTCCTCGGGTTCACCTAACAGTTGAGTACGCACAAAGGTCACGTGCACGCCAGCGCCTACTTCCACTTTGAGAGTGCGCCGAGCATGTAGGCAGTCCATCAAAAGTGCATGGACCCTGACTGGTCCACAAGAGCAGATCGCATCATCTCTGTCACATGCAGCAGTGGACTACGTCACGCAGCAGTTGCTTGGACAGCTCTTCCGTCTTGGAGCTGACAGCATGACTGATCAGCAGCGAGTAAAGGGAATTGTGCGCCAAATGCAACACTGAACGCAGGTTCACCGCCTTGCTTTGCGCTTTGGGGCTTCTGTACGCCCAGAAATTTCGACCGCGGTAGGCAATATCTCAGCGGCTCGGGCCTGCTCAGTCGCTGCCGACAGGCCTGCAAGTGTGAGTCGAGTAGTTTTACCGGTCACGGCGAGGCTTCTGCTTTGCATGAGCCTCTCACACTTCAGATACAGTTCTGCACGTCAAGAGGAATAGTCTTTAGTGTGCGCGAAGTAGATCGATGCTACAGCATGAGTGCGAGTGGGCCTACGTCTCGTCACTGGGCGACTAGCACGTTTGCCTGAGGTAGCGTATCTGCACCCACGATTAATGTAACCGCTCGAGAACAAATTGGGGACCCACTCGCCTGTCATCTAAGGCCGTCTACTCGGAACGCGCAATGTGGCCTGGACTGCTCGCCAGTTGGAGCTTGGCAGGCCAGTCAACAGCTACATCTCAGGACTCTGCATGAAGCAATCTTGAGTCTGCCAGTGCCTGCAGACCTGGCGCGTGGCATTCGAACTCTGAACATGCTTCTGATCTGCCAGGCGTCAGCGGTCAGATACTTCTTTCGTTCCGGGCAAAAAGGTGCCATGCCACACTTAAGCCTCAACGCCACTTTGACGAAGCGATCCGGGAGCGAGTCTGGGCGAAATCATCAATCAAGCACTGGTTAGTGATTGCACATACGCTCGAGTACGCCATCAATCGTTCCGGAGCACCCGCTGAGGCTTCTACTAAAGACGCATATCGAAGACAGCCTGTGATCCATGACGCCCTCCAAGCATGCCCGGCAGCATTGAATAACTACGATGCAGATAGGGGGAGCCCTTCTTGATTGTGAGTACCGCAGCTTCAGTGCTGCGGTGTTTCTCTTCGCACGCTGTGGCGTAATGTCCGCTCTCTCGATGCGGGACCGCCGTGACTAACTCCGCAAAATGCCCAATCACGCCATACCGTCGCTCGGAGATTAGACTGTGTCTGTAGCCCCTTAGACAAGCTCGCTCATGGCCATTACCACTCGTCGTGGTTTGGAGGATGGCGATTCTCCTGAAGATACGTATCTCAGGCGAGTAGTGGAATGATTTGGCGACGCACGAGCGCGGACCATCGACCACTACCTCCCAAAGGTCTTATCTCCCAGGGCGTTGTAGGAACTGCCAAGCGAAGCAAGCGGAAACGGTCGCTCGCACTGCTTAGGGTTAGGGTTGGTGATGAGCCTGGCACATAGACCGAGCCATACAGGATCTACACAGTATGTGTCACTGCGATCAATCGCATGAGTGCTTTCATATCCGTCCATAGGCATCACAGTACCGTCGCATAAAATTGTCACCAGGTCACCAGCCAGCGCCAGCTCTTCCGTCCTTGGCGGAAAATTGCTCTTTGTAATTCTTTCCTCGGTAGTCAAAGAAAAAATGTTACCGGGAACGGGAGGGGCGGCAGCTGCACAAATAGACATTCTCTTCCCGAGTCGAGAGATTGCTACAATTGTCGACATCGACATTTATGTCGGTATCCACTTCCTCGTGATTCCTTGCGCGGGACTTAAATGACTCCAACTTCGACGACCGCAGTTCCACGCATCCGGCTCAAAGTGGGCCGATGATAGTCTTGTTGGTGCCGCTTCTACCAAGCAAAGCACACTATGCCTGCAGGGTGTCCGCGCGGATCCGAAATATTGCGCCTCGACGGACCGTTTTCCCTTTACAATTACAGCACCCCGTCGACCGCTGATTGGCGTTCTCGGCACTCGCAATTTGCCAAACATCATCTTTACAGGGCACCGCCGCCTCGTCTTGCTGAGCGTCCTCATTCCTCAAGGTGTTGAGTATTGATTGGTGTCCGCCATCAGAAGCGAGGCTCGGAGGATGCGTAGAGGAGTCCGCGAAGACTGCTCGTCGAGTGCCGCCTGCCGATCCCGCGAGCAAGTTCGGCGTCAATTCCGCCCACACTTGGCGAAGCCATGCGCAGCCTCCTTGACCGCACCAAACGACTCGCCCTTGGCTGCGCGGCCTGAAAAGTGGCAGTGGCACTCACGAGTATTCAGGCGTTATGAATGTTCGTCGCTTTCCTTGCGACCAGGTGGCCCCTCTCTGCTGAGCTCGTCGGCCCGCTATAAGAGCGAGGTCAGCGAGGACTGCCACAGTGGCATCCGAGAGGCCCCATAGCGCCCTCATTTCCGCCCACCATCATCGCGCTCGAAGCTGGCCTTCATTTTGTCGCCACCCGATCTCCCTCTCCCTCAAGACACCTTCAGTAAATATCCAAAGCTGGTCTTGGATATCCTCTCCTACTCGAGATTCTCATTTCCCTCCGAACCGTGCCGGCACTGGCTGCCTCGCACCTCATACTACTCCATTCTCTCTCATCGCGCACCGTGCGCGCGCCTGTGACACATAGGCTATAAACATGAAAGTCGTTGGCACTTCTTTGCTCGTCACGCTGTGGCTGCACTTGATTTATGCTGCACCCGTCCCCCTTCTCCAACAAAGTATCGACGCGGTCGACCCCTTAGTGCAACGTCGTTCGTCCCCCATTGAGGACGACGATGCAGACCATGCATCCTCCAACGTAGCCCGCGACGCAGCTTCTGGCTACCCCTCCTCCTCCTCCTCCGCCCTGGTGCCTCGCGACGATGATGTCCTCCTGCAGAAGCGCCTCGGCGGTTTCGTGAGAGCAGCATCTTTTGGAAGACAAGCTGCCACGCCTACTGGCGTCGCCACCACTCAATTTAGCGACGATGTAGCCAGACAGTCTCTCAACCGGTTCGGCAAGAGCGGCAAGGGCCTGTGAGTGCGGTGCCAAAGGCGTCTGTTGGTGGTGTCAGAATTGTTGTCCCTATGTGGCTGACCCATACACCCTTCTCGGCCAATCGCGAGCAGAAAACGAGCTGCCGCTGCAGCGCTGTTCGCCGCTGCAGCTACTGGTACTTACATTGGTCTGACGAATCGCGACAAGAGGAAAAAGCAAAAGAAGTTGCAGAAGCAAAGTCCGCAGTCTCAGCAGCAAGCCAAATCGCTCTACGGGTCGGACGGCGGCAAGAAGAAACAGTCTTCGAGTATGTTTGGCTTCCACCGTCGAAGTCTGTCCAGTGACGACTCTTCTTACGCTGACTCGGATGAGCAGCTCGAGAAGCGCCTCACTATGCCGCTCATGCGCGGTGCGATGACCAAGCTTAGCACCGCTGGCAGCAGGATCGGCGGCGCGGGCACCAAAGTCTACAACAAGACCAAGAGCCCAACGGAATGGAAGAGGACCGCAGCGTGAGTGTCGAGCCAAACAATGACAGAAAGTGACGCTGAGCCGTAGCTCTCACCATCCATTTTATCCAGTGCGACGACGTTGGCAGCTGGTGCCATCGGCGGCGGTTTTTATGCTACGTATCATTACGCCACCGAAGCTGACAAGAAGCAGCATGCGAAAGAGAGAGCTGCTTACGATGCTCAGAAAGCGGCATACGACAAGCCAAAGGCGGAGTACGAGGAGCTCCAGAAAGCGACCGAGCAAATGCAACGCGATCTTCCCGAGGAGCACGTTGACTTGATCCACCGTCGTTCAATTGGCCAAGATATCTCCGACGATGGCCACAGCGCCGCTCATCTCGAGAAGCGTCTCGGCGGCATCACGAGGGCTGTTTCTCGTTGGGGAACCAAGAGCAAACCTGCGTACCCCGAGCTGAAAGAGACAAGCCTCAGGGCCTCTCCTTCGGCTGGCAAGTGGCGTGCTGAAGGGTGGAAAGCCAAGGCTACGTAAGTCGCAGCACAGGTCCAAGTCTCACGCTTAAGATCGCAAGCCTGGGCTCATGACCGGCATCTCTTGCTTTGACATCTCCGCCATTTCCAGTGGTGGCGTCCTCGGCGTGGGTATACTTGGCGGCATAGGATATGGCGTCTACAAACTGGAAGATGCCCAGAAGAAGGCTTGGAAGAAGGAGGTGAAAGAACAGCAAAAGCTGCATCCTGCTAGTCGTCGTCGGGACCTCTCCGTAGAATCGGTCGACTTGATCGGTAGGTCCATGAGTCAGGACACGCCCGATGCGGTCAACGTTGTCGACGCGTCCAGCGTTCGGCTTGAGAGACGTATCGGGGGCGTTACCAGGGCCTCCGCTTTCGTGGAAAACGAGGGTCGGGCTGCATCCACCTCCTTGAAAGAAGTCGGTCTGCAGGGCTCTCACCCTAGTACGGTACGGCCTAAAAAGTGGAAGAAATATGCGTGAGCTGCACCAGAAACTTAGCGGTTGCAAGGCTATGTGTACCGTGCGGGTGACTGACAACCGACAATGTCTTTTCTTCACCAAACTACCAGTGGTGCTGTTGCCGGCGTCGGTGTACTCGGAGGCTTTGGTTACGGTACCTACGCCCTGGACAAAGCTCAGCAAAAGGAGTGGGAGAAAGAGCAGAAAAAGCAAGAGCAGCAAAAGCTGCATCCTGCTCCTTCTCGTCGCGACGTCCGTGACTACTCAGACGCCTTAGTCGATGATCGTGCCAACGGTGACAAGGTCGACTCGAGCGCTCATCTTGAGAAGCGCATCGGCGGTGTCACCAAGGCGATGACTTATTGGCAGAAAACCCGCACTGCGTCCAATATGTCAAGGCAGTCAAGCCTCAGCACATCTTCAAGCTTTGGCAAACCTTCAAGTCTTAGCACGTCCTCGAGCCTCAGCAAATCTTCAAGTCTTGGCAAAGGCTCTGCATTTGACAAAGAGCGCACTGGGTGGAAGACCAAGGCTGCGTGAGTCTCGTTCCAATGACAAGTCTGATTTCCTAGTTCAAAGCTGATGACAATGTCCTCACTCGCCCAATTTTTGCCTAGCGCCGTCACCCTAGGCGTTGGTCTGCACGGTGCCGCTGGCTACGGAATCTACAAACTTGTTGAGAGCACCTCGACGGAACCGAAGAAGCATCAACGTCGCGACGTGTCCCAAGAGTCGCTCGGCTTCGTCTCCGATCGCTCCATTACGGAACTTGATCCTGTTGGCGTGGCTTCTGACCTCACCCTGGAGAAGCGTAGACTCCCGTCGCTATTCAAATTCAACTTTGGCAAGTCCACCAGCGTTGGAGGAAGTAGATTGGCCGCAGGCGGTACCAGGAACGTTGCGACCTCGTCTAAATGGCGCGACAATGTGTGAGTGCCATTTGCGCGCTAGATTGGACGAGACGAGATGCGGCTTGGCTGATGGGCGCATTGCTCCTGCTTCGCTTCTCCCTCCTACGCCCTGTAGTCGCTACGGTCTGGCGATCGGCGGGGGCGTCTTGACAGGTGTTGGGCTCTGGCGCCTCAACAAAGCAGTGAACGAGACGAAGGAGAAAAAGAAGAAGAAGAAAGACAAGAAAAAGTTGAAGCTGCGCAGCCTGACACCGGGCGTGGGGGCTGAAGAGCTGAGCGCCCGCACAACCCAACAAGCTATCGATGCAGAGAAGGTCCAAAAGTGAGCTGGTTCTTACTATGGTCCCCCACGCCAACTCCCAGTCACTCTTTCCTGTAACGCGCCTTTTGCCTAAATATATTAACCGTTCACCCGTCTCCCTCTTTGATGACCATGTTCCTAGCACTCACCTTGTGAAACGCTGGAACGAGGTCGATGCAGGACGCATCTCGGCGCAGACAACTTTCAACGAGGCACAAGGCTGGAAATCGAGTACGCAAACCAGGAACGCGGGCGTCGCCAGTAATTTGTGCGTTTCGAGCTCGTTCCCGCGGGCGCTGATTGTCTTCGCGTAACACCCTCTTCACTCTGCACATTTCCTACCCTCGTCCAGACCAAGCACAGATCCCCATAGGTGAGTCAAGAGGTGCTTCCCAGACTATTTGACGAAATTGGCTGAAGCGTTCCATTTCTCAGTGCATCGCTCGAACGCCGCGCAGGTCAGGACAGCTCGTGGAACCAGAATACCCGGCCCTTGAAGAAAGCGCGCACAGAATCATCGAATGGCAAGGCATCGGCTCTGAATTTCAGCACCATCCTAAAGGCGCCGGCTCGGACGACCCATCCAAACACCATCTCCCAGCGCCCTGCATCGATTTTGAAGTTGAGTGGACTCACTCAGACAAGTCAACTTCTTGACCCGAACGGAAAGCCGCTCAAATCGAGCTTGCGAAGTCGGCGTGGCTTCACGACGCTGCAGGTCAACACCGACAAGCCGAAAACACCGGCACCTGACTCGTTGCGAAGGGAGGGCAGCAGTGTGACCTTCAATCTGCCCGAAAGCCTGCCGAGTTCGCCCGACATCCGAGATAGCCGGCCCGAGAGCCCAGATCCTTTCGCGGCGGCCAGAGACCGGCGAGACCGTCTGCGCGCGTTCCATGCCAGCGAGTTCGAAAAGTATCGCAAGCATCCTGGAGTCGTGTACCAATTCGATGCATTCGGCAAGCGGCAGGACAAATGGCTGGGAGAGGGTGGAAAATGGCCCGAGAAGAAGATCCTGGGTATCAAGAGACCATGGGCCATTGGGATCGGCACCGTCGCATCCATTGCGGTCGGCGGCGCACTTATAGGAGTGGGCGCTCACCAGTCGCGGCGCAGATCTCCTTCCGAAGAGCTTCCTCCATCCGAGCTGTCCCTGATGCGAAGAACGATCCACGGTAGTATGCCGGCACATTCTCACCCGCATTGCTCGTATAGAGCAGGCTCGTCTGTGGGTCTGTGTCCAAGTCCTGCAGAAGCTAGGCGTGATGTCTTTGTAGTGCAAAGAAGAGGCCTCGTATTCCGCTCCATGATTCCGCAATTCGTACTGAGTGAGTAGTCTTGATTGCTTGGCGCGGCAATCTGTGCTCCTTGCTGACCATTGCCCAATCATCCCCTTGCCCGGGTCAGGCAAGGACTCTAGAACCAGTCTCATTAAGCGCGTACCTAGACCCGAAGATGGTTTCGTGACGGCGCCAAGCTCTCCTATGAATAGCCCGCCTTCCAGCCCTAGAGGTGGTGTCAACGAGCACCTCGCCGATTTCAGGGGTATGCTGCAACAAGCAGCAAACCTAAAGTCGACTCAGCGCAAGCCTGCCAAGTTCACCAACAAGCCGGGACAGTCCAAGTGGGTGCAAAAGACGATGCCAGCGTCGGAATTCGTTTTTACTGCAGGAGGGTCTTCCAAACCAGCAGGTGCAGCTTCCAAAGCGGCGGCGTCGGCGGCGCAACCGAAGCCCGCCTTTGTCTTTACAAGCGCAGCGCTCCCAAAGACCGAGCCAGGCAAGAAGGCAGGCAAAGGTGCGCTTCGAACGAGATTGCGCGAGTCCGAGACGGCCACTGATGCGAGGGTGCGCTTCACGATATCGCGAGCAGCTGCAGCAATGTCGCAGCCTCCACCAAGCTTGACTGGATTGGACAAGGGAAAGGCGCCGATGCAGACGGAAGCCAGCACTAGTGGCGTGAAATCGCCAGAGATCCGACCCGCAACTCCCTCGCCGCCAAGACCATCCTTCAACTCGGCCAGGAGTCGCACGGCATCCTTTAGAACCACGCCGCGCTCGCCAGACGAGTTCGATCGATGGATGCGGGCCAACAAACCGTTCATGACGAAGGAAGAGTACGACAAAGTCAGGCCAAGCAGAAAGTGGAAGGGCCGTGTTGGCAAAGCAGCGCTGTGAGTAGTGTGCATTCAGATGGCCAGATGGTGCTCATTTGAGTGTGTCGCTCGAGCGTCGTGCACTGACGTCGACTGGACTGGCCTCTCCCAGCGTATCGGGCGTGGCTGGTATCATCGGCTACGGAATCTGGGATTTGGACCGCTTGATCTCCTCTGAGAATTGAAAGAATGTCGCGAGTTGCTTCGCGGACTGACGAGCAAAGAATGCGTGTGCTCATAAGCTGATGTGCACCTGACTGTACCGAGTCGAGCGCTCTCCTCGGGCTTATTGTATATCTGCGCGGCCTTCGAATGCATGTACAGGGTTCTCAGGTTGGCGTGTACCCCATTCTTGTACTTGTCCTCGGGTGGAATTGGAAGCCGCAATATGATGATGTGCCGACGTGCGCGCGCGCTCTGCACCAGTGCCAGTGCGAGGCTCCGCTTGACTGAAGTGGCAGGGGTTGTCCGAAGCCCATGTAAGGGCGCCCAAGCTTTGAGGTCGAAGTGCATGGTGGTGCAGGGCCAGTGTTGAGCTTCGTCGGACGATCGCGCGAAAGTCCGAGAGGAAGCGCATACATCTAGCCAAAGACGAGCTCCTCGTCAAAGAGCTCGATGAACTGCGAGACGGCCAAAAGAGTAAGCGCAAGAGCCTCTTCTTCGACTAGACAGCCCCGAACAGCCCCACTGACCTGCTCGTTCATGACTCTGACCTTTTGCCCAGCATACCTCCTGTACTCTTCCAAGATGGCGCTAAGACACCACCTCTGCAGCTTCCTCAAGCAGCCAATCACGGTGCCCGTGCGATGTCTTCCCAAGTTGCACATGACCAGCACAGGGTATGTGCTGGGTTGTACTAGCAGATGCAGCGCTTGCAGCACCACATCTTCGGTGATGGGATCCCAAGCATTCGTGCTGTAGAGCACACCCAGGTGGTGCAGCTGGATGCTGTGAGCCGCACAAAAGTCCAAGCTGTGGAGAGGGGGGGTGGCGAGCATCGGTTGGAGCTGAGTAGAGCCCCATGCGTACATCGACATGGACATGGCACCACCCGCATCCGACTTACAAGGTACCATCCGGCTCTTCTGGAGCCAGCCAAATGACGCTCTCTAGACTGAGCGTCTCTAGGAATGGGAAATTGAGCAGGTCTGGCGCACCTGATCTGTACAGGCTGTCCTCCACCAACCCAAAGTTGGGCGGCGGCACTAGCATTCTGCCTGGAGACGGGCTT
>CCYA01000162.1:92295-104779 GCA_900000165.1 Ceraceosorus bombacis
AGAGCATGCACGCACGCACGCACGCACGCATGCAGCATGTTCGGCAGGCCACGCGGCACACGGTGCAGTGTGAGTCAAGAGTCACAGTCACAACAGTCAGAGTCGTGATCGAGTATCAGTCTGATGAGTTTTGAGTCACGAGTGTATGTACCGGTACCTATGTATGTATACTTGCCGTAATCTCCGAGTGCAGTCACGAGACTGTGACTCACGAGTTTATGGCCGCGCGCGCTTATTCCCCTGGTTCTTCCATAGCGGCACGCTCCACGCAGAGCCGCCGGTGAAGCGGCAGTCAGGAGTAACGGTAGACCCTCACTTATTGTGAGTCTTGAGTGTCAGTCTCAAACGCGAGTAACGATGAAAACGGGGTCGAGTGCGTGCCCAAACGCATCGACAGATCCAAGATTGTTCTCTTTCTTTGCGTGCATCCGACACAACAGTCAGAGTCGCGAGTCTCGGATTCCTTGATTCACATTTTTCGTGATTCAAATTCTTGATTCAAGATTGTGATTCACCATGCATTCACGATTGGAAGATCGACCGACGTGCGTGCGCGCGCGCGGCAATTCACCCTCGACCGAATTCACCCGATCGCCATCACGAATCCGTTGATTCAAGATTCACGCGAGTCTGGTGTGAACTGCCGTGCGACGCGACGCGTCACGTCAAGGATTTGATCATGAGTCAAACAACAATTTGAATCACAATTGAATCTTGAATGTGCATCTTGAATCAAATCTGTGAATCACAATCAAAAATTGAATCGTGAATCATGAATCACGTGAATGATGGGTCAAAGTTGTTGAGTCTGAGTCAGTCAAGACTCACACTTGTGACTGTATGAGTAGTTTGAGTCATGATCGATTTATGAGTTGTGAGTCAATGAATGAGTCTTGAGTCTTGAGTCTTGGCGGGTGTGAGTTTGAGTAAAGTGAGGGATGGGTCAGGTGATAGGTGGGTAGACGAGACTCATCAGCAGGCTCACTCAAGCTCCACAGCGCACCTTTGACGCACTTAAGTCATGGATCACTCTTCTGACTCAAGACTCTCTTCATATCCTGACGCCTGCTTGACCTTCGCTACAGGCGCAGGCCAGGAGGAAGTGAGAGTGGACACCTCGATGATCACCTTGCTACGTACACGCGTTGAGTCTCAAAGCTGCTGTCGCCCTTGAGACTGAACACGGTACCTCCCTCCACTCATCAGAGATGACGACTGGTAAACCGCTGTGCTCGGTAGCGCTTCGCATCGAGATCAATGCTACCTACACCCTGAGTGGCCACAAGAGGCAGGCAGCTAGGAGCCACAACATTCAACATTCAGATTCGCGATCTGTGAGCGTGTGTACCTTCCTAGTTGCATGACAGCACTGGTGACTCTGACTCACGAATTCTCACGACTGCAGCGCGCGCCCCCATTCTGCGCGACACTCACGACTCTGACTTTGACTCAACCCTGCGCAGCGCCACGCAACACACCGTAGCCAAAATTAAGTCTCTCTCTGCCTCAGGCGACATGCAGCGGCGCGCGCGAAACATTCTGATTCTGATCCACGATTGCGCAAAAGTCTTGCATCTCCCGCTGATAGACCGAGGCAAGGCAAGGCAAAGCAAGGCAAGGCAAGGCAAGGCAAGGCAAAGCAAAGCGCCTCGTGCACCTCGATGTGGCGAGAGGAGACCTTTGTCCCGACGGGAAGCGATGAGCAAAGGTGAGAGAGATGCGAGAGCAGGCTTATCAATTCGTGAATGGAGGCGCGGGTCCAATTGCATGCGCTCACCAAGTACATCAGATTCTACTCGCTGACTGTAGGTATCTGCATTCACATTCGTGATTGTGATTCGCATGGTACTGTACCTACCGTATAGCAACAAAGGGCGAAGAAGACCTCCTCGGTCAAGCATGCTCCATGCATGCATGCATCGACGACACGCTAGCGCACGCATGCTTAGCGCGAGGCTTACTCTTGGCGTTTGCCGTCCCTCACAAGCACAGATGAGCCAGCGAACGAACAGGTTCACAACTTATACTATGCACCCGATACCTACTCGGTGAGCTCGTGAGAGTGCACATCGCGAAGATACATAGCATCAGTCGACTTAGACTGGCGCCAACCCTGACTCGTGACCACATGGCTCCTTCCATTGCCCGCGTCAGTGGAGCAAACGGCGCAGACTTTTTCAAGCTGCGAAGATGGATCGGGCGGACAGCCTGGCAGACGTGGTGCACAGGCCTGGCAGGCCAACCGTCCTCGCCATTCAGATTCAGGTACGCACATGCGCATAAGCGTTGGAGGGGCGGTCTGCCATTTCTCAAAGCGTATGCCCATTCATCAGCATGGTTCCACTGTCGACGAGTAGCCGTCTCGCGAGTGAAGGCGCCATCCGCGAACGCCAACAAATGCCAGGCACCATTGTGGTGAATACTGGCCGAGCGCATGCAGCTAGGCCTCTCAAGCACGTCGTCGGAAGATGCGCCGAATGGAAGTTAGCACGATCTACTTTGGGGACTGTCTCGGCCACGCTCCTCATCGCGCTCGTCATGAGGTCACAATGAAGCAGTTCTGCCTCGCTACTTCGATGCCGCCTCGGCTTCAAAACGTCTATAAAAGCAGAAGTGGACACCAGGCAGCAAAGCTCTCCGCAACAGTCACTTGGCGCTGCACTAAAAAGCAAGACCCTCGACAACTCCCCATTCAGGCAAAGCATGGTCCGTGTCTCTCGTGAGGTATCATTGGCCAACGCGATGGATCCTGTCAAGGATCAGCAAGACAGACCTTCCATCATGGAGAAGGAAAGCGACACCAAGAGTTTGGCAGAGTCAACCCCAATCGTCTCTCTCGAGGATGCTGATGAGACTGCGATTTTCTACAATGCCAACAGACACTTGGTTGGCCCACTCACGCCAGATCTGCGCTCCAAGATTGTTCGCAAGAACTTCTGGGCACTACTCAGCCAAACGTGGTGGATCGCTTTTCTCATCCATCTCGACAAGTCGACACTCTCGCAGGCTAGTACCATGGGCATCTTCCGTGATGTTCATATGTCGAAGAAAACGTACAATGACCTCTTTTTGGTGTTCTATGCCGGTTACCTGATCGCTCTGTGGCCTGGCGCTTGGCTATCTCAACGCATTGGCCATCGTGTTTTCATCATCGGCTCTCTGTTTTTCTGGGCTCTCCTTATCGGCCTCCACTGCACCGTCACCACCGGCCCGCAAATGATGGCTCTCCGTTTCTTCCTCGGAATGGTCAGTTTGTCGCGTGGACACACGTCAAGCAATGTCCGGTGAACCTGACTTGTTCCATTGTCGTCCATTGCCAGACCGAGTCGCAAATTGTACCATCTACTACGGTCCTGCATCAGGCGTTTTTCCCGCCCAAGAAGAGCCCGTGGGTGCAACTCCTGTGGTGGGCAGCTGGTGGACTCGCCAACGTCATGCTCACCATGGTCGCCTACAAGCTCATCATCGATGAAGGTAACGTCACGCTGCTTCACGGTCTTTCGTCGTGGAAGTGGCTGCACATCATCTGTGCTGCGGTTACTTTTGCCATCTTTGTACCGCTCCTGCTCTTTGTGAGTTGGCTTTGATGCAATTCTTTCCCCGTTCATCGTCACTGACTCCCACGTAACATTTTCATCCCGTCAGCTGCCCAACACACCTGTCGACGCAAAGTGGCTGACTCGTGACGAGAAGGTACATACCATCGCGATGATTAGAGAGACGCATGCAGGTGTTGCGAACCGTCATTTCAAATGGCACCATCTTCGCGAGCTGTATACCGACCTCAAGAGCTGGTTGTTCATGTGCGTTGAGCCGTCGTCTACGCGCAACAAATGAGCTGACTGCTGACATCGCTGCTCTATTCCACCCTGGACGATCAGCTTCCACATGTTCTTCAACGAGCTTCCGAACAATACCTCGCAGCAGTTGCCACTCATCGTTGTGGGCTTTGGTTTCACACCAGCTGAGAGTGCTCTCTTCAACATCGTCAAACCTATCTGGGGCTCGGGTCAGTACAATGCGTCTGCCGTGCCACATCCACGCCTTGATGCTTACCAGACTAACCTCTTCCGTATATGATGACAGTGCTGATCCTCGTCACAGCCGCAATGCTGTATAGCACTCGTCTCGGTGTCGGCTACACCTGCGCCCTCTCCTACATCCCGTGCTTCATCGGCGGCATTATTGAGCTAGCATCTCCTTGGTCGAACAAAGTAGCGCTTGTCGTTGGCACGCAAATTTCGACTTTCAAGCCGTCATACTTGTGAGTCGTCTTCGTGGTGCCTTTCGTCTGCGTTTATGACGCTGACTGCTGCCGCTCCCTACATCCCACCTAGACTGGGTCTGTCTTGGGCTGGGACGACGACGACCGGTCACACGAAGCGAATTGCCCTCATGTCTTCATGCATCGTAGCAGCTTCGGTTGCCAATATGATTTCCCCGGAGTAAGCGTTCAAAGAGGTCTGGTGCCAGCCTCAGAGACTGTAACGCCACCAGTGCTGACAGCGTCCCGCACCGCGCAGATTCTGGCAACCCCAGTACGCACCCCGCTACAAGCTTCCTTGGGCTTTCATGACCGCTTTCTGGTTTATTTCACCCGCCATGTGTCTCGTCATACGCTGGCATTTGCAGAAAGAGAACAGGCGCCGTCAAGCTTTACTGGCCCAGGGAGAGACGAAGGATGGAGCGCTTGGAGAAGGTGAAAGAGGTCTGCACAAGGTCGAACAAGCTAGACTCGATCTTGGAAACAGCGAGAAACTCAGCATCGAGAACGAAGATCTCGACCTCACCGATCGCGAGAATTTGCGCTTCGTATACCCTTTGTAGATCCAGGATTTGACGATCACTGCCATTCAGCTCGTCTACTGCCTCACTCACGTTGTCCTTCCCACTCGCCCGGCCCCGCAAATTCGAGTTCAATGACTCATTTCATTACAATCTTGAAATCATAGTCTTCAAGGGGTATCAATGTTCCGAGCCCTTGAGTCTGCCGAGCTTGCCAAAGAGCTTGCCTACGCCTGTCGAGAGCCGCTTGTTCTCATCCTTGCCGCCCGCACCAGGTGACTGAGCCGGGGAGCTGCCGGAAGGGCTTGACGGTTGTTGAAAATGTGGTTTCGAACTTGCCGACCAGCTAGGTGCGGGCTGGCCAGTCTTTGGAGGTATGTAAGGCGCTTGAGAGCTCGAGGGTAGGCTCCCAGTCGAGCCTGGCCCCAGGCCGACCGCTGCCCCTCCAGGTCGTTCGAATTCGTCGATTCTCTCCTTGCTCAGATACACTATGAGCTTCTCCGGTGGAGCATACGACTGCAGTTGAGCAGCAGTAGCCCCACTAGGGCCCTTGATTGGCTCGTTCAGAGGTATCCGTGAGCGAGGAGCTCTGGTTGGCGAATTGGGATTGCTGCCCCGCCGCGGAGAGGGTGAGTCCATTGATGCATCTCGGACGTATTGATACAGTTCTCCAGAATTGCTCGAGCCCTTCGAAGTTGGTGCGAGGCCTGCGGTGGAGAAGGCACAACAAGCATCTAACCTTGTCAAACACCATTCAAGAGTATGCGCGAATCTCTGCGGATCTGACGAGGCCGACGCCGAAGACTGCGCTCCCATGTCTCGAATTTGAGACGGCACGGGTCTTACATGCACTCACGATACCATGCGGCCTTGACTCCAGCGGCGACCTGCACCACTCTCGGCGTCGTGTCCACAGTAAATGCCCTCAGTATGATGAGATCACAGGCAGATCCGCCCTGGTCCGTCCTGAGAAGATGCAAAGCGCGCGCAACGTATGATTGGGTCTGTTTCACGAGAGACGGAGTGGGCACGCAGGATGAGCATGGCTGCCAGCAGAAATTCTGAGGCTTTCAGCGGCCAAAAACGCTAAACTGACACCTCTTCGAACCTTGCCTCTGCACTCAAGATGCTGTGTATGCGCTGCTTGCAAGAGCTCTGTACTTTTGGGGCCCGGAGCAACTCACATCTCCAAAAGGACCAATGTCGATTTCGTTGCTTTCTTGCGTGTGCGGTACCACAGCGAGGCCCGATATCGACGTGCCACCAGAAGTGTCCCTGCCATGATCGACATTCAGAGCTGAAGGTCGGGATGCAGTAGCCGCCTGCTGGTTTTGAGACGGCTGTAATCCGAGCTCAGGAGGTGCACCGGGCGGTCTTGCGCCCGCAGGAGGTAGGTATTCGGTTCTGGGAGCAGGTGGCAGGGCGCTTGGCAACAGCACTTCAGCGTCGGGTCTCTGTGGTCGACCGCTCTCTGTAGCACCTTCCGGAGGATTAAAAGGCACACCTGCAGCTCTCGGATTGTTGTCATCTGTTTCTGCGTCTAGTAGACTGAGTAGAAGACTCAAGAGCAGGATCTCTAGGCCTTTTCGATCTTGCACCTCGAGCCGCGTCAAGTTATAGTCGTACAGCTCAATTTGACCAGCCCGGCTTTTGCTTGCAGGTCTGTATCTGCATACTCTGATACGTTCACGTCATCGTGGCGAGCTCGCGGAAGTCAGCAGTAATCGTCTTATCAAGGATCCTGAAAGCGGGTCCACTCACGCTACTGGAGGATCGGGTTTGCGTACTACTTGACACATGTAACTGGACGGACTTCCCAAAGCAGTCTCCCGCCGCATTGAAAATATCTCTCTGCGTACCAATTGCAGAGCGCATGTTAACGTCAGCTCAAAGTGGAGATGGGAGAGTCGCCAATATACGAATGCTGTGCGGACTGCACGACCAAGAAATGCAGTCGTGAGTATGATGGCTGGTCTCAACCACACTCACCCTTGCCAGATCCATTTCCACTCTGTGTTGAACACGCCCGCATTGCGATCGACATTGATCACCTCGTCCGGATTGCACAGCTGGATTTTACGCTGTTTTTCCGTAAGAGTGGCAGTCGCAGTAGATAGTTTGGAGAGTACCGCCGAAGTGTGAGCATCTCTCAATTCAGCAGCATATGCAACTGTCCGTGCTCGCTCATAGGTGTACTGAGCTGAACAGCCTGAAGAATGCTGATGAGACGAGTCCAGAGCTACTGAGGACGACGTTGCCGGATTTGCGTTGGATGCGAGCTGGTACAGGTCCACTATGGCGCCTTGCCCGGGGCGGGCTACCAACGAAAGGCTGTAATTTGCAGCGTCTAAAGCCATTCGAACGGGCTGATCGGTGCTTTTGATGCGCGAGAGGTATGGCACTCACGAGTGGACACACGGGACGGGTCAGGCTCGGGATGTTGTGGTATTTATGACTGAGGAGCGGCGGTGCGACCTGAATGCTTATCTAGCGTGAAGGTAGCGGTGTGATGGTGGCGGTCGACTATAGGCACGAGTTCCTGCTGCTGCACTCTCCATGTGATTCTTGGATGAATGCTGCATGCACGACGCAGTTTCCACATTCACAGTTCACGATTTGTGATTCACACCCAGCAGCACAGGACCATGCGGTGCGCGGTGCGCGGTGCGCCGCGTGCGCTTCACGTGCGTCTCCACATCAAACGACATCTTTGCTCAGCGGTCTCTACAAAGGCCGCTCGATGTTGTCACCACGTCCGGCTGGTCCTTCATGCTGCCTGCACTACGACCACACTGCTTTTGACCTTTGGTCTCATCGTCCGGAGCGCTTTATTCGCGGGCAGTGAAACAGCGTCTGGGCGGCTCGAACCAAGAGGCTTGGTCGAAGATGCCGCCTTCGAAATCCTTCAAGTCAAAGGTCCTCGACCGCCTCGCTTCGCAGCAAGCAGCTCTCAGTCACAGTCGCGCTAGCAGCTTAGCGACAAAGTCCGACTTAGCAGCGAACACCAAGGAAGTTCACGGCTCCACCAACAAGGATTCCTCTTCGCAGCGCAAAGAAACACCTTTGAGCTTGCCTCAACTCATCTCGCTCCTATCTTCTTGCTCCCTAAGCCAGTCGGGCGCTGGTGTCAGCTCGATCCAGCTGGCGGGTCAACTAGTGAGAGCTAGACTCAATACGGAGCAAAAGCTGCGACACATTGACGAAGCGGACCTGGAGAATGCAGGTGTGCAAGGCGTAGAGCTGAAAAAGCGCATCCTAAAGGGTCTCAGGAAAGCTGTGAGGTACTATGATCAGGGCACTGCGTGGCGGATTCGATCCCTGCTGCTGCTGAGCGTGACAGCACTCGCTTTCTGACTACACTGTATGCTCCGCTTGCAGCTTCGAGACGGGCCGCTTCCCGCATTCAGTAGCACAAATCAGTCGGCCGCCGCGCCGACTTCCTCCGCAAAATCTGTGGAATCCTTTGACTTCGCTCCTGTCCTTGTTGAGCAGGCACTCACAACACGCAGGGTGCATGTCAATAGAGCTCCGGTCTTGCTAGCTTGGGCGGTAGTTCTTTGCGAAAGATTAGGATTCACCAGATGTGAAGCTCTGAGTGTCGGTGAGTAGTCTTGTGTGGGTGCAGGTCACCGCTTGGCTGAGCGCAGCCTTGGCCCTTGGGTGGTCATTGCAGCGCAATGCTACGTGTCGATCACTGCTCAAGCTAGAGGACAGTCGATTGGCGTGATAAGGAAGAGCAGCGCGTCTACATCAGGTGCAGATGCGTCTGATCGCGTGGGAAATAATCAGCCTGTAAGTGGGCCGCTCATCGTTGACCGAGCAGCACATCACTCACACTCGCGACCTCCGCGCTCGCAGCACTTTGTGCTGATGGGTGTCAAGATACCGCTCATGCGCATATCAGTCGTGGAGCAATCACCTGGCCAACAAGAGCTGTCGGAATGGAGGGCCATTCTAGATGGCTCTGTCGTCGAGCCTTCCAAGGTCAGTCGAAGATGCGTTAGGAACAAATCAGAGCCAGTCCTGATGAGCTGTCTTTCTACCTCACCAGGCCTTTAACTATTTGCGTGCCGCCATGCGTCAACTTCTCCCGCACGTCATAGGAGCCTTGACACTCTTGGCGGACTCCTACATGGTCCCACCACCCGGCGCTACCGAAGCGCACGGAGTGGACGAACTACATAAGCGAGCCTTTGAGCTGTATGTCGATTTCAGGCCAGAAACGGGCGGGGAGTGGGGAAAGAAGGGGACGCTGTTCTTGAGCGCTATTCTACGGCTCAAGAAAGGGTCCCAGGAGTCCAAGGGAAAGCCTGATGAAAACGGCATGACAGAAGAGGATTGGAGGAGGGAAGCTGCGAGGCTCGGGTGGGAAGAGCAGAGCAAGCAGACGGCTACCGATCATGCTATTGAGGGGCCTGTCAAGTCGGAGATTGGCGTGCAGGAAGGACCGACCTTCTCAGTGCTGCCTGCAAACGCGCACACGCCCGTCAAGCTCGAGCCCAGGAACGATGAGGCTTCGAAAGCCCCGCAGACCGGACGAGTTGCGGATCATGGTGCAGTCGAGCCCGCGTGGAGTGCACAAGACTCTCTTGCCCCCACGCAGGATCTGCCACCTAATCCGACGCACGGTGAATCGGACATAGTGGACGAGTTGTTGGTGGAAGATGGACCTGGCGAGCAGTTGAACGCTGCCTCAGGAGGAGGGGTTCAGAAACAGCCGAAGCGCGCGTTTCTGCAAACAGACTCAAGCGAGGGTTGCGAAGACGACAATTACATCACGCCAGACTCGAATCGCAAACGTGTCAAGAGAGAGACAGAAGGTTGACCTCGAAACACGCTCCTGCTGATCCTACTGCTCCGCTCTCACCTTCGAGCCAGAAACTGACATTTTGGCATCGACGCAGGCCGCCTGATGAGCCGCTCAAGAGGCGTACGTCATGACACCTCAAGAGGCTTGGTGAGGCGTTTCCCACCACTGGCTTCTCGATTCTCTTGTGGCCTGACCGTCGGCACAAGGCCAACGCTGTAACGCAATCCTCTGCAAGGCAGCTCGGAGCATCGCTCGATTGATGCGCGTCATTGATGTCAATCGGGCAAGGACCTCAACGTTACTGCTCGAGGGCGCTTTCTGACAATACCCAGACCTAGAACGAGCCGATGAAAAGGACGGTCTGTTTGTCGTAACGACGTTGCAGAAGCGTGTATGCTAGTGGGCGTGAATCAGGAATACGTGGTACCTTGGAGTGCGAGGAAGAGATGCAATGCATGAGTGGCTTGGAATCTGACCAGACAGACCATGACTCCTCCATAGACACAGCTGCGTGCTCACGCGAAGCCAAGCCTAGAAGTAGACAGCCTGGGCTTTGTGTACAGCCTGCTTGCCGCTAGGTCCATGGCTCTTGAGAACGATTCGAGGGTCATCCCTCGAAGCTTTCACGCTTTTCCCGTCCACCGTCGTGGCTTCGGTCAAGACCTTGACCACCTCACCCTTGACCCAACCAGGCATGGACTTCCAATGCGCCACTTGTCCAGCTTTGGGAAGGCGAGATGCGCTAGCTTGAGAAGCACCGTCTGGAATTTCGGCAGAGTCCCCTTTGGAGCCGTGCTTGCCCTCGTGCTTGGACGTCGAGATATCGGCTTCCTTCTTGCCGCTCGCTTTGCCTTTACCGTCCTCCGCCTTCTCCTTCTCTCCATTCGCCTTGCCATTAGCTGCTCCCGTCTTCTTTCCGCCTCCACTCTTTGGCTTCTCTTGCCCTTTGTTATGTTTGTTCTCGTCGGCTTGCGTCTTTGACTTTTTGTTGGTCGCCTCTTCAGCTTTGTCTTCTTTTGGGCGACTGGAACTCCTAGTCTTGCGCTTATTGTCATCCTCAGGCTGCTCTTGTTCCTTCTCGGCCGCACCATCTTTGCTCTCCTTTCCTCCCTTCTCGCTGACCTCCTTGCGAGCCTCTGCGGCCTTGTCAGTGTTGCCTACAAATTGTTGACCGGATTTGGACGTTTTCTGCTTTTTCTTATCCGTCTCTTCCTTTTCCTTGTCGTCCATCTTCTCCCAGGCCTGCGGGTAACAGTCAAGCGCGGTTGAGTCAGCATCAAGATCTTACGGGCCGCCTCTCGACGCTACTACGGACCTCTTTGGGCAGGTACCTCTTCCTGCTGCCATCGTCGTTCTTGGCATTCGCATCACCATCTTTAGTCTGCCATTCCTCCTCTCCCCATTTGCTGAGGTTCTTTTGCGAGTCATCTTGACCCTGCTCCTTGTCGGTGTTGTAGCCCCCACCCCGTTTCTTGTACTCGCCGGCCATCATCTGTGCTTTGCGAGCTGACCATTGTCCAGGAGCACCACCCTTGTCCGATTTGTGAATCTCCTCTTTGACTTCGTCGCGAAGCTGCAAGCGAACATCTGTCGGGCGTCAGAGGTCTACCCTAAATGTGCTTCGGGCATAGCAATCATCACGTTTCATGCACGCACCTTAGGATCGGTGTACTTGTCTTTGGGAGGCATGGTGACCAAGTTGCTGGAGGTGAGTGGAGGACGTGCACAAGCAAAAGCTTTCTGAAGAGTGTGGGAAAGGCTCTCGTGCACTGAATTCCAAGCGGAAGAGGATGTGGAACAGAAGAGGGAGGTGTGCAACTTAGGTAAGCACGAGGCCACATCGATCAGCAATGCCAGCCTCTACTTCGTCTCCGCGGGCAAGACTGGTGTCAGTTTTGTTTGTCGACGCACAAATGTATAGATGCTCGCATTCGAGCTGGAAAGCTTACCTCATGCGTGCATGCCAGGCTTGGAAAGCTGAGAAGATCGTTTAGCTGCAGCACACTGCACGTCAGCTGTCTAGATCCAGACGGTCTTGGTCACGGCAGGCGCCCCGCACTTACCGAGAGCCGAATCTGCTCACGGTCGTCCATCATGATGACCACCTTCCGAGAGAGGTAGGTACTGCATGCATCTAGCCTCCGTCCCAGTGCGGATGCGGAGGCGGATCGTGGCGGATGCTCGCGCGGGGCGAAGCGGCGCAACGCTGACATCATACCTGCATCGCAAAAGACGTTCGGACCCTGCATGCCCGGCACCACGGTCGGTCCACTTGTATCAAATAAGAGGCCGCCTTTCCTGCTCGACCTTGCCAAGCTGCGATTCACATGTTGATGACATGCCGTGCGCCAACATTCGTAAGTCGAGCTACAGGGAGTCATGAGTGGTTGTCATACTAATTCCTGAATGTGCTGGGAATTCACTGTTTTGGGTGCGATAATCTGTCGGCTTGGCAGGCGGCCGCGCGTCACGAGCCCGCGCGAACAGTCTGTATCTACCTGCTTGCATGGGTATAGCTGGGGCTCAACGCTAGTCGTGTCAGTACGCGTACCACTCCGTCACGCGTTCGGATCCTATTCTTTGAGCAGTCATCGCACTCAATGTACTGGCTGCAAAGAATCACCATAGGCTGAATACTACAACACCTGCCCCTTGTTGAGCCAATGCTGAGACCACCTCCTTCACTTGGTTTATTGGGCAGCCTGGCCAGTGGCACAGAAGGAGCTGATGTGAGTTTTTTACTGTGTTCTGCAGCGCTCCCAAGGCAAGTCAAAGGCGAACCTGACCAATGGATGCTCTCAGGGTTCTCTGGAGCTGTCAACCAGTCTGCAATGACAAGCTCACTGGTTTGCACCCACTAGTTGGCATACCAAGCTGTAACACCAGCAG
>CCYA01000162.1:136887-152280 GCA_900000165.1 Ceraceosorus bombacis
CGGCCCGAGCTCACGACGCTGCTGATGGTTCTCCCGGGCTCGCGCGGTCGGCCCTTCCTTGCATGGACGCCGGCCGCATGCAGCAACAGACGCGTCCGGGCGGACATCGTCGGCCGGCCCGTGCCGAAGAGCCAACTGACAGCGCGCCCATCAGCATGCAGGCATCAGGCGCTCATCCTTGGCCTTTGGCTTGCTCCCCTTCGTCCTCAGCAGTCCACGCCTCAGCTGATGAAGAGCAATTCTACTCGAGGGTTGTCAAACCAAGCTGTCTTCCTGGTTTGCACCATCGACTGTTCGACTGACGCTCTCGAAGTGAGCAGGGGCTGTGAGGCATTCTGCATGGTGAGCCATCCGTGATTCAGACTCATCACGTGATCTTGAAATTCCTGCGATTTTGCGCAGTCAGGTCGAAATAATTTGCTGCGAGCGCAGCTCACGCAGCGGCGACCAGAGGGGGCATCCATGCCAACTGCATCGGCCATCCATCCAACTTGACGACTCTCATCACGATATAGCTCTTCAAGTGTTGCCAGTCGTGTATGCTACTGAGGATCGCCATCCGCCCTGCCAACATATTAGGAACAAACTCGCACGCGCCTTTGTCGTAAAGATGGCCAAGTCACTTCGGTCAAGGGCCAAGCTGGCTCACAGACAGGCAAAGCGCACGAATCCCAATTCTGACTACGCCATCACAAACGCAGCCAGGACAAACGCGATTGCACAGAGGCTAGCAGCCCGCATGAATATGCCCAAAGAGGCTCACAAAGATGGTGAACTGGATGCAGAAGAACAAGAGGAGGGCGAAATGGGCAATGCTGCGCAGGGTGAGCATCCACGCCGCGAATCTGCTGCAGTGTCATCAGAAGCGCTCGACTGGCAGCTTTTTGGCATGTTAGACCCGGATTGCTTGGGCGTCGCGCAGGTAGCTGTATGCACAGACTGTCTACAGCACCAGTCTGGAGCAGGCTCTCTGTTCGAGTGGCTCGTGTCGTCGCGCCAGGAAAGCAATCCGATGGATCCCGTATCTCATCGCACGCCTACCCCGTGTCTAGACAAGCTTTGCTAACGCTTTGCTTGCTGCATTCTCGTGTGCATCCACTTCAGCGATGGAAACGGATGCTGGCACATCCGCAAAGCCAGAAGCGTCGGAACGTATCTCGACGGGAGGAGCCAGGGAAAGTGGGAGGGAGACGTGGCGCAAAGCCCGAGGTATGAAGGTCAGGAAGTCTCACAATCCTACTGGATTCGGCGCTCGCAGCAAGAATGGCGGCAAGACGAAGAGGCGAAGATGAATCCTAGGGTGGCAGACTCTCACAACCATAATTCACGCGTACATGCCGTCTGCAGGATCTCGTGCCGGGCTCCATGGCAGCGCCCGGCATCTTGGCACATTCAGGTACCAACCTCACTCGTGCAGAGCACGAGACGAACGTCGTGGCGTCATCGAGCGACCCTCGGAAATCGAGTCTGCTCGACAAATTCTGATTGCTACACTTCACACCAATGCTTCTCTATCATAACTCTCCCACAAGATCTTGTGTTCTGACGTTTGTCATCGCCCCCGCGGCCATCTCGCCAGCACGATGCCAATATCTCAAGACCAAGACCAGGCGACTCGCAGCGAAGCTTTCAGCATGTACAACGCCTTCAACCAAAGACAGTCAGCGGGTTCATAGCGCGACCCTACGCAATCTATGGCTCTTCGCTGCATTCAATGCAGTCGACTATCGATCGTCCTGCCTCGACCGTTCGCCTCCACAATCCACGTTATCCGAGGCGTTGTTGTTCTGTCACAGGTAGGTCAGCTCTTGCGCACTTGAGTCCCTACTTCATCCTTCTCAAATGCCCAGAAGCCGCATTGGGCGCGCGTATGCGCGCGCGTCAATCCAACGGCTCTTGGTCTCGCGTCGTGTCGTGTAAATTGGGTCTGCTCTTTCGCACGGGAGCTCAGAGCTGAGTGGAGTGGTCGTCCACCAGCGATGTCACCGCGCTGATCGTGCTCGCCCTTTTATAGCGCTGCCCTCCAGTCTCAGCTTCTGTCTTCGTGACCCTTCTCAACACACTGAGCCAGCTCATCATCACCGATCTCCTCTGACAGATACAAAGCAGCTGGGCAGTGGTGAGTGCCATTCAACAGCTGAGCCAATCCTTCGCCATACAGTCGCCGCGCCATCGACAACACCCACTCTCAAATCAACACCTCTGTCGCCATCGCCGCGCCTCAGCGAGGGTCGACCCCGGCTTCGCCGGGTCCGAGACGCTGCTCGGTGTGGGCGCGCACTCGTCACTGACTTCACTTCCTCATCAGTCTTCCTCATCAGTGCCATCATGAGCTCAGGTCGTCGTCACTTGATTGGACAACATGGCCACCGTCACGCGGACCATGAAGGGAAGTCGATCAAGCCGCCCCTGCCGCGCGCCCACAACGAATCATCACCCTCGCTTGTACCGCTAACGACTGCACCTCCCCCTAAGACCGTTCGATCGACCGATTCAGACACGACCTTGTTCACAGAATCAGGATCTGGATCATCGTCGCACACACGCCGAGTGGTGCCTCCCGTGGGATCTATTGGTCGCCTGCGCCACATCTACTCCCTGCAATCTCTTTCGTCACGAACCTCTACGGACGACACGCCTGCCAGCGTACCCTTTCCTCCACCGCCCGGGCAAGAGCATCGCCGTTCAACGACCAACTCACAGACGAATCGCATCAAGACCTCGCACGTGCGATCCACGGGCGAAGCAACGCCACTACAAGCACCAAACTATTCCAGCTTATGGCAAGATTGCTGTGCCACGCCTTTCGAAAGTTTTCCCACCTACTTTGATCACGTCAGCAACACCGAGCGCGGCCCTCATTCATCTACCCCCTTGTCATCGAAAGACGCACCAGACGACGGGTACCTGCATCAGCTTCACGCATACTCGTTCGACGCATCTCAGTCTGCACCATTCAGCCCGTCTGTGGAGTCGACAGCATCTCCTTCCATCGATGGGGACTTCACCACTGAAGCATCTACCACTGCATGGCGCGCACCGGCCCGCATTCGTGTCATCACACCGACTGGCACCGTCCAGGAGACTAGTCCCCGAGCCGGACGACCTTTGGCATCATTCGTTCACCATCCAAGCCTCGATGCCTTAGCTCACGCGGGTCACCAAGCTCCGCCAGTGTCGCCACGTCAGCGCCACCAGTATGACGTGGCATCCAATCTCGACAATCTCGGCAATCCGATGCAAGATGATCGTCCGGCTTCTCCCTACCGACCCGGCACGCCTTTGCCTCCAGAGCTCTTCGAACGACGTCCGACAGGTACTGCTGACCGTCTTTGTCCTCTGGAGCGCCCGGAACCTGGCAAGCTCGTGTCCTACTACCGCGTTGTGCCCCATCCGAGCATTCCTGGTGACGAGGTGTTGGTGTGGCACGGTTCGGATCTTTCACCATACAATTCTTCGACGGGTGCTCCACCATCGAGCGCAACGGAGCTTGCGCGTACTTTCGGGGTGGATGAACTTGTCGACCTCTTGAGCAGCTCTCACCGACCAGCCGCCCCGATAAATCAATCTCGTGATAGGACTCAGACCGACGCGGCATCCATTTCATCGGACGAGACTTGCTGGAGCCAGGAGAGTCACCCAGATAATCATCTTCCTCCCTATCATTCTGCGAACCCCTCGGACCATTTGGCCACCCAATGTGATGGACCCGCTCTAACCATATCTGAACCGGCCTCCAGTCGTGTGGGGCGCCGCACAGTCAGCTCCGAACAACCGGATGAGCCGCAGCCAAATGTCCGATCTCTATCGCACCAAGCGAGCGCCGAATGGAATCTCTTTGATGAAGAAACGCCGAACACGGCGCCGCCGAGCGAGCGCTTCCCAGCGCCTAGCAAGCGCTTTCCTTGGTCAGCCGTGCCCACCATCTTTGCAAACTTACCGTCGCCACCGCCCCCACAAGATCCCGACAACTTGATCATGAAGCCTCGAACGCAGGAACCTCGCTTTCCTGAGGATCTATACACCCCTCGTTGGGTACGAGCTGGGCGCAAAAGCGTCGTCAAAGCCGATTCTGGAACAAAAGAAGGTTGGTGTGGGCTCTGCACCCTCGAAGGCGGGCAAGGCGACCCCGCCGAAAATGGAGGCAGCTGGCACAATCTCCGAAACAGTAGGTGAGTGGCTTTGCTGAGCTACACGTGCTCTATACCCTGCTGAAACACGCTGTACTTCTTCACTAGCTGGCGATATCACATGCTTAGGTGAGTGGCAGGTTGCTCAGCGTCAGACCACCGGCCTTGGGTCAAGCAGCTCACGTGTGGTGCCTGGCCCACTTTTCACAGAGTGCATGGCATTGCGGCGCGCTCCGGCTGTCCGGTACGCGAGCCTGTCGAATTGCACAGTGTGCCCGAATTAGAGAAGAAGATGCGAGGAAGATGCTACTGTTGCAGGTAGGTGGCATAGCGGCTTCGTCACGCTTCGCTCGTCTCATATCCCTCATGTCTGGCATCGTATCCAGCCAGTGGATCGTTTTCGACGCCACATTTCCACCTACCAACTGGTATGTGCACGCAGGTGAGCATGCGTCGGTGCTTTCAAGACTCGTGCCACTACTGACGCGACGGTCTTCGATTGTCATTCAGGTCAGTGCCATCCAGACCAGTCAGACGACCGCACCTTCGACGTCGATGACAGCGTTGCGCTCGCCGACGAGGAGCAGCCGCTCGATACGGTCATGAAGAAGCTGAAACGCAACAAGCAGGCTACGTCGTCGCCGGTCTCGAAGACCAGAAGGCTCAAGTCAATTTTCTTGCGACGTACCTCAACGAGCGCTGAAAGTATTGCAAGCTCTTCAACTTCAGCTCAGACTCCACCAAGCGCGACGCCTCCTCCGAGCACTTGGCCAGCAGCTATGCCTAGCAAGCATGCCATGAATACTCGAGCTCGCCAAAAGTTGGGCCCAGTGGCAGAAGAACCTGCAAATGCGCTTGTTCCGAGTGAGGACGACCACCATGGCGGCATTTCGAAGATGGCGGAGCGCTGCGTCAACGAAGACCGCTTGATGGTATCGGCTCTCCATGCACACGCGCACTACAGCGTGCCCACTAGGCTGGGCGAGTCATCATGGCGCCAATACTCGCCTCTAGACTCTCAAGACGACTCCATCCGTGAGCGACAATGAATGACACGGCGCTGTACATTCGTATCTATGAGCAATCGCAAAGCGGAATTTTCTTCAAAGGCGCAACATTGGCAATCGTCCTGTACAGCCCACAGTTTCAAATGCTCCAAAGCCCAGTCAGCCTCGCAATCAAATCAAACAGAGGATCTCATCTACCGGCATCTCTTCTGGTACAAGAAATCGCATCCTCCGTCAGCATATGTACACTTATCCACAATTTTCTTTTTAGCATATCAATAGGCAATCATCCCACCCGCAAAAGTCGGGTCGTAAATAGAAAGAACATGACTGGCTGGCTTGCTCAAAGCATGTGCATTTTGTGACGCGTAGGTGAGCCTCGACGGAAGGAGACAGAGCAACAATCAGTGCGCGCGTCGGGGTAGCCCAAGAGGTGCCGAAGTGCGATGGTAAAGCCAGATATTGAGACGGAGGTGATGGATGACGGTCCGACATTGATGAGCATCGCGAAGACTGAGCTGCAGCTGCAGCTGATCTGTCCAGTGAAGAGCGTCGCGAGGAAGCGCGGGGTGCGGGAGCTCCATTCATAAGTCCGGCTTGGGCGCAGCCTTCTTGACGCTGGCATTCGGTGACGCTGCTGGCGCAGGACTGCTTTTCCGGACAATGTGCAACGAATCGGCAATCTTCTTCGCCAGAGCATCTGGACCCGATCCGAAGCCTCGTTGCACTTCTCTGTTTCCGCGAGCCTCCTCCAGAGCGCCTCGTCCGCCTGCGCTGGCCTTTCTTGCGGCCGTTGAGAGCTGTCCGGAGAGCACAATGTACTGGATGCTGCCCCATTCCCACAGCTTCCTCTCGAGCCAATTCAGGTCTGTCCAGCAACGAGCATTGCCAGTGATCAGCACACAAAGACAAAGACATGATGCATGACCTTCTGGAGATCAACTCACCAACTGGCTTGTTGAGGAAGTCGTTGCAGCCTGCTGCAAGGGCAGCTACTCGATCACTGTTAAGGACTGATGCCGTCAAGGCTACGATGATCACTGAGGCGCGGAATGGAGTAGCTGGAACGCTGAAGGCTTCGCTAGCTTGCTTTGCTGGTGCGACTTGGACATCCTCAGCATTGACGCCCGTCGTAATCTGGCTAGCGGGTGGTGTCGTAGAGGGTAGTCCGACGTTGTCCAGGCGCTCCAATTTTCTGATCTCTTTGGTTGCTTCGATTCCGTCCATCACGGGGAGCTGAATGTCCATCTGAGGGGAGAGACCAAAATTTCAGCTAGGAATCCAGTTGATTTCTGCAGGACAGACGTACCAAGATCAAGTGGAAGCCCCCCTTGGCCCACTTGTCGATCGCTTCCCGTCCGTCTCGTGCAGCTTCCCACGAAATCTGCTTGCGTTTCATAAACTTCTGCAAGATAGCCTGATTGATCGGATTGTCTGCAGAGTCGTGAATCAGGTGCACACGCGTCAGCAGCAGTGCGAGTCGATGTCCGACTACGTCATACTTACCTTCTACGATTAGCACCTTGATAGGCGGCAGCACTTTTTGGCGCACCGGAGCAGGCTTAGGTCCAGTGCCCTTCTTCGCCTTGGGTGCGAAACCAGCACCAATCAGAAGACCAGACTGCGGTTGCGCGCTCGGCCGCCGGGACTCTTGACTTTGAGGCGCGGCGAAAGAGTGTCTAGCTGCACTGATGGGATTTATCGCAGCGACCGGTGACTCAGGTATCCTATCTCCCGCTTCGCCGAGAGGAGCTGGCGCCAACTCTTCCTTTTGAATGGGGGAGTGAGGATGTTCTGGCACTGTACTTTTGGCGCTCTCGGCAATCGTGGAGGGCGCCCCTGCTGCTGATGCTTTCGGGAGAGACACATTTGACAGCGCGGATATCAAGGGTTGCTGGGTGCTTCGAGGTGGAAGAACTCGGCTCAAAGGACTAGCTGACGCAGATGGTCCAGTGCCATGCTGGGAAGCAGTTTCCGCTCTGCTAGGCTCCCACACGCCGCTCGCGCGTGCGCTTTCGTCTAAAGGAGTGGCAAGTGGCGGCCTGCCTCCGCTCAAAATGCTTTCAATGCCAACCTGCGGTACGAAGAGCGAGCCAGCAGGATAGTTCCAGCTCCGTGGAGAGGAAGGGCCTGCAACGCTTTCGACGCTTCCCGTAGCTGAGGTCTTTCGTTCTCGTCGGGCAGCCTTGGAGGACTCATTGTCTAGAGCACTCTTCAGGGTGGCTGGTGTGAGCTCACCACTGTGCTGCTGTTGCCTTCGCGTGTGTTCCCCAGTGCGCTGAGATGAGCCGGCATCTGCAGACGAGCGCTGCTGATTGCTATTGTCGCTGCCTCGTCGTGTCGATGCGGGCGTTCTGTTCCCTTGTGAGCTGGTCCTTGGCTGAAAGAAAATGCCGGCAGGCCGTCCATCAGGACTTTGGATGACCATGCCCGACGCTCCTCGACTACCCAATCTCGAGGCCGTCTCACTGAAGTAGCCCAAAGCGTCCAAGGGCAACGGGCTACCGCCGCTGTGATGAGACATTGCGCTTGCTGTGGAGGGAAGCCCTGGTGCAAGATGGTTTGTAGCAGGCACCGCTTGCACTGCTCGCGAGATGCCCTGTTTGCCTGGAACGGAGTCGGCTAAAGGGGTCGTTGCTGATGACTTGGCAAGACGCGGCGCTGACGGCTTCCTTGCGCCGTCTCCGGACTCGGGGAGAGATCGGGTGGCCTCCTGAGGGATTGAAGCCTTCTGTCTTCCGAGGAGGTCCAGTGCCGGATCTCTGGGTGGCATATCTAAATGCAGAGCGGGGTGTCGACTAACATCCTTTGGTTCCGCCGCGCGCGTTTCGTGGGTGCGAAGTTCGCCTGCAGCCAGGCCGACACTTGCTCCGAGCTTAGAGGCAGTATCGATGGCTTCTGACCGTCCGTGCGAGTCTGGCACAGCGTCGCCGGCTCCTTGAATATCAAGCATCCTAGGCACCTCGACAATACCAGGCGAAGGCAAGGCTGGGGCGCTTCCGTTCACCTGTTTCAGAGCTGGTGCGGTGCTGGGTGACATTGGACTTGTAGCGATCGCGGAGAAGAAGGGATCCACCAAAGGCTTGTGCACAGCCGTGTGCATTGCCGTCAGTAGTCTCCGAATGCCCAAAGGCTGCGGGATGACGATGACCTCTGGAAGGGGTGCTCTTTGCGCAGCTGCTGATTCGACGATAGGTTGGATAGCGTCCCGGACGATGCGATACTTCTTCAAGCTCGTGAAATGAATGATTGCATACGTTTGGGGTGCGTATCCGGCGTGGTCAGAAGTCACGCGCCCGTCATTCATTACGCGCTGGACGCTTGCAGGCTTGCTGCTGGTCGACTTCGATGGGCCCAGGGCGGACCTCAAGACGGTCGTTGCTGAGCGCATTCGAAGAAGCTCTCTCTGCAACGTCTCGATATCGTCGTCGATCAGCACGAAGCTAAACGGCAGTGGACCTTTAGTAGTCGAGTCTTGACCTCGCTTCTCGCCGTCACCACTACCCGACGCTAGCGGAGAGCCAGGCTTTTGGTCGGAGCTTGCGTGCCCAGTCGCCTTCTGCGGTTGAGCCTGAATCATCGCGCTAGCGTGCAAAACCACCGGCACACCGGTGACCGGATCCAAAACAGCCGTGTCGTCGCTGTTCGACCTATCATGTGACGGTTGAGGTCCTCTGGCGAGCTCCACGCCCATGCCAACATTGCTCGGATAGTGAATCAAGCTGGGCCTATTGTCTCTAGATAGGGCGATCGCCGTTCTTGGCAAGCTACTCTCGTCCTCGGCACCTGTCCCAGTCCACGACCTCGTCTCTTCCCAATTCCCAGCGTCGCCTTCAAGAGGCAAGTGCGCAGTTTCGCAGCCCAGCGCTCCCAGCTGTGCGGAAAGAAGCTGCGCGAATCTGCTGGTGTGCGATGCGTGAAGCGCAATCTTTCTGCCTCGCAGCTCCTTCTGAGCAAACTCCTCCAGGTCAGCAGCAGACGGCTCCTCCGCAAGCTCCAGCGCTGGCAAAAAGCGCTGGCGCGCCTCTGTTTCGGCTGGCTCTCTGTGCTTTGCTTCCAAAAGTGGTGAACCGGGCCTCAAAGGCAGCTTCAGGATCCACCTTGACCTCCCTGTTGTCTCGCGCTCGGAAGACGAGGGGTGATCGAGGAGGATTTCTGCGCCTACCGATCGGAGCAGCTGGGTAGTCGCATCGTCCAGCACTATCTTGCAGTCTCTGGACAAATTTTGGTCACCGTGTAGCGAGACCGCATACGTACATTCGAGCTGATGTTGTGCGGTGTTCGCGTTAGCATCATCCTGGTCGGAGGTGACTGCCCGATCGACCAGCGGGCCACATTCTACGACTGTTCTTGGAGATGACGCATCTATGACTCGGGCTAGTAGCTAGCCAAGGTGACGACAAACGAGTCAGCAGTGGGAAGAGTATTCAGCAATGATTGAATCCATCACCACTTACCTGCATAACCGCGAACCTCGTGGCGCCTTCGTCGCCTCGCACACTATAAGCAGCTTTGAGTTTGTCACCTTCTGGTGCTCTCAGCTCGCTCCCCGCTTCCGTGAGGACCAGCTGTATCCCTTTCTCCGCTGCTTGACCTGATACAACGTCCGCCACGCGCTGAGATAATTCCAATAAATCGAAGTCCGCCTCTACGTCCATGCCTAGAGACTCGATCGGCTCCAATGACTGACTGCTGGAGTTTTGCATCATCCGTCGTCGTGGCGCTGATCGGTCGCGTTTAGCAGCAACTTGACTTGGACCCGGACGTGACTCCGAGCTGGGACAAGATTGTATACTTTGGTCGCCTGCGTCGAGAGTTTCGGCTGCTTCGCCCCCTCCAGCCTCCTTTTCCACCTGCCCTGATGCGAGCTGAGAAGGCTGCACAGCAACCGTAGGGTTTTGAGCTCCAAATGCAGCGTTGCTCATGCGTCCGCAAATCCAGTTGAGGACTCTGAAGGATTCTAAGAGCGCTTCCACGCTAGCGACAGGTATTTGCAAGCTCATCGCACTGAGCCTTTCATGCGACGGATCCAAGAGATGAGGCGGGATGATCTGCATCAAGGTGCTGATCGGAAGCTGGAGCGTATCTGCGACGACGGTGGACAATTCACGTCCATTCATCTGCCTCTGATCCGCAATCATGCTCTTCGTGGTGCTCGCCGTTCGAAGTTGCTCATTGACCAGAGTATCAGCGTCGGTATGTTCTTGTGACACACTTTCACCCGGCTGCGATTCTGACGTGCCATCCTTCATACTTCGGTCGCTAGGCTCCTCCTCGGACTGAGCAGTGACGAGACCACCATCCACTTGCTGACCACTGCCAACCTTTGATGCAGCAATGCCGCTGCTCCCAGGATGTCTGAGCGCACCCATGCGGGTGCTGAGAGGTGCCGTCATGCTCCGATGGAAGGGTCTTCTAGCCACAGCCGAGGGTGCTGCTGAATCCGGTTGAGCGCTTGTTGAAGCTTGCCCTGTGGGTCTGACAGCCATGCTACGATAATGACTCGACATGTTACTGACGGTGTCTTGCACGAGGTTGAGAAAAATATGAGAATGAATGCGGTTTTTGCAGCATGCGGAGGAAGAGGGGATGCTGAGTGATAGAGATCGTGAAATGTGCATGCATCGGCGATCTAACGACCAGGCCCAATGTAGTGCTCACTACAGTAATCGAGGAGCACATTCGAGCATGGCAGAGCACGAGAAAGATGCACGAAGACTGATTCGTGAGATGGATGGCGGAGGTGAGCATGGCCAGACGAATCCGCGCGTTTCCATTAATACCAGCAGACCCTGTACTCCACAGCAGCACCCAGACGCGCGCGCGCAGTCGATTCACATGTGCGATGTCTGGCTCGCCCGCCGCGACTCCCACATGACGCGCGAACGATCAGCATGATGATGCTGCTCTCGCCCGCCAGAGAGCAACAAAGGTTTCTGCTCCGCTCAGAAATCACGTAACCACAATTGGGTCGGACGTTGATGCGACAGGGGCTTCATAAGCTTCATATCAAGTTACAACTCTAATCGAGCGGAACAATTTCACGGACTTTGCAAGCAGACACGCACAGTCCTGCAAGACGGTCGGACGGTCGGTAAGTGCGCGGTCGGGATTCTTCACAACGTTTCAAGGTATGTGCACATCGATTACCAAAGATGAGGGGAGCCGAGAGTAGTGCTGAGATGACGACGGTCTGTCTATGAATGGTGATCTTTCGTGATGAGATTCTATTTGGAGAAGCTCTCTGTTCTTCTGTGCTCGCTCAGCTGTCCGTCGTTGTGCTCGGAGGTGGATTTCGAGCTCTGTCTACGACTCCGTACGCTGGCAAGACTGGACACTCTGCTGCGAATTCGGTCCGCGAATCCCTTTCTTTTGGGCGGGGAATTTGCAGAGGTAGAGGCGCTTTTGACGCTATCAACAGATTGCTCGCCGACACCGAGCGATCTAGCGCTATACTCGCTGACCGTGTAGCTAGCATCGCTTGTTGTCCTCGAGCTTCCAGCCTCGCTTCCGCTGCGGCTGTTGCTCGGGCTGGGCGGATTGCTCAGACTAGCGCTTCGAGCAGGGATCGCATCCTTGGCCAATTCTGCCGGCCTGCGCGGTCCCTTTGACTTCCTATGCCCCGAGCGTCGAGCGTCCTGCTGCGCCTCAGAGACTGAAGCCGGAAACGGCAGGTGCGCTGGATCCACAAAAGAAATGCGCTCACCCTCCGATTGGTCAAGCGGGGCAAGCACAAACTTTTTTGACGATTCCAGCGTTGGCGTAGCGTCGCTGGACTTTGCGGTGGACGGACGCACCGTACTCCTGGTCGCGAGTGGCGGTCGCTCCGTGAGGACTTCACGCTGAGGAAGGTGCGTTTGCGCCTGACCAGACACTGGTGGGGTCTGATCCCTCCTCAACGAGCTTTCCGTTCCCTGTGCTTGCGCACGAGATGACTTTGGGACCACCAGCTTGCCATCCGGGCGAAGAAAGTTCGCCAGACCTTGCGTCAACCCTGCCGACAGGCCCAGCATGGGGGACGCGAAGGTCATGCGACTGCTGCGCTCAGACTCTGGACCGAAACAGATGCACAGGCCGTCGAAGGACACTCTTATATCAGGAACGTAGTTCCTTGCAGAGAGTTGAGGGGTCGAATATGGCTGGTCCTTCGAAGAGCCAGTTTGCATCATCCAGCCCACGGCCGCGTGTTGAGTCGAGACGCTTTCTAGTTGAGCCGGAGTAGGCACTTCATCTCGCAAGCGAGGTAGTCCATCCGGATTTAGCAACGGGTCGTCCGCCGTCAGACTATCCCAATGTTGCAACCACCACATTTCTTCTGCGACCTTCTCGTCCGCTCGTTCCTCTGCTCGCTTGGCGCCAGCCGAGATCGGCTCTTGCGCGATTGCATCGGACAAGGAGAGGTCGGGCCTCTTTCTGCTGTGCTGTTGAGAATGACGCACTCTTAGGCCGGCTACGAACGAAAGCAATGCGTGATCAGTCGCGTGATGTTCGAGTCCATGGGCTAGGTCCGTGACCAGGGCGAGCTCGAGTCGACGTCCATCTTGTCCACCGTCCGCATTCAGGGCTGCTACCCGAAGCGATTCCTCGACTGCTTGAGCAAGGCTATAGTGACTGATATGTCGCCTAGGGCTTAGAGAGTCGATTACTAGCACGCGAGTGCCTTTTAATTTCGATCTGGTGCTTCGCGGTATCGACGAGACGTCGCTGATGTAAGATAGTGAGCCGATCCTGAATCCAAGGCAAGGGAACGAAGCTCCCTCGGATGTGAGTCCATGCCCCACGAGCAAAGGCTCTACGAGGAGCGCTTTTCCTGAGACATCCTTGATTGGCCCTTTGCCAGCGTCGACTTCGAATGGCCGAGCAGGGTCGATGAGATGGAACCTGAGAGCTCCCACGGAGCCACTGCCTGTTGCAGAGCAGATTTAGCATGAGCTCGTTTCCTCTCGCCACGAATGCCCAGCACATCATGACTCACCAGTCGCTTTGCTTTCGTCTATGAGATAAGGGAATGTGTTTCGAACTCCTTCGAACGCTTCTTTTGTGCAATAAACATCGACATGATGCTGGATTGCACCTCTCATCGTCCAGGCCCTGAGCGCATCCAGTCCTAGCATTGCGTCTGCGTGAGCGTGGGTCAGCAGCAGGGCAGTGATTCGCCTCTGCTTGTGCTGCCTAAATGCTCTCAATGCCGATTCGTAGAATGTTGGTCCGCAGTCGATGAGGATAACGCTGAAGATGGAGATGAAGATGTGCGAACACTGTGATCAGTACCGAGACGTGCAAACGTGGTGGAATGGCGCACGCAAAGCCCTGGCACTCACTGTTCCACGCCGTCCGATCCAACGCCGATTACCATGGCAGAGCAACAGCCCCTTCGGTTCCTGCTACCCGGTCTGATGGCATCCGCGCATGCATCGCATCGTTTCTCTCCGTGCGGCCCTTGCGAGCCGGGAAGTACGCAAGGGGCAGCAGGAATCTGACCTGAGGTGCCCGTGCCCAGAAACACCACCTTGCGAATCCATGGGTCTATGAGAGGGGTGTGGACTAGCGACTCGCTCGTGGGAGCTGCCACGTCTCCTGGATCTTGCCGTAGCGTACTTGGACCAGCCCGGTTTGGAGTGGACATTCTGGCAAAGCAAGATTTGCTGTTGACGCCTTTTTTGGGCAACAGACACTGCTTCCTAGAATGGTTGAGAAGGGGAAAGGGAGGAAGCAGGTCCTCTCGGTGGTGATGGTCTGTTTGTGTGCCTCTTCTATCCCGCCAGATGCTGATGAGACAATGGCGACTGTGTGCGGCTTGAGCAGATTGGCGACGCACCTTGGTGTTGATGTCGATCCAAGCAAGGTGATCCAGCGCGGAGAGATCGGCCTTAAAGCAGCATGATCGATCACATGCTTACCTGATCGTCTGCACAGGTGTAGGAAATCATGCCAACTGCATCATGAGAGTCAGAGTGATGTGAATGAAGAGTGCCATGCAACCCACGCCTCAACACTCGTGACTGCTAACCCTTGACTACGAGTCTTGAGTTTGAGTACAAGCAAAGCGTGGGTGCGTGTCGCTGGGCACACCCTTGTGACTCCAAGACTCAGACTAGCTAGGATGGTATGATACCCTTTAAGTGGCGTTTTAAGCGAAACCGGATGGATGCCATCAGATTCATGAGGATTACTTAAGATTCATCAAATCATTTTGGATTCAGAATTCGTGGTTGCGTGCACGGTTGAATGCAAACGAGGCACGTGACTGCTTTGCTGCCCCGATCTCGCACACCCTATCCGCGATCATTTGATTAGATTTGTGATTCACGATTCAAAACTCACGATTAGGTCAGCTGCTGCAGACGTTATGGCACACGTTCACGCTCTCGATTCACTCGTCACTCAATGACTGCTGGGTCATGATCGACAAGACAAGTCTTGAGTTTTGAGTCATGAGTATCATGCGATCCTCTGTTCTGATGATTGATTTTGCAATCCGTAAGTCGGTCGGATTCACATTTGATTCATGATCCCGTGGTAGTGATTCAAGACCCGCCGTGCCAGCCAAGTTCAGGATTATTCTGATGAGTTGCACATCGCGGCCGTGAATCTCATAGCTCTTAAGTCACTCAGATTGATTGTGATTTCAGAATCGTGATCTCGGAAGTCTCTCTTCCGCAGACCCACATATGTAGCATAGGAAGGGCGCCGGACATGAACAAACAGCATCTTGTTTGTTGCCTCTGCATGAGGTTCTTCTTAGGGTCTGCCGCCTGCTTGGTTTCGTCAGCAACTCGTGATGACTTCTCTCATTCGCGATGATTTTCTACTGCGTGGGAACACGGCTTCACACTTTGGACTCGAAGCGCTCGTGAGTCAGGAGCGCTCGTGACTGACATCAGCAGCGAAGCGCTCTGAGCCAAAAAGTTCGACAGTCGCGAAAGCGTGGCAAGCTCACCTCCACACAACACGCGCGCGGTTGTGGGAGCTCTTTGCAAGAATATTCCAGACTCTCAAGCCCCATCAGCTGACAAGCGGCTCGCCCGACCGAACCGACTTGGGCGCGCCTGCTGCTGCCATGTCCGCGCGAGCGAAAGGCCGATCAAGCCGTGCGTGTGCGGTGAAGTGGCGTGGGCAGGGGAGCACTCGTGAGTGTCAGTCAGGAGGAATTTCGTGCGTTGCTGATGCATGACTTGCGCGGATCTGATTGCTCACCTCGCGGCTCGCGCGACTCTGGCTGCTGCTGCTGCTGCTGCTGCTGCTGCTGCTGCTGC
>CCYA01000162.1:165077-175786 GCA_900000165.1 Ceraceosorus bombacis
CACGCAGAGGAACAAGCCAGCAGAATGTCATTTGCTCGCTCATACGCACCCGAATGGCTCATCGAGATCTACGCGCGAGCCTCTCGCAACAAGTCTACCTTTTTCCTGGGTGTCTTATCCGGTCTCACACTCTCGCTAGCCTCGCTCTCTACAGCTCTCATAGCTTCGCAGCTGCGGGATGCACGGAGGAGGGAAATCCAAAGGAGGTTGAGACTTGCTGCTGCGAGGAGGGAGAGGGGTGCAAACGTCGGTCAAAGGTCGAAGAGACGGGGGAGAAGGAGAAGATCGGCAAGTGGCCTAGGACCTGATGAGTGGGAGCAGGAAGATAGTGGCAGCTCTGGCTATAGCAACGAGAGCAGCAATGAAGGCGACGACAGCGAAGAGGATGACAGTCGTGACAGCTGGGTGGACATTGAGGTGAAGAGTGGACACGTGGTCAGAGGGGTGGAAGGTCTGATAGGTGAGCTCATGCCCCTCGATATCTCCTGGAAGCGGCTTGAAGAAAGGAGGTGTGCATACAATCATCGTTGTCTTACTCACGCTGGCTATTCAACCCCGACAGGAAACACGCCCTTGATGCGCATCAATTCTCTTTCCGAACTGACGGGCTGCGAGATCTTGGGCAAGGCCGAATTTCTGAACCCTGGCGGCTCGCCCAAGGATCGGGTAGCGCTTCAAATTCTTCAAGATGCCGAGGCGGCCAGGCTATTGCATCCACACACGGGCAGCTGCATTTTTGAAGGGACAGTAGGCTCGACAGGAATTTCGCTGGCCACTTTGGCAAAGGCCAAGGGGTACGAATGTAGCATTGTCATGCCTGACGACGTCGCCAGCGAAAAGAGACAGCTTTTGAAGTGCTTGGGAGCTGAAGTTACGTTGGTCAGACCTAGAGGCATTGCGGATCCTAAGCACTTTGTCAACGAGGCTAGGAAGCTGGCCAAGGCATTTGGCACGACGAGCATCAAGGGCGATGCTGCGGAATATCGGTCGAGCCGCGAAGAACAAGATCTGGTTGTATCTTCGAAAGCCAAAGGCGGTGCATCTGAAGACCCGGACGCCTTGGAAGAACGACCGAGGGGTTTCTTCGCAGATCAGGTTAGTGGCTTCTGCAAGGATGGTGCACCGGACAGTCGCACCGTGCTCTCTCCGCGCTGTGGACACGAAGCAATCTCAGGTCGAGTATTCGATGCCAAGCTCATCTCGATGTGATCTTTTCGCTTCCATGCAGTTTGAGTCGGAATCCAACTATCGCGCGCACTACCGCGGGACTGGACCAGAAATTTGGAGGCAGACCGGCGGCTTCGTGTCTGCTTTCGTCTGCGGAGCAGGGACTGGCGTGAGCTCTTCACGCGAGACCCTTGAGAAGTGCAACATCCCGACGCTGACCCTCCATCTCTCGGCTTTCCCATTCACAGGGAACGCTGTCGGGTGTGTCGACGTACCTGAAGCGGCGCGACGCCAAGGTCCGAACAGTGCTAGCCGACCCTCAAGGCTCTTCACTCTTCAACAGAGTCAAGTATGGCGTTCTCTATAGTTCGACGGAAGCTGAAGGGACCAGACGACGTCACCAAGTGGATACAGTAGTAGAAGGCATCGGTCTGAATCGACTGACTCGCAATTTCTCGCACGGCCTGAACGACGATGCTGTAGATGATGCCGAAAGGGTAAACGACCAGGAAGCTGTGAAGATGAGCCGATTTATCGCTAGGCACGATGGCTTGTTCCTCGGCAGTTCGAGTGCAGTCAATCTTGTCGCTGCGGTCAGGACGGCAGTCAAGCTCAAACAGCAGACGAAGCACCAGCAAGATCACTCCTCTTCGTCTTTCAGCGCAAGGCTTGCATTCGCCTTTCCAATGCTAGGCAGTGGAAGTACGACCTCGCAGAGCCCAGGAGCATCTCACACGTATCAGGGCAGCTCACAGTCGTACGAATACAACTCCAGCATCTACGCCCCCGAAGAGGGAGAAGGACGAAGAGCTGGACTTGCGCAAAATGCCCCAGTGGTGGTCACCATCCTGTGCGATAGCGGATCCAGGCATCTAAGTCGCTTTTGGAACGACGAAGCCCTCCGAGAACTGGGACTGGATCCGGAGGATGAGGACATTGCAGAGATGCTTCAAACGGGCACCACGTCACCCCTTTGAAGCGACCAGCGATGCGACTCCGCGACGTCGGCGCCGCGAGCCGCCACTGCCGCTTGCTTTGCAGCCTCTACTTCAGTGTCTCTTCTCCATTACGTCGCAATCAGTGGAGTAATAAGCCCGATCGAGGTCGCTTGCCCCGATCGCAACGCTACAAAGTGCTTGACCTCATCGCATGTCAACTTTATCGCATGTACATTGATCAGAGTCTCTTGACACCTCTGTCCGAGGTGCTTGATGGTAGCTGCGTGACGCAAGGAAGACTATCTGACCAAAATTGGCCTCATAGCTGCGAAATCCGAATTATTTGCCACTATCGCTTTCCAGATGCTGCCTCTGGAACATACGAAGAAGGTAGTGCGAAGTCAGTGCGGGCTCTCCATGCTCATTCAACAGGCGGCAGGAATCAAAGGTCTACAGTGCCTGCGACGTGATGAGATTGTTGCCAGTCTCTAACTTGTGTCCCTGAAGCATCTGATGCTAGCACATCAAACAATGCTCTAGACGAGTGGGAAAGCTCCCGATTGCACCGCTCCTACACCTATCGCGCCTCTTTGTTCCTTGGACGCCGCAAGACTCTGGTACCCTGGCACCCTCTTAAGCCATATGTACGCAAGTGACGCTGTCCCAGCCGACGTCAAGCCCCTGAATGTCTGCATCCTCGACACTGACTCACCTCGTCTGGTCGCATCCTCCAACAACTGCGTGTCCACCGCAGCTGCAGGGCAGTGCACGTACCTCACTACCGACCCGCGGATGAAAGCTGACCTGACCGCCGCCTGTATTCGCTCGGAGAAGACAGAGTGGGTCAGTCATCACAAGCGGTCTCACGTGGAGCATCCTTGCTCTCTGTGCTAATCTGGAGTGGTCTGCTCGTGTTGGAGCTCGCATACACCCTGTGCTTCACAGCCATCAGATCTATGCCCTGAAGTCACTCACCAAATGAGGCCACCTGACTTCATCTCCCTGTTTCAATTGCACATCCACAATCCTAAAGTTCAAGAATTGATCCACGCTCTTTAGTGTTCCCGTCAAGCTGACGTCATTCTTGAGCTCTACTGTGACTGTCTGACCCGTCAGGGTCTTGAAGAAGCTGAAAATCAGCATTGTTGCGATTTGTTGTGGAGTATAGCTAGAGTAGCACGTTTCTTGCCGCTGGCAGTGCGATGGTGGGGCGCTTGACACCGGGTGACTGGACGAGTGACCGTGACTGATGCCTTGTTGTGTCGTGCAGAATACTGACTGGATACTTGGTCAGGTGAGAGTGAGCGTGAGAGTCATGATTTGGACGATGAAGGTGACTCAAGACTACTTTGTGCGCATCTTGGTATGCGCGACAGAGCGCCTCACGTGATGGACTGACAAATACCTTTGCCCGTGCGCAGACCCATAAAAGTTGCCAAGGTTCGCCGCGCTCGTCATCAGCAGATCCTCGAATCACGAGTCGCGGGGGTCCCGGCATGAAGGGCACATGCGACCACCCAGCAGCTTCAGCCATGAGCGTATCTTCACCTCGGTCCCTGGCTGCCATGGACTGTACACTTTTCTCTTACGATCAAGACTTTCACAGCATCTTCTAGACCCATACTCGGTCGGCATCAAAGCCTCGAAATCTACCGCGGACCTTCCTTGCCTCAAGCCGTATCTTCACCTCGGTCCCTGGCTGCCATGGACTGTACACTTTTCTCTTACGATCAAGACTTTCACAGCATCTTCTAGACCCATACTCGGTCGGTATCAAAGCCTCGAAATCTACCGCGGACCTTCCTTGCCTCAAGCCCCGTCTGACAGGCACTCTGCAGGTTCGCCTTGACACTCCCTGTTCTAGACCCGCTCATTTCCTCACTCTGCGCCTCATGAGCCTCCAGTGACTTGCCACATTGCCTCGGCATTGGTCGGCTGTCTGCGCGTGCAGCCGAAGCCCATGCATCGCTGCTAAGTTCAATCTCGAGAGGGCCATTAGCAATCTGGCCATCCCAAAGCGCAAGGAGAGTATCCTATAGGCTGGCCTGCCAACAAATACGAACCACCACTACTACCACTCACCTCCGCGAACAGCCAGACATTACCTCTAGTACGCCTCAGTGGTGGTATACCTGCTCCACTGTACCACTTGGAACCAGCTCTGCTCTTTCCGATCACACCATCTCGCTCCGCCAGCGGCAGGCTGGTCATGAGGCATGCTGGAACAGATGCTGAGCATAACAAAAGTCTTATGGGGATGCTCAAGGGATGGAGCTGGTCGCCCACCGTGGTGACGCAGCTCAAGCGTATAGCTCCGTCTACGCTCGCTTCGCTGCTCTGCTCGGTCTTGATCCTCGTCAGACCCATCCAGCAGCGCTTCATTGGCCCATATGCTTTCCTCTCCCTGACCTTCCTCTTGTAAGTGGTCGCCATCTGCATCACATGCTTCTAGCTTGGAGGCATCCTAACATTCGTCCCCGTCTTACACACATGTGCTCTGGCAGTCTATTCTTCTGGCCATGCACGCCCATCGGCGAGCACCTCGAAGGCGTCCTCCTTTCAATCACCGCCTGTGCCATCTCACTTGGAATATCCGTCTTGGCGCTGTGGGGTTCCGCCAAACTGTCCAAACTGCCGACGGGTGAAGCTGGAGAAATGTATTCCACGGTGTCTTCAAGAGCTGTAGGGGCAATCACGCTCTTCGTGCTCTGCTTCAGCGCAGGACTCCTCTCGAGCTTCATTCCACGCCTCAAGACACCCGTTCGCATCGCCCTGTTTGTTGCAGCCTGGAGTCTCAGCGTCACAAAGGCGGACGACGCCTCATCTACCCTCACACCCGGCAAGGCGTTCACTGACCTTTTCTTTCCAGCGTTGACCGGCGCTGCGTGCAGCACAGTCGCTGCCCTGTGCGTTTTCCCGCGCACGGCAACTGGAGAGTGGGCCAAAAGCTTGGCGAGCGGCTTAGATGAGGTGACCAAGATCGTCGAATGCACAGTACGCGATTTCTATTCTGTCCTCGATCTAGCAGAAGATGGCGACGAAAAAGCCGATCCATTGCAACCTCGACCCTCTGGGCAGCTCTCGGCTTATCGCCATTCGTTTCTGGGCCGAGTGACCCAACTCGATGGAACTTACCTCTTCGCTTCTCACGAACTCCAAATCGCTCGTGTGCCCTTGTCAACTATGCGACCCATATTGAGCAATCTCAAGCACCTTCGAGGATGGGCAGCGTGCGGCATGGGACTTGGCACCAGGCTGGACAGCTCTGCACAGGCGACCGCACCTCACACCAACAAGGCATTTGTCACCCGTGGCCGGGCTGGCGATCAAAGTGGTGACGATACGCAATCTGACAGACTTCGTCCGCACATCGAGGCTTTGGCTCGCGAGGTGATCTCCAGTCTTACACTCGTTCGAAATATCGTCCAAGTGGTGTCACACCAAAGCAGCTGGGCGGAATCCATTGCTTCCCTGAGGAAAGAGACAGGGGCAGAAAGAAGGACCAACCGTTCGCACAGTCGCTCCGCTTCTCGTACACAAGAGCCGCGCTCTGCGCTTTTTGCAGCGGCGCTAGGAGGGGCTGGCGTCGGCATGGGTATGGACTACCGCTCGAGTGCATTCTCGAAAGAAGCGCTGAACGCTCCTGACCGTGCTGTACTCGCTCAACGCAAGAGAATCAAGACGGTACTCGCCGCAATTCAAGAGAAGGTAGCCGATCCCGGTGTTGATCTGTCGGAGACTCAAACGGATGATGAGGCCGAGGGCATCCCTTCTCAAGGTGATACTGGAGCTGCACCACGTCGAAACCATGGACTTACGGACAATAATGAGCTCGAAATGTGCCCTTCAGAGGAATCACGAAGCAACTCAGCTTTCCTACTCATGAGCCTACTGGAAGTTGCAAGAGAATGCTCAACCGCTCTCAAGGAATCTCAACGGATGCTTCGGGCCTGGCACAAGCAGCCTAGGCGTCGCGTCTGGCTACCGTCCTTGACGTGGCGCCTCTTCTGGGCCAAAGCGGGTCAAATTGGGATGCTGCACATCCTCGACACCGCTGGTGGAGCACTTCACCGGGACGATCGAGCCGAGGATGACAATGACCGTGCACACGCTCAACGTGACAGTGACGATGGCAAGAGTCCTCGAGCAGATGAAGAGAGACGGCTCGCGCCAGCTCAGCAGACGTCGTATGGTGCACCAGAAGAGATCTTCGCCAGCGCAATGGTATCTTCGACGCAGTTCAAGTCCCCGACGAGATCGAAGAAAAGCGCTATCACACGTTTCTTGAACACACGCCGCGTTCTTGCAGTTCGTCTGGCCGTGCATAAGGCCCTGCAAGCTGTCACGCACAGCCCGCAAGTGAGGTTTGCGCTGAAGCTGGCGACAGGAACTGTGCTGCTTTCGCTACCCGCGTGGGTCGCGCGGGACTGGTGGCAGGCCCAAAGAGGGCAGTGGCTCGTCATTGTGAGTGCCGACACCAAAGACTTCTGACAACATGGCTCGTTGACTTTGCGTCTTGTCTCTGCCTGTCTTTCTACAGACGTACATTTGGTGTCTGGAGACTAGTACTGGCGCCACATTGAGGGTCTCTGCATTTCGTATCGCCGGGACGTTCGCGGGCGCCTTTTACGGCATTATTAGCTGGTACGCCTCTGGTGGCAAGGCACCTGCGCTTGGTTTCTTCCTCGTGCTGGGCAGCATCCCGGCAGCATACTTGGCGCTTTTCACGCGCGCGCCGGGTGTCGGTGTCGTCATGGCGATCACGTTTCCCGTGGTTTGTCTGATCCCAATCATCGACACCTCGCAGTCACACCACGTGCCATCGATCGCGCTCATCCGAGGGTATCAGATTCTACTCGGCATTGTGGCTGCTCTACTTGTCAATCTTTTGGTCTGGCCCTACCACGCCCGCGTGCACCTGCAGCGCCATATTTCCAAGACTGCCTCTTCCTTGCAACACCTATACCTCAGTCTCAGTAGGCAGACCGTGAGCGGACTCGTACCGACGAGGGAGTCCAGGCACAGATTCGAAGCTTTGGAGAGTGCCATCACAGATTCGCTCAGTCGATGTCGGATGGACCTGGACTTGATGGCTGCAGAAATTCGCCTCGTCCCCTTGCCCACTCGCGTCTTGCGCCGATGTGTATCGGCTCTTCAGAACATCAGCGACCTACTACTGGCCTTGCGTCATGTCCGTGAGACAGCGATGCTGCGATTCGGCGTCTACGAGCATACGGTCCTCAATGTGTTGGCTCTGAGGACCGATTTGATCTCGAACATCGTGCTCAACCTTTGGACAGCGGCGGCAGCCATCAAGACACGCGACCCACTCCCTCAGTGCCTGCCTAGCCCGCGCTTAGCTCTGCAAGATCTCACCAGGGCATTGCGGGAGGACCTCACTCGTGCGCCTCCCAGTCGTCAGCGATCGAGCAAACAATCCAGAGAGCCGCCGAGCTTTAATGTTCGGTCTCCGTCAACAGATGAGGATGGAGGAGGCGCGCAACCTGAAGGTGCCCTACTCTCCACAGCGGTCCGCAGACTGCGGCAGCAGCAGCACGATATAGGGGGTGGCCTGCCAACTTCTCCATCCAGCCGTAATGCGTCGCGCAAGTCACAAGCTCACGTGGTTTCTCTCTCGCTGTCGCACACAAATACTCATCATCACTTTGCTCCAATCGGTAGCGGATCTGCAAGTGGCTCTCACACTCCGATCGCATCACTTGCACCTTCAGCCTTCCGGCTACCCGATCAGAGCAACTCATCGATACTGAGATTCGAAGACAGCACGACTTCAAGCGACGCTCCTTGGCAAGAGTCCGAGAGAGCGAGCGATGCCCACAGTCGTCCCGCAGAGTCAACCAAGGAAGCCCGTGATGAGGAGTCAAGTGCAACATCCAAGTCGCACGTGAAAAGCGCAGACAAGCCGCCTGCAAGCTCAGGCGCGTATCTCTTCACGCTCGCAGAGCACTCGCTCTTGCAGGACATCGTCGAGCAGCTCGAGACGGTGCTGGAGTGCGTGCGCGACCTAGTCGGCGAACAGCCTCTATTCGTCACCCAGTACATGCCTCGATCGATGGTGCCTCAGAATGTAGGCTATGATCCTCACCTCTCGTACGATCCCTCCAGGACGCAATCGGGAATGGATCAGGAGCTACGTCGTCGTCATCAGTACTCTGCTTCGGCCAGTATGAATCCTAGCTTGACTCATCATCACGGTCTCACACTTTTGAACGAGCTTGCTGCGCACGAACATCGTCGGCTCCGAAGAACGGCCACAAAGACAGCAACTCAACCTGAGCGGATCGGCGAAGAAGAGCGCAAGGATGCACCGCCGTTGGAAGAACAGCAGGGCTCTCAAGATAAAGCCGAAAGCAGCGTATCCGCGACAGCACCGAACCTTCGCAACATGTTTTCGAACTCGACCCAATGAAAATATCTCAACTATCTACGTCATCCCGTCATCTATATTCACATTTCTCCACCCATTTGTATTTACAATCAGCAATCTACGCAGTCTTGAAGACATCTTTGACAGCCTGCATGTCAAGGGGATCTTTCGCAAGCTGAAGCTGAAGGAGAATCTTGGCTTTTTGAGGGTTCAATGTCCTGGAAGGTATGCTGGTGGTCCCATTGCCGAAGTTATTTCCTGCTTGGACGGTCCCGCTCGGAGATCTGCTTGCAGTGATGACTGGTACACCCCGACTCATCAGCTTGGTCATAGAGTCCAGCCAAGTCCTGTCCGCTTCTCCATCTCCTTCTCCAGCAATCACTACGCCTTGCACTCCTTGCGACGCTGCGAAGTCCAACAGACCCGGTCCTTGGTCGAGGGCAGCGTAAAGGATCGACACGCTGGGAAGGGTGTTTTTGGCAGGCAGAGACGATACGGGATAAAGCTGTCGACCAGTCGCTCTCGCAGGCTGGTAGTAGTAGATGGGCTCAATCTAAGGCACGACACACGCGCAACAAAGTCAGCGATGCAGTCACACCGACAGTCGGCTCATCCTGCAAGGACTCACGCCAGCGAAAGTGCCCAGAAAGCCTGCTTCGAGTGCCTGAAAAGTGTCCAGCGTTCGCGTGTTGCTCTTGAAAGTGTAGTAAGCGCTGCCGATCCTATCATTGAGAACGATCAAGGTGCCTCTATTTCTTGAGGATGATGAGATGCTCGCGCTGACAGCTTGGAGCAAATTGAAAGAACCGTCTGCCGACAGAGAAGTGGTCGGGCGCATGGCTCCCGTCACCCTGCGAAAGTTGTTCAGGGCCGTGAGCTGGCTGTCTGCGGGACCGAGACCGTACTACGCCACTCGGTGTTCTCACACGATCGGCCGTTCGTCGTCGATGATACTATCGAATAGGAACGCGGCCTCTTCGAGGGTATCTGTTCCTGTCGTCACGCATACAAAGTGTTCGATTCTGCTGCCACGTGATTCCAGGTCGCAGAAAGCGGCGCAGTCTCACCCATTGTGACGACCACTCCTGAGAGATCAGGATCGCTGTCCAGATCACCTTGGATCTTCTTGGTCAGGGACAGCAGGATGGAAGTGTTGAGCTGATTCGAGCCCGTGTTTGTGAACTACAGCGGCGCGAAAGATGTGCATCGACAATCAACTAGCCACATCCCTAGGAACATCAGCTGTTTGGGCTCACCTGCTCGGACTCTACCATTGCTATATCCTTCAGAGGAGGCACGGCCTGCAGCAGCTGTTCGACGGTCACTTGTCCGGCAGAATACTGTGTGGTGTCCGTCGAGCTGTTCGAGTTGCTAGCCTGCGTCTCGTGGGCGTCAGCACAGTCGTTTGAGTTTGACCGTCGACGCTCCTACTTACCCCAGCGATGGTGCCGCCTGTCGCGTAGATTCTGACTTTCGGTAGAGCTGCTTCGACCATCACGAGTATGTGTAGCCATGAACTCAGGCCGAGTATGGCCCATCCCAAATGACGAGCGAGCATCTTGCTTCAAGACATCAAAGGAGGCTGTAAGGTGATGGCGGTACTGCGTTCAGTAACGGTAGCTAATTATCCTCGTGTTGCTAGCTTTCTGAAGACGCACAAACGATCGCGGTGCATTTCCTGAGATCGAAAGGAATATCTGATGTGGTACTCAAATCACAAATGGTGCGTACATGTGCATTTCAAGGTTTAGCGTGGTCACTCTTTAGCTGCAGCCTCATCGATGTCAGTGCACACTAGGACGCGAGCTGAAGCAAGCATCCACCGCAGGGAAGATGTGCTGCATTCACAAGTTGCGAGACCAAGCAAAGGGTACCTCACCGGTCCCCGCTTGTCGGTCAAGGGCTTGTTCGCGCTTGGAGGCTTGAGTCATTCATTCTTCACTTCTGCGACGTCGTGCTCCACTTCAAGCCTCGATGGTGCACAGCCTGCTCGCTGAGTACGTGACGCGGACCATGATGCGCATGGACGTCGTGGAGGGGGTCGTTATAGGCATCCAGCAAGGCATTGATTGTGTAGAGGGGTCAATGTCAAGAGAGACTAGGCCGCTTTGTGACCCGAATTCGAGTTACGGCCGCGTCTGTTTTGTACACGCTAAGTCACGCTAAGTCACGTGGATTCTAAGAATCATATAAACGTTCTGTTCACGTGACTTGAA
>CCYA01000162.1:186489-198947 GCA_900000165.1 Ceraceosorus bombacis
ATGCAAATCAAGAATGATCACGTGGTTATGAATCGTATTCCCTTACACGTGACATGCCTTCCCCCCCCACTTTTTGGACTCTTGACTTTATTAACACGCGGGCCCGCCTTGCTGTGTGTGTAGGGTCGTACGACCTTGCTGCAAAATGTGAATGTGGAGTCACGGCCGTGTAGCTGGCACCTTTGAGATTCACGGTCATCCCTTCGATTGCAACAGTTCAAGTCTCACGCACGCCCTTGTCAAGTCACCGATCCCAGTGTCCATCATTGCAAGTGTACATCGTCGCTCCGACGGTGGCAAGCTTCAGCGCAGCGCAACCACACCACCACTCGCATCACCCTCACGACATGTCGTCCTACGATGGTGGGGCCGTGGCTAGCAGCTCGTCTTCGCACTCCGCAGCATCAACGAGTACAGCAAGTGCTCTTCCACACAGCGGGCCACTGCAACTTGCAGCTTCAGAGATGCTCAAGCAGGAGAAGATCAATTCTTTAAGATCTCAATTGAAAAGGACCAAGAACGATTTAAACGAGGTGGAGCGGGTGCAAAAGGCGCTCGCAGAGCTTCAATTGCAACGCAATGGTATCGATGCGGACAAGGTCGGCCACGGCAACAGTGTACTCGTGAGTGAAACCGTGCTGCCTTGCTCTGCCGGTCCGCCTCGCATCACCACAGCTGACTCATACTCATCGTTCGCAAAAGACTCCACTGGGCTCGAAAGCGCTGCAAAGGCATGTCCCAGTCTTGCAAGGCGGCGCTGGTCCACGTCTACGCATCAAAAGATCAGCGATTTCTGCAGAATCTGCAGAAGAACCAATCGCAGCATCGCAGGCTCTGCAATTTCTGCAAAATAGAAGATCGAGCCTTGTCGAGGCGTTGAAGCGAGCAAGAGAGCAGCTGGACGCACTCGTGCTGGGCACGGATCAAGGCGCAAGTGCAAGCTTCGAATCACAGCAAGCTCCGCCACCGGAGTCAGTCGACGAGAAGCGTGCCCTATCAATAGCGAGCGGCGTAGAAGAGACCTCTGGCCAAAGCCAAGCTTCCGCCTCAGCCACTAGACTCGCCGAGCTTTTGCAGCGCCTGGGCATCAATCCTGACTCGGATTCTGCAAGGGACGGGACGGACGAACAAGGTCGAGTGCTGAACGAGGAAGGTTTGCCATTTGTGGATCTGGTGGAGCAGGTTGGACCAGAGGACTCGACCCTGTCCCCGTCGCAATCTACGTCGACTTTGCAGGCTGCCTCGAATCACGCGCCTGTGCGTAGCACCTACCGGCCGCTCACTACCACGACAGCGCCAGGCAGCACACCACGATCACGATGGGCTGCGTCTATATTGGATCGGCTGGAAGCCGAGGAAGCACAAGAAGCGCTACACCCACCTGAGGAGAAGGAGCCTGTGCACGAAGCGCACCAGAGCTTTCCCCGCGGGTTGCAGCGACAAAAAGGCAATGCTGGTGACGCACCACAAGGACCTTTGAATTCATCTACTGGATCTAGCGAAGACAGCAAAGGGGAAAGCAGGAATGTTGAGGACCGGATAGCAAATACAGGTCCACCGACTCCATCGTCTCAGAGACCGAAACCCATCAGGTCCGCCCTCAAGCGAAGTTCTAGCGTTGGTGCCAGCGCGGATGGCAAGGCCCCCACTATGATGAGATCGCTCTCTGGACTTAGAAGAGGATGGCTGAACCTAAATCCAAGCAGTCCTGCAGCTGACGACGCGAAGGGCAGCTCAGATTACATGAGTGCATCAACGGCGAGTCCTTTGTCTAACCCAGATTCAGGTTCAGACCCTGCAAAGACATCAACGAAACCCAAGAATAGCTTTAAATTCTTGGCTCTGAATCCAGGAAGTCCAACGGCAAGTCCAACCTGTGGCCAGGATGCTCTGACAGGGCCGACCCCTGGCATCTCTGCAGCCTCGCACTCTTCAGACGATGACGATGTCGGAGATAGACACGACGACCGAATGTCACGCTCCGAGCCTGCTCTCCCTGCGCGCGTCGAGCAGAGCCCATCCCCATCGCAGCGTAGCGAGAATGTCGACCGGGGCAGGGCCTCTGTTACGCCATCCAAGAAGTCAGTAAGAATCAAGACTCCCTCACATTCACGCGAACGCACGCCAGGTCAAACGTCTCCAGAGCTCGTGAAGAGCATGAGATTCGACGATGATGATTCGGTAGAACGCTCAACAGCTGCTCAGAGCCGAAAGACTATGACGGATGAGAAGGAGTTCAAAGGCGCGGAGGATGAGGCTAGGAGGATCGTAGAGCTGCTCGGGCCTGGCGTGGTCAGAGGGCACCCATCTGCACCTGCCGACTTGGACAGGCTGGAGCAAGCGCACTTGGAAGACTCTCAAGGGGGCATCAACGGCGCTTTGGCGTCAAGCGCCGCCAGAATCTCGGAGGAGGCTGAACAGGCAACCAAAAAGCCTGCAAAGCCTCGTGTCAATCCAGTTCAGCGGACCGTGATGGAGCGGGCGCCTCGAACAAAGCCCACTGCTACACCAGTAGCGAGCTCCGACGGACCGATCAAAAAAGAATCTGCATTTGCCAAGGGCTTTTTGAATCGACCTAGCAAAGCGTTTTCTGCGTCACCTTCTTCATCGCGCGATGCGGCTCGTGTTGGAGCACCAGCAGGACCTTCGCAAATCGCCGCCACTGAAACAAATAGCGATTCGAAGTTCGGCGATGTCCCCCAAGCACCTAAACAGTCTTTCGGCATGACAGCCCTTGACCGTGCCCTGCAAGCCGACGAAGACGAGCTTGCCTCTCGAGAGAAGTCATCACTAGCAGATGGCACCTTCTCCAAAGCGAATTTGCTGCCTCACGCGAGACCAAGCAAGGCGTTCAAGGAAAAGATGGAGAGGGAAGCTGAGAAGCACAAGGGCCGTGGCAAGAGAGGGGAAGATGAGGTCTGGGACCTCAAGAGGCCGGAGGATACAGAGGAATACAAGGACTCGGAAGACGGCGGAGAAGGCCGTGTGAGATTCGCAGATAGGCCGCAAATTGTTGGAGAAGACCCGAGCATCCGGCCTGCGGCGTCCACCACGAAGGAGCAATTCGTGCTCGCAAGACCCGCCATACGGTTTGCCGATCGAAGCGGTCGGCCAGATGGCTCCAGCACGTCTCCAAAGCAGCTTTCTGAGATTGATGCGGGGGAGGACGAAGGAGGATCCGAGCGAGATATCGCCTCCGAAGACGGCTCCGAGGATCTGGTGCGCAATTCGGATCTGGGCTCCGATTTTGATGAGGAAGACATCGATTCGGATTCGTCGGAGATCGACCTTGAAGAGCTTGCGCCTACATTGGAGAGCATGCTGGATGACTTTGAGTCGGCCGAGCTGGCCCGAGAGTATGAGCTTGCCCGTGCACGCATCAGTGCTACCAAAGCTAGACTTGGTGCGTCTGTACTGCGGGGCACTCCGACCTTAGGCAATGACGCAGCTAGCGATGACGACACCGACGCGGGCGACGATGCCTACGATGACGGAAGGGACATTGTCAGCGCCAGACACGGATCCACAGAAGGCCAACTCGAAGGCTCAGACGGCAAACGCATGTCCAGGTTCAAGTCGGAAAGGTACGCAAGAGCCGCTGGATTCACCAACGATCGCGTTGCGCCTCACAGTCGGGAACTTAGCATGCGTGGCATAGCGGGAGAGAACGAGGCAGATGCTCAAGCGGATCAGGCAGGACACGAGTTGGCGCACTTGCTTTCCGATGCGAGGAACGTTGGGCCGGATGGAGCGCTGGACATGAGCGGATCAGGCCAAAATCCAGTGATGGTCTTGCCGCGCATTGCCCCGGTGCGATATCCAAAGAATGCTCGAGACCTCCTTGATGGATCCGCAGACGAAGATGCGTCGTCATTTGAATCGGTGAATGCGAGAGCAGCTGTGCGCAGCAGAAGAGTGGGAGCAGGAGGACCTGTCGACCTGGAAGGAGGCTCTGAAGAGGATGAAGAAGCTGAAGATTTGGCAGCTGTGATGGGGGCTAGGCTAGACTTGGCGCAGCAACAGAGAGAATCAGGAAAACTGCCCGGCACAGCGGCGCGCGGTTTCAGCACGAGAAAAGCAAGGAGCAATGCCCAAGATCCGCCTCTCATTCGAAGCAAGCGCGCTGCAGCTTCTGACTTGCCAAGCTCCAAGGGGGATGCACAAGATGATCAAGTCGCGAAGCCTCGGGCACCACAGATTATCGCATCGAGTGCTCAGCCCGCCATTGCAAGCCCTCTCCATTCTGATGCTGCGACACCTTCAGCGACAGATGCGCAAGGAGCAGAACAACCGAAGAAGGTTTCGCGCTTCAAAGCGGCCAGGCAAGCGGCTGCGGATTCTCGTGCCAGCTCTTGAGAAGACACCATGACCTGCGGCCTGACGTTGCGACACTGGCGTAATGCAATGCAAAATGAATACTTTGATCCTTATTGCTATTGGTATACATGCTTTTTTCGCGCGATCTTAAGGGTGCTCGTCATCATCCTCATCAAGAGGTGGGTCAGGCTTCCGCCGGTACGCTTTGAACCATTTATCGCCTTTGTTTCGAATGACCTTTTTGCCTGTGTATGAAGGGACGAACGTTTGCATCAGCGCCAAGCCTTGTGTCATTCCGAATCCTCCAGCCTCATCCCGCGCCTGCCTCTCCACCTTGACGCCCGCCTCCGATCTATTTTGGCTTGTCCATTCACCTTCCTCTGTGGCGGTCCAAATAGCTTTTACGCAAGGATCATCCTCCAATTGCGCGTCCGGGATTGGCTCGAAAGAAGGATGCACGTCCAAGTGCCCCACCATCCACAAGTGCAGATCGTGCACGTCCGTGATGGTGTAGAGTATGCCCCCAGGTCGAAGAACGTATGCGTATTCGGCCAAGAGGGTGGACGAGATGATTCGAGCTTTGTGCTTGATCTTTTTGAAGTGAGGATCGGGATGCAGGAAGAACATTTTGGATAGCTAGCAAGCCGACCACGCGCGTATTCCGAGCAACGCAACCCAATCAGCTCGTTAAGGCGCAGAGTTGGGCAGCTTCAAGACTCAAACGCTGTACTCACCTGGCCCTTGCGAAAGAAGTTGGGCAGAAACTTCATGGCGTTTGCGCGCAAGACGCTCACATTCTCGTAGCCTCCTGCAACGTTGCCCGTCCTAGCTCTCGCAACAAGCAGCTCGTTATGTTCCTTCTCATCCTTCGCATCCTCTTCATCTCCATCCGCATCAACCGGCGCTTGGTCCCCGCGAGAGCGCTTGTTGGGATGGGAAGACGTACTTGACTGTGCGTCGCTAGTATTATCAGGAGCGGCACTTGGTGATACGCCTGCTCCCTCCGCTGATGGCGAAGCAGTGCTGCCTGTGCCTACCTGAGATGGGTCGTTACCAGCGGCGTGCTCTCCGCGTCGATGAGATCGAGCAGCCAATCTCAGAGCGTGGGCCTTATCCTCTACATATTGAGCTACCTGAGCCCGAATCTCTAGGCCTAAGCACGAACCAAGACCGGGCACGCTTCAGCTTGAGCTTTTCCTCGTCAAGCGAACTCTGGCGAAGCACCGGTCACCCACCGAGAATGAGTTTGTGAGGAAAGATGGGTGCGAGATCAAACAATAATCCTCCGAACCCGCACCCTACATCCAAAAACTCCGGTAAAGTCTTGGTCCGTGTAGAGACGGAGGCTTGACCAACTTCAGCAGAAGCGTCGCCATCACTGCTGGATAAAACAAATGCAGGATAATGCTTGCTCCAATCCATTTCCGAGGGTGAGCTGGGACTGCAACGGAACACAAGGAAATGACGAGCGATCAGCATTTCATTTCGACCACAAGTGCCTTGCCCTGCTGCTCAAATCTCGCAGCGTCACTTGAAGCGCTTTGAAGCGCTCTGATGATCGGCGATAATACTCACAAGACCAGATCATGATCGCTGAAAGGATTCGCGTGAGCCCGTTGTCTGTACCATCGCTTTTGAGGGATCATCAGCGTGCCAGTCGAGCTGCCCGCATAATTCAGATGGTTCATCCCTTCCTCCTTTCCCGCCCTCACTCCTCCCTTCTTGCGCTTCTCAGCCGGCATGATCGCGCTGCGACTCGAAGATTACTGGTCGAAGTTGGAAGAAGCGGATTGGATGTTTGCACAACCTTGCGGGATGAATGTGGGACGGGCAAGTCTTCGATGTGGAGAAGAATGTCAGGAGTCGAGATGCACACGGGCCGCGAAATTCTGTTAGGTCGGTATCACGAAATCTTAAATGTGCCCATCATCGTGCTGTACCCTAAATCACAAACAATTTGAATCGTGAATTAGTGAGTGAATCTGCTTTTCTGCAGCGGTTTGTGACCCTGGCGGGACTGGTCACGTGTCACGACAATGAGAAAACCACAAACCTCGGATCTTGAACTCGTGACTCAAAATTACAATTCAAGATTTTGAATTTGAATGACAATCACAATCACGAATCACGAATGACCAATGATCGCGGCTCAAAGCTTGGCTCAATGGATTTTCGAAGGTGAGTCATGGTTGTTGAGTGTTGCTCTAGGAGGTGCCTGAGAAGCGCTGGTGCTCAAGTCGATGCTCGCAGAGCCTTGATACACAGCGCTCGAGGCTACGGTATTTGTCGAGGAAATGAGAGCCGGTGGTGGGAGGGAGCCTTTCGATCGCATGTGTGCTATGCCTCGACAAGCTGCATGGCACACGGCGGAATGAGAACATGCTGAGGAGATGGTTGATGACTGGTTCTAGGCTACAAGTACATGTCTGTCTTTGAGCTTCAGTGTCTTGAATTTGGACGGCGTAGGCTGCGACGCTGCGTCTTGTGCCAGCTCGCACGGCCAAGCGACTTGGAGGCGCTGCGCGTTGAAGCTTTGACCCTCAATTCTGAAAACGTCTGCGGGTGGAGAGGGATGCGATGACCTGCTCGAGCTGCGCATCGTCCTTGTCTGCCAAGCTGTTGGCATGCGTATGGCGATATGGCAGCATGTGCCCCGGAAGGCCAGTCGACTCAGCACGAGTTAGCATGCATGTTCAAGCTCAAAGAGGGCCATTTGGGAGCTTGCAAGACGACGACCGTCAACTCACGTTGGGATCAAAGTCTTTGCTTCCTCAACATCCTCGATGGAAAGATTGACAAGCTGAGCCATTTCGAACCTCGTCAAGTACAGTGTGCCAACATTATTTTCATTCTCTTCGAACGCAGTCGGCTTTCCTTGGTCGTCATAGAGCGGCTTGGGATAGTCACGCTCGATCAATTCGCTGAATGAGAATCAAATCAGTCTGCATCAGTCAGACTTCACTTATCACCGACGCCATTGGGCACATGATCTCGGCATCTCTCCTTCAGAATGTCGGACTCACGCGCGCACTGCCTTAATGGAAGAGAAATCCTTGAACTTGCTGAATGCCTCGGCATAGTCCATACACTTTTGTAGCACGCTGTATGCATGCAGGCAAAACGATCTCGTCAGCTTGTCAGCTTGAGAGACACTGCTGCCCCTTTTCGAACTCTGCGGTCCAGCCCTTGTAGCGTCTTATCAGCAGCTCATATCGGTCTTACCAGTCTCTCCGAGCCCCTGCATTCATCGCCTCGAGCCCGACATCCGTGCCTACAACTCACGCAGATTTGCTATATCCTCCAACATGCCTCTCTTCATCTACAGTCGTCTCCTTCTCCAGCGAGTACTTGACCTCTGCAATTGTCATGGCTCCACCTACTTCTCTAATCTCGTGCGACTCTGCAAATCCCGCATTGAACCTGCCCACCGAGGCATCCTCTGGCAACTGTTGCGCCTGGCGCTGACGCGCAGCTGCCAAGCCATTCGTGCGAGTTCCTCCAAACATGATGGGTGCGGATCGCAAAGGCTCGAAGATTTGCAAACTCGCCCTCACAAGCGAGCTAGCGAGCGTCTCGACTGCTGAGCCACAAGAGCAGCAATGGATGCGTAGGATTGGGAGTGGAAGCTCAGGAAGCGTAGGCCAGCTGACTCTTGACGCGATTTGTGGCAGGTGGCTCAATTGGCGGCTGCGCGCACAAAAGCGAGTCGAACAGTTGAAGTCCTTGAAGGGAATCAATAATGAGTGCGAGGGAAAGCTAAATTTGTCGAGTTGGAAGCCCGATCTCGGCGAGAGTCGCGCGTTTGTAACATCGCTGCCGTCGTCAGAAGGAGCCCAATCACGAATCAAGAATATCACGAAACACGCACGCGCAGGGAAGCGAGTGGGACGCCTAAAAGCGTACATACCTGTGCGTCATGCGTCAGCCCCCCGTCATTCACGTGCTTCACGTGACGGAGTTCCCGTTTGCAAAGAAGATCTCGTGGGGAAGAAGCAGACCGCCCTTTGCGTGGGTGTGCCCTCCTTCATTTCACCTGAATCCCATCCGCATCTACCTACGCGACGTCGTCTTTCTGACCGCCATTCACGATTCTCGAGTCAAGAGACGCAAGCACAGTACTTGCCAAGCACTCCGCGTTGTTGCGAGGAGCGCAGGGTCCACAATCCGAACCCGCAGCAACATGTCGGTTCCTCTGCTCTCCCGGCGCATGGCGTCTTGCTCGATCAGCAATCGCACCGCAAGCGCTTCGACCAAGCATGTCTCCCACGCACTTAATCTGGCACCAGCCTTTTCGACATCCTGCAAAGCTTCTCAAGCACCGATTCCCACGCCGGTCATGCCTCAAGCTCAGGCCGAAGCGCGCACGGAGCCTCCCAAGGATCTGTTTGAACTGGCTGTACGCTACCCACGCCATCCACTCTTGGGTTTCTTCGAGAAAGTCACCAACACCATCTATTCATCTCATCCATTCCATCCCTCCAAGGGGGTCAACAAAGGTACGAAGCAACCGTACGGCGCCGATCTTCCAGCTAGCGTGAGAGATTCGGATTTCGGCACACCGTACCAGTGGGGAAGGAGCTGGAAAGTGCCGGAATTGCGAACCAAGAGCAGCGTGGTGCTTCATCAGCTTTGGTACACTTGCTTGTTCGAGTGCAACAAGATGGCCACTACAAATGCCGAGATCAGACGAGTGGGTCTTGCGCGTAATGCAGAGCAAGCAGGTTGCAACATCGAAAAGAGGAAACACTCGGTGAGTGGATACGAATGCATAGTGGCACAGCTGCCGTCGGGCTTTTTGGCCGGTTTGACATGCTGATAGATCCCTCGTCTCCTCTTGCTGCAGGTGCGGAAGACGATGGCGCGCATCAAATTTGTGCTCAATGAGCGCAGATTGTCTTTGCAGCAAGCGATCAAGGAAGCAAAAGAAGCGGAAATTGAAGACGGGGTCAATGTCGAGGAGGAGCCAGCAGAGGCAGAAAAATCGGTCAGGTTGACTAGACAGCAGAGGATCAAAAAGCTGAAAAAGCTTTACAAACAGGGACAAAGTTTGGAAGAAGCAAAATTGTTGGAGCAGGTGAATGCTAATGAGCTACTGGCTCAGGAGCGAGGCCCAGATCCGACAGCTTTTGATGGAATTGCAGAGGCGGAGCTGAGGCAGAAGATCAATGCTGCCGATGCTTGATGGGACAGCGAAGAGCGATGCGTTCATTCTGCATGGCTCTAGGACACGTCTCGCTGCGTCGCGTCACAGCCTTGTAGCTGCCGGGTTTGTCCTGTGTATATCAGCGTCACATACTGGAAATCATGATGCATAGCCGGGGCGATCATTAAGAGTGTACGTAATGCGTCAGATGACCGCGGCTAGGAGGCACGGTTGGCTCGCCCGCAGTAGGAGCCCTGCTAGCCCTTCCATCGCCTGCCGCGTCTCCAACAGACGTGAAGGAGACTTATGGCCCTGGGGTGATGATCCCTGAAAGTTAGGTCGGGTTTGAAGAGTGCGCACTCGAGTGAAGTACATTCGTGATTCCACGTTCATGTGCAGTATTGTCCACCTAGCATCGGAGCTCGAAGAGAGCGAGGTCAGCAAGCGCACCTCGCCTTGTCACATCGCGATGCTCGCTTATCTTCCTTCCACAGGCAAAAAGGTGCTTCAGCACGACAAGACCTGGTGGCGAACCAGTACGGGCGTAGCGCGTTCAGCCATTTCTTCTCAACACACGGTCTCCACAGGCATTACGAATGGTGGCTTTCCTTGTTTTTGGCAACAAAAACGTCACGCTATGTACCGGACAGGGGCGACAGCTATCTGCATGGATTCAGGTCAAGGACAGGGCAGGCGTACCGTGGGTTCGCTCGACACGTTGCTCCGGATTTTAGTGCACGAAGACGCAGGATGAGTGTCTCTATGGGCGCTGCTGATAGTCATTGGCCTCACAGGCGCCATAGCAGTCGTTGTAGACCTCTTTGCCAGACGTTGCAATCCTCGGTTGAGGTCTTATGATCAGCCTCGCTTCATCGTGAATGCGCTTGATCTGGCAGATTTGAATCAGTGGCCAAACTGCGGTCGCATGCTGTCTGCGAAAGGGCGTTCACAGCTAAGGAGGATCACACCCCTCCCTATCTTCCTGCTGTGGCATCTCACGTTCCAGGGCACGCGGGCGCAGTCTGATTGAGAGGATGCCCGTGAGTCATACATTTGCACTATACGCTATACGGACTTGTATCTCACCACGCTCCGAGTGCTCCGAAGTCTTACCGAGGGGTCTTGCCGAGGAACACAAGGAGCTCGGCCGCATCGGCACACTGCGATTCTCTTCAAGCATTACCGATGGAGCAGGTACCGCCTTGGATTGGTAAGTGCATCCCAACATAAATGAACAATTACACGCGTGTCATACTCACGACGTGTCACTGCTCGCGGCACCGAACATTTATGACCAGCTGCTTGAGGCATGCAAGGCACCAGCTGTCTTGAATCAAGTCACGGCCAAGTGGCGCCGAGGACTCCCTTGCGTTGTCATGAAGACTCAAGTCGATCTCGACTGCCTACTCCCACGTGACTGTAAGTGAGGTGTCGTGTTGACGAAACCTGCGACACAGAATGCACAGCATAGAGTTGTCATGAGTGCTCAGCAGCGGGTATCCTCAGCACTCACGGCCTCACGTAAAGCGTGAGTCACAGTGGAGTCGCGCGATGTGAGAGGCGGTGTTCTGACTCTCAGTCTTGGTGTCGCTACATGGTCTGACCGCAGACCGCGACTCCGCGTTCGCGCTGCATGACGATCGAGCAGGCATGGGTGGCATCGTTGTCACGGATGAAGGTCCGCGGAGCCGCGTCGGGGTAGGGTTTGCACTTCTGTGACTCTTTTTCTTCTCTTCCTACTCGCGTCGTTCCGGTCGATAGACCCCTTCTCCTTGGAAAGCAACGCCGATCATATACGCCTCTCCGGAAATCAGATAGTCTTCGTGATGCGCGGTTTGAGTGCCAAGGTGGGTCGGGCTGAGCAACTTGTCCGACAACTCACAATCGCTGGAACTTCCCGAGAATCACCCGTGCCGTGTTCAGGTGTACCTCTCCGGAGATTGGCGCAGACTGTAGTGTGCTCTGTGTTCAAAGCGCCCCGCCGTACGATGTGAGGTGAGAGATGGGAAGTGAATGAGCTCGTGATGTAGAGAATTATGAACGGGATCGATCAAGAAGACCGTTGATGACAATTTGGCGTCAGAAGTGAACTATGCTCGCTCGGACTGAGGTGTGCGAGCCGAGCGCTTTGTCGCATGCCAAGGTAGCCATCGGATCCGTCGCCCAGGCAGGTGAGAAGTAGTAGCGGACAAGCAGCATCATCCTAAAAGAGTAAGAGAGCGCCAAGCAGATGTTCAAAAAGCACCGGCATGAACAGCTTGAGCCCGCTTTGCCGACGCTACTGTGTTGCATCTCAAAACTTGGCCAGCCTCTTGCAACCTCCACGCAAGCTCTGGCTGGACATCCTGCTTGCCTGTGCGACAAATCGCGAGAGAAAGGTACAGAGTCCAGTATGAACGCCTGTCGAAGGGCGTCCGATGCGTCCGAGGCATCCTCAACATGCCCACCAAAGCATACCGAGATGTCGTCGAGCCATTCATCGGCTGGTCGCATACTCGCCAAGCATGTCATGCCAAGTGCTGAGGATACAGGCAGCAAAGTGGCAAATGAACCTGTCAGTGATGACGTATCGGGCATGGCGACCAGGAACAGGGAATCAATGTCCAGCTCTGGCCATTCTCAGCTGACTCTGCCAAAAAGTCAAAAGACGGAGCTTACCCCTATGCGCAGATCGTTGAAACCATTGCCACCTCGCCTTTCGACCCCGCAAGGCCCTCTGCCTCGACCGCCTCCTGCGCCAGCCCAGCCATCCGCCGAGCAGCATCCTACACCAACATACTCATTTCGTGGAGGCAGAAAAGCCGACCACACGCCTTCTACTTCTCTGCAAATTCCGAAGACGCCTTGCTCTACAGCTCTACCATCAACACCGCAAAGTCAGCGCCTGATTCCGTTTTCTCCCCAGCAATTGGGATTGCGACCAATTGTGTTGCGCCGTTACACCCGAACTGGCACAAAGGAACTTGACAGCAGTGCCACCATCACCGACAAGCCACAA